>CM038672.1:234365668-234931854 GCA_021605145.1 Aegilops bicornis | reverse complement strand
CAACGTCACATAACATTCTCAAGATTGCATTTAACATCGAGACACACACAATGATCTGGGAAGGTGGGTGCCTTCACGGTGTTCCATCCACCAGCCTAAGCAGAACCACTTCCCTAGATGTATCTACCAAGGCTCAGAGCTTATAGGCAGTGGACTTGAATCCTCCCTCACACGAGCAATTGGCGTCAAGGGTCCCTCCGCCTCGGCGACCTCCCGGCGTCGAAATCACACGGACAATGATCTACAGCGACATGGCCACCGGCTTCCGCGGAGAAGTCCGCCTCACGAGTGGTTGAGTAGCACGGCATCCACCATTGCGTGCTAGTCGCGTCGATCACCCCTAAGCCCATGTAGAGAAAGTGAAAACTTGTTAGTGCATAGGTGGCATCAGTTCAACTAAATGGTATATTCCAATTCACAAGACCCATTAAGTTAAGATTATTTCTCATCTAGCAATTTAAAGAGGTCATGCCGAAAATATATGCTTAATTCCTCTTTGGCCATTCAAACTAAATTGTCCAAGAACTTTGGGACAATCGACAACCCTTTCCACTTGATCTACGCTAGCTACTTTTGGATTCAACAAGAAAAGGAACATTTATTTGAGCTGAAAAGAACAAAGCGAGCAAGCATGCTATCAATCTTCATTTAGCATTTCACAAAATGCACATCCAGAAATTATTATTACTCTAACAATCGGCGATGACCCATCTCCTCATGATTAAGGACTTCCTAGGTGAGCCGACAACATGGAGCAAGATGTAGTGGTTTAGAGCATGAACCACTTGGTTGTCATCAATGAACTGCAACATCCATCAACCCATTGTAAAATATGTTAGTTTCAGATAAGAAAAGAGCCCGAACTCTAAACATGTGATCTTATCTAAATCCTTACTTTATGGAGTAAGATTCAGGGAGATATCTTGGCGACAAAAGAGGCAGCCTATTTCAACGATTTTGGTGTTGCAGCTTATATATACTTTCTCACATTATAAGAATCCTCACATCATCAATTATGACAAAATAAAAGGTATAAATCTGGTTACACATTCACCCAAGTCCAAACATAAAATTACATTAACATAGTACAACCCACTTTGATAATTTCACTTTAGGATTGTATCTGAAACTAAACACGACCAAGTGACATGTGTTTAAGGAAGTATCTACAGAACAGCCTCTAAAATTTCCATGTTGTATTTTAATACCACCTCTAACAAGGCCTAATCCATATCAAAATATTGTGCCACAAGAACATATATTTAGGGACAGCAAAAGCTAAAGCGTGGGCTGCTCTCAAATTAATAAGAAAACATTGGATGAGCTCTCAAATTATCTGACCAAGCGCCTTGTAGGTGTAGACGAGCAGCTACATTTGGAGGCGACGCCGAGCTATTTGAGGCCTCCTCGGCCGGCATCTCGACCCGGCTACTTGACGAGGTTTGCGCCGAGTGCGCCGAGGCCTTCTACCTCGGTGAGCTAGCCCCTCACTTCCCGTCCATCCATCAGTCGATCAGTCACTGCTACTGCAACTCGATGATGCTAAGTAATGCAATTAACCGTCCGTCTCGGCACAGCTAAACGGTCCAAAATTGCAAGGAGTAATTTAAGCGAAGGATCAATTCAGCGAACAAAAGATCATTCGTGATGTTCCATCATCTCATAGAAAACTGCGATGCTCCCTCGCACTACAAGCGGCTTCGAGGTCTTGTGGTTCGCTAGAAATCCTCACGAGAGGATGAGCGCCGAGCGAACAACCATGAAAGCTTATCCATAGTCTAACCAACAAGCCCATTTACATACACTTTGTGGTGGAAGTTTCTTACAGCCCAAGAGATGTGAGCATCATGCGACCTTCAGTACATTGATTTGAGCGCTCACACACTGCTATTTGGGTTCGAGAATAGAAGATCTTGCTAATTTCAGCACAAATATGTCGCTCTTTTCTCGGGCTGGACTGAAGAAGAAGCGAAAGCATGATAGGTGTGATGTCCTAGGCGAGATAGGAGTACAATAAGCAAAAGTGCAGAACAAGCATTCACTTGTATAACAACTCTCCCACGTCCATGTGCAGCTCTGCTTTGCAATGGAGCTTATTCATTCTTGTGTAGTGATTTCTTGAACCAATTTGAAGTGGTTGAAACCCGAGACTATTTTTACAACATCTTATCTTATCCGAAGGTACTGAGTCCATATTGAAATATCAAAAACACCTTATATTTGCAAGCGGAGGGGAGTGCTAAAGTTTTTTCATCCAATCCATCCATCCATGGAGTGCACTAGCTAGTCTAGGCCACGGATAATGACCACCTAGCATGTAACAACTAAGCCATGACGGCCAATCCCACCAAGCATCCTTCCCTCTCACTATTTCTTTGAAGCCGATTGAACACCTCACGCCTCCTTCCCTTGATGAGCAGAGTGGCGTTGTTGAGGGGTTTGGATGAGCGATTCTGCGGCGGGGGTTGGATGACGAGGAACCCGTGTTAGTAGAGGCCGTTACTGACTGGATGAAGCAGTACCCCGATCGGTCGAGCTAGTGGATGAGCAGGGACCCGGTGGAGGCCTGGTTAAGATAGTAGCGATTGGAGGGCTGGTTGAGCGAAATAGCCGATGGAATTTGGATGAATATTATTGCTTCGTGGATGGGTGGTTGAGCAGGACCCGGTGGAGAAATTTGGTTGAGCGGTATTCTGGTGGAGGATGATGTCTACTACACAACCTTCTTCTTAACTGAAGCGTTATTTGGGCCTCCAAGTGCAGGTTTGTGGGGACGGTAGCAAATTTCCCTCAAGTGGATGACCTAAGGTTGTAGCAAATTTCATGTTTATCGACATTGTTCTTCACTGCTTATCGTATCGTCCACAATAATCATCATAGATGGGAGAGCATGCTTTCATTGTAATAAATTTGCACATCAAAACTTGGGGACTAAAAATATCATCTTCATCAAACATAGCGTCTAAGCTTGTAACTTTGCCTTATCATTAGCATCATGGATATTCAAAAGGAATTCATACTACTTGACTTATTTAATCATGCTCATCATTCAGAGATGTTAGTGCCAAACATTTTAATGCATTCTTCTTCTAACACTTGAGCACAGTGCTCGAAATCCTTATTTTGCGAAAGACATTAAAAGATGCAGCATATGAGGCACCCTCAATTCCAATTTTTTGTAGTTTTCATTATAAACTAACCTAGTGATAAAACAAGAAACAAAAGATTTGATGCATAAGATCAAAATATATACCTTCAAGACCCTAACCTCCCGACAGCGAAGCGCTCGGCCCAAACTTCTTGATGTCTACTACACAACCTTCTTCTTATAGACATTGTTGGGCCTCCAAGTATAGAGGTTTGTAGGGCGAGTAACAAATTTCCCTCAAGTGGATGACCTAAGGTTTATCAATCCATGGGAGGCGTAGGTTGAAGATGGTCTCTCTCAAACAACCACCGCAACCAAATAACAAAAGAGTCTCTTGCGTCCCCAACACACCCAATACAATGAGTAAGTTGTATAGGTGCACTAGTTCGGCCCGAAGAGATGGTGTACAAGAAATTGCAATATGGATGGTAGATATAGATTTTGTTAATCTTAAAATATAAAAAGCATAAGGTAACTAATGATAAAAGTTAGTGTAAACAGTGTTGCAATGCTAGGAAGCAAGGCCTAGGGTTCAGCCACATTCACTAATTTAAGTTCTCTCAACAATAATAACATAATTGGATCATAGAACTATCCCTCAACATGCAACAAAGAGTCACTCAAAAGTCACTAATAGCGGAGAACAAGCGAAGAGATTATTGAATGCAGAAACAACCTCAAAGATTATTCTTTCACGATCAATCTATTCAAAGGTCCGTAGTAAAATAACACGAAGCTATTCTTTCCCTTGATCTATCCTAGACTTAATACTAGAATAACACCTTAAGACCCTGGGAAATCAAGCAAAACCCTAATGTCACCTAGATACTCCAATGTCACCTCAAGTATCCATGAATTATGATTATACGATATACATCCACACACCGATCTCGGATTCATCTATTCCAACCAACAAAAGAAGTTGAAGAAGTGCCCCAAAGTTTCTACGGAGAGTCAAGAGCGAAATGACGTGTACCCAACTTCTATGCATAAGTTCCCCAGATCCTTTGAACATAAATTGATCCACCGAAACATACATCAAGTAGATCCGTGAATATCCATTGTCTCTGGATAAGCACATGCAAGACATGCATCAAATGTTCTCAAATCATTAAAGACTCAATCAGATAAGATAACTTGAAGGAAAGCTCAATCCATTACAAGAGAGTAGGGGGGCTGAAACATCATATGAATCCAACTATAATAATAGCAAAGCTCGCGGTACATCAAGATGGTGCCAAATCAAAGAACACGAGAGAGAGATCAAACACATAGCTACTGGTACATACCCTCATTGAGTAGAACTACTCCTCATATAAATCATAAGGAGTCAAGGATGATGAAGATAGCCCTTGATGAGGATTCCCCTCTACGTTAGGAATTGCCCGGGAAACGGGGTCCGATTGGTTTTAAAGACAGCCTCTGAGAGGCTTGCTGTGTGGCCGGAACTCCAAATTTAGGTTTTATTTAGGGGTTTACTGTATTTATAGGAATTTTTGGCATCAGCTCTCACACGTCGAGGGTGTCTAAAGGTCATCCACGAGATAGGGGCCCACGCTTGAGAAGGTGAAGCGCGCCCAGAGCCCTATGAATGAACATTGACAGGAACTCTTCTGACCCAACTCTTTTTTACTACTGGGGGCTTCTTTTTGGTCCATAAAGATAATCAAAAATTGTGGTGCGTCAATTGGACTCCGTTTGGTATTCCTTTTATGCGATACTCCAAAAGAAACAAAGGAAAAAAACAAAAACTAGCACCTTTGAGCTCTAGTTTAATAGGTTAGTCCAAAAAAAATCATATAAAAATAGCATACAAATGCATATAAAACATCCTGAATTGATAATATAATAGCATTAGGAACAATAAAAAATTATGGATACGTTGGAGGCGTATCAAAGCATCCCTAAACTTAATTCCCTGCTTTCGATCCTCTGAGTAGGTAAATAATAAAAACAGAAATTTTTATGTGGAATGCTACCTAACATATGTTATCATTGTAATCTTCTTCTATTGTAGCAAGAATATTCAGATCCATAAGATTCCAAGACAAAAAAGTTTAATATTGACATAAAAAGTAATAATACTTCAAGCATACTAACCAAGGTAAATTATGTCTTACGAAAATAACATACCCAATAAGCTCATCCCTACAACATCATATAGTTTGGCCATGCTTCATTTACGTCACACAAAATGCTCCCATCATGCACTGTACCCGATGACAAGCTTGACCAATACATGAAGCGGCGAGCCATGAACATAGCACACTATAAAAAGGTGGGATTAGAATATGATGATGGAGGTTGTGTGGAGAAGATAAAAAGGAGAAAAGTCTCACATCGTAAGCGTGGCTAATCAGCGGGCTATGGAGATGCCCATCAATTGATGTCAATCGCAGCGGAGTAGGGATTGCCAGCCACAGCGGATGCACTAGAAGGCTATAAATGTACTGCAAGCTTTAAACAAAAAGAAACTAAGTGGGTGTGCATCCACACTTGGCACTCCACGAAGACCTAGGGCATTTAGAGGAAGCCCATTGTTGGAATATACAAGCCCAAGTTTTATAATGAAAAAATTCCCACTAGTATATGAGTGCCATGACAATATAAAAGAGACTCTCTATCATGAAGATCGCATGTGGTGCTACTTTGGAAGCACAAGTGTGAAAAAAGGATAAGTAGCATTGTCCCTTTTATTTCTCTTTTTTATTTTTTTATTTGCCCTTTTTTTAATTGGCCTTTCTTTTTTCTTCTTTTTTTGGCCATTCTTTTTTTTCTTTTTTTGGTCTTTCTCCTTTTTTCGGGACAATGCTCTAATAATGATGATCATCACACTTCTATTTATTTACAACTCAAAAGATTACAACTTTCGGTTTCTAGAACAAAGTATGACTCTATATAAGAGTGACTCAGTGATTATCTTGGGATGGGCGATGAAACAAAGAGTGACATGTATGAAAATATGCATGGTGGCTCTGCCTGGTACAAATCTGACGTCCTTCATGATCATGCAAGGCAATGATATGACAATGATAAGCGTGTCATGATCAGCGTGAACAGTGGAAAGTTGCATGGCTTAATAATATCTTTCGGAATGGCTATGGAAATGCCATAATAGAGTGGAGTATGGTGGCTGTTTTTGAGGAAGATATGAGGAGGTTTATGTGCGATAGAAGCGTATCCTCATCACGCGGGGGGTTGGATGCCCGCTGGTGAAGTTTGCACCAACTCTCAAGGTGAGAAAGGAGCGATACTGCAGTTACCGAAAGATGCTAGCAATGATGGAAAGGTGAAAGTCAAAGTTATAATCCATGGACTCAACATTAGTCATAAAGAACTCACATACTTATTGCAAAAATCTAAAAAGTCATCAAGAAAACCCAAGAACTTCGCTCATGCTCCTGAGGGGGATAGATTGGTAGTGAGAAAAGACCATAGCTTGTCCCCGGCCGCCACTCATATACTGGAAGGCATGATCAAAGAACACCTCATGCTTCAAATTTGTCACGCAACAGTTACCATAAATGTGCATGCTCCCAGGGACTTACCAAACCTCAACACAAGTATTTTCTCAATTTCAGAATTACTCAACTAACTTGCGACTTCTAATATCACCATCTTTATATCTCAAAACAATCATCTTTACATCAAACATCACATAGTATTCAATGCACTTTATATGAAAGTTTTTATTATACCCATCTTGGATGCCGATCATATTAGGACTAGTTTCATAGCCAAAGCAAATTACCATGCTGTTCTAAAACACTCTCAAAATAATTTAAGTGAAGCATGAGAGTTCATCTATTTCTTCAAAAAATAAAACCACCGCTTGCCGATGCGTTAAAAGATATAAGTGAAGCACTAGAAAATGACAAACTTCTCAAGAAAGATATAAGTGAAGATCGGTGAGTAGTCGAATATGCTATGTAACTATGTAGAGAGACGCTCTAACATTTAAGAATTTCAGATCTTGGTATTTTATTCAAACAGCAAGCAAAAACAAAAATAAAATAAGATGGCGCTTTCGAAGCAAAAATACATATCATGTGGTGAATAAAAAATATAGCTCAAGTAAAGTTACCGAAGTGAGCGAAAGGCGAAAGAGGGCTGCCTTAAGAGGCATCCCCAAGCTTAGGCTCTTGGTTGTCCTTGAATATTACCTTGGGGTTCCTTGGGCATCCCCAGAGCTTGAAATCTAGCCACTCCTTATTCCATAGTTCCATCGAAGATCTTTACCCAAAACTTGAAAACTTCACAACACAAAACTCAACTTGGAAAACTTCGTAAGCTCACTTTAGTACAAGAAAAAATAAAACCACCACTTAGGTACTATTTGTGAACTCTTTATAAATTCACATTGAATTGCAATATCTACCGTATTCCAAATTTTCCTATAGTTTATACCCTCGATACTACTCATAGATTCATCAAAAACATAAGCAAACAACACAATGAAAAACAGAATCTGCCAAAAAACAGAACGTTTGTAGTAAATACGCCTTTGTATCAAGCAATGTACTCTTCTGGAACTTTAAAAATTCTGAGAATAAATTGGTGGACCTGAGTAATTTGTCTATTAATCATCTTCAAAAAGAATCAACCTAAAAGCACTCTCCAGTAAAAAAATGGCAGCCCCTAATCTAGGTGAGTACTAAAATTTACTGTTTTTTATAGCAAGGTCATAAATACTTTGAAGTCTTCCCAAAGGTTCTACTTGGCACAAACACTAATTAAAAATAAAAACACGACTTTAACCAGAGGCTAGATGAATTATTTATTACTAAACAGAACGGAAAAAGAACAAAAAATAAAATTGAGTTGCCTCCCAGCAAGCGTAACATTGCGCCCTAGCTAGGTATGATGGTTTCAATGATGCTCATATAAAAGATAAGAATTGAGAACATAAAGAGAGAGCATCATGTAACAATATTACTCAGCACATTTAAGTCACAACCACTTCCCCTATTCCTTAGGGATTTTGTGAATAACAAACAATTTTATGGGAACAAGAATCAACTAGCATAGGAAAGCAAAACAAGCATAGCTTCAGGATTTTCAACACATCGAGAGGAAAGCTTGATATTATTGCAATTCCCTACCGCATATATTCCTCCCTCCTTAATAATTGTACAGTAGCATCATAAAATGAATTCAGCTTAATATAACCATCACATAAGACTTTGCATTCTTTTCATGATCCTGACGCATAGAATTTTATTACTCTCCACGTAAGCCAGAATTTCTATTCTGCGTGAATAGTGGTGGGAACAAACTCTCAACAAAACTAACTATCATGTGATTGAAAATAAAAATCAAGATGACAACAAGTTTCATAGTTATCATTGTTCTTCATGTAGCATAACGTTTCATCACAATAATCATCATAGATAGGAGCGGCATGCTTTCGCCATAAGTAATAAATTTGCACACATCAAAACTTGGGGGACTAAAGTATCATCTTCATCCAAACATTAGCATCCCCCAAACGTGGCTTTGCATATCATTAGCACCATGGATATTAAAGAATTCATTACTAACAACATTTGCAATCATGCTCATCATTCAAATATTTAGTTGCCAAACATTTTAATGCATTACATTGGGGAACATTCTGCGGAAAATTAAAATTTTCTCTGATTTCACAAGATCTATCCTATGAAGTTCATCTAATGACGAGTCCAAAGAGAGAGAGAGTTTGCATCTACATACCACTTGTGGGTCGAAATGCGGAAGGCGTTCGAGGGTGGTGATGATAGAAAGGCGTTTCTAACGTGATTAGATCACTGCGATGACCAAGGTCTTTGAAAGGAATGACACCTGCAACGCGTTCAACACCTGCATGCGGGGAGACCCGATCGGCGTCTCCTCAAAGTCTTGATCCAGCAAAGGAGAAGGAGAGGTTGAGGAAGACAACTCCAATGGCATGACCTGACGGGCGTGGTGCAAGCTGGTCCCTGTGAGTTCTCCAGAAGCGGAGCCGTAAGCTTCGTGTGGAGAAAGAGAGAGGAGTTTGGGGAGGGAGGGCTGCGCCTTCAATGGTGTGTGCTAGCCCTCCCCACCCTTCTATTTATAGGAGGAGAGAGGGCGAAGGGGGAGCCGGCCATCTGGGGAACCCTAGATGAGGGCGGCTGACAAGGAGGAGGGGGGAGGGTGGCTTGCCCCAAGCTAGGCGCCCCCGCTTTTTTTTTCTTCTTAGGGTTTCCCTCCCCTTGCCCCTAGCCCGCATGGAGCCTAAGGGGAGATGCGCCTAGCCCACCAGGGGCTGGCTCCTCTCCCACTTAGCCATGTGGCCCAGGAAGGAGAATTGGCCCCTCCGGTGGACCTCCGGAACTCTCCGGTGGCCCGATACATTACTTAGGTATACACAGAAACTTTCGGGGTCAGGTTAACCACTTTCCATATATAAATCTTTTACCTCAGGACCATTCAGGAACTCCTCGTGGACGTCAGGGATCTCATCAAGGGATTAGAACAACATTCGGTAATCACATACTTGTCTTCCTAATAACCCTAAGCGTCACTTAGAACCTTAAGTGTGTAGACCCTACGGGTTCGGGAGACATCTTGGAACATGGCCAAGAGACTACCTCAAAATTCAATAATAGCAGCGATTTGGGATCTGGATACCCTTATGTTGGCTCCACATGCTCCTCGATGTTGTCATCGGGTGAACCACGATGTCGAGGATTCAAGCAACAGCGTATTCTATTCCCTTTGTCGAAGACGGTATGTTACTTGCCCGAGACTTCGATGCGTTGAGTAATCCCAATACCTCGTTTGGTCTAGATTGCTGAAGCTTAGTCACTTTGCACCGATCCGCATATTAAGCATGATCCCGTGACCGGACACTTGATCACTTTGAGCTCATTATGATGATGCATTACCGCAAAGTGGGCCCGGTGATACCTCTCCCGTGTCACGGAGGGTTGACAAAATCCGATCTCGATCGTGTCAGCCCAATGGACACTTTTCGGAGATACACCTGTAGTGCACCTTTATAGTCACCCGATTACGTTGTGACCGTTTGATACACCCAAAAGCACTCCTACGGTGTCCGGGAGTTACCACGAATCTCATGGTCTAAGGAAGAGATACTTGACATTGGAAAAGCTCTCTGTAAAGCGAACTACACGATCTTGAGCTATGCTTAGGATTGGGTCTTGTCCATCACGTCATTCTCCTATTGGCCATTGATCCAGTTCATCAATGACATCCGATGTCCATAGTCGAGGAAACCATGACTATCTGTTTGACCAGCCAGGCTATTCGACTAGAGAGCTCACTAAAGGGGCGTGTTGTAGTCTATGTATTCACACGTGTATTACGATTTCCAGGATAATACGAGTTATAGCATGAACAAAAGACAATTATCATGAACAAGGAAATATAATAATAATGCTTTTATTGTACGCCTCTAGGGCATATTTCCAACAATCTCCCACTTGCACTAGAGTCAATAATCTAGTTACATTGTGATGAATCCCGAACACCCATAGAGTTACAAAGGTGTTGATCATGTTTTGCTTACTTGCGAGAGGTTTAGTCAGCGGATCTCGCACATTCAGATCCGTATGCACTTTACAAATTTCTATGTCTCCATCTTGAACATTTTCCGCGAGGATGGAGTTGAAGCGGCAGCTTGATGTGCACCGTCTTCTTGTGAAACACAGGGCTCCTTGGCAAAGAACGGCAACGTAGCTCCGGTGTTATCCGCGAGAAGAAGTTTAATGTCGACTGAAGCCGCATTAGGTATGACTCTAGGTCGGTGATGAACTCCTTCACCCAAATTGCTTCATGTGCTTTGCCTCAAGGGCTGCCATGCTACTCCGCTTTCATGTAGATCCACGCCCGCGGCCGGGCTCACGCTTACGACAATTTGCACCAGCTCACAGCTCCACCATTCTAGCATAAACCACGTATCAGGTTTGTGACTTTGAGTCATCGGATGCGTAATATCGAAGCTAGCATCGGCGGTAACCGCTTCTACGAGCAGAGCTCTTCGTCCACCTCCATAAACTTGAGAGAAACATGTGTCCTTTGTCCTTTTCGAATTTACTTTTACAGGATATTCTTGACATTTGTCCGGTGTTCATACTTTAGGGATTACTTTGGTACCTTCCTACCAAACTTACGGCAAGGTTTACATCAGTGCTGGTACACAGCATGGCATACATAATAGATCCTATGGCTGAAGCATAGGGGATGACACTCATCTCTTCTTTATCTTTTAGCAGGTGGTTGGACATTCTTGAGGCTGAGCTCAAATCTCACTGCCTTACTGTCTGAGGCAGAACCCTTTCTTGGGTGATCCATTTTGAACTTCTTCTAAAAATCTTATCAAAGGTATGTGCTTTGTGAAAGACCTATGAGGCGTCTCGATCTATCTCTATAGATCTTGATGCCTAATATAACATGACTTCTCCAAGATCCTTCATTAGAAAAACTTTTTATTCCAAGTAGGCCTTAATGCTGTCCAAGAGTTCTATATCATTTCCCATCAAAAGTATGTCATCTACATATAAATATGAGAGGAAATGCTCACTGAGGCTCCCACTCACTTTTCTTATGTAGCCTTGAAGCTTCTCCATATAGATGCGCATAAAACTAAGCCTTTGATCATCTCATCAAGTGAATGTTCCAACTCCAAGATACTTGCACCAGCCCATAGAATTGAGCCTTTGGAGACTTGCATGCTTTATCGACATTCTTAGGATCGACAAAAGCCTTGAAATTTGCATCATATCGTGACTCTTCCTTAAGATACTCCAGATTAAGGAATGCTGTTTTGGCGATCCATCTGCCATATCTCATAATCATAGTATGCGGCAATTGCCACTAACATGATTGAGAAGCCGGACTTAAGCCGCTTCTGGGTGAGAAAAGTCTCATGCCGTGAGTCAATTCAGCGAACTTCTTGCGATAACCCTTAGCGACAGAATTTGAGCTTTATAGATGGTGACATTTTACCATCTTCGTCAAATCTTCCTCTTAAAAGATCCATTTATTTTCTGCTCGCTTCGCTCATAGATCATCGAACGAAATACATCAAAGTCCATACTTTGTTTTCATACATAAGGATCCTATCTGGAGTTTCATGGCTTGAGGCCATTGTATTGGAATCTAGGGCCCATCGCCATATCCAGCTTCTTCATAGTTCGAAGGTTCACACGTTGTCTAACAACATGATTTCCGGAGACAGGGTTGCCGTGCATTACCACTCACGGCAGTGCGCGAACGTGTCCCTAGTGGACCCTGAAGTTCGTAGCAACTTGATAAAGTACCTTGATCATCATCGTGTAATTTCCTCTTGAGATTGGTGTGGGCATTATAGGAACATTTTTCCTGGCTGCACCACTATCCGTTCAAGTGGTAGTACTTCGCCGAGTTCTACTTTCCTCCCACTTACTCACTTTAGAGAGAGAAACTCTTTTTCCGAGAAAGGTTCCGTTCTGGGCTAACAACGAGATCTTGCAACGCCGGATCTAAGGTAGAAAGAGGTATACCCAAGGGTTTCCTTAAGGGTATCCTATGAAGAGCGCATTTTTCCAGAGCTTGGAGTTCGAGCTTTTTTCGGGGTTGAAGTTTTCTTGACATAAGCATAGCATCCCCAAACTTTTAGAAAGCAGACTGACTTAGGTTTCTTCCAAACCATAATTCATCTGACGGTGTCGTCTCAACGGTTTAAGGCGGTGCCCTATTTAAAGTGAATGTAAAGCTGTCTCCTAGGCGACATCCCCAAAGATGTGATGGCGTAAATCGGTAAGAGACATCATAGATAAATACCATATCCAATGAAGTGCGATTCTACGACGTTCGGGACACACCGTTACATTTGTTGAGGTGTTCGGTGGCGTGAGTTGTTAAACGATTCCACATTTTTCTTAAGTCTTGTGTGCCAAATTAGTGACTTAAATATTCCCCATACGATACGATACATTAAATGAAATTTTTATCTTTCGGTCACGTTGATTTCTCTACCTCATTTACGAAATTCTTTGAACTTTTCGAAGGTCTCAGGACTTGTGTTCCATCAAGTAGACATACCCATATCTACTCAAGTCGTAATACAATGAGAGTAGAGAACATACTTGATATCCTCCATGAGCTTCAACACTCATTGGACCACACACATCGGGTATGTATGATTTCCAATAAGTTGGTTGCTCAGCTCCATTATTCCGAGGAGAACTTGAGTCTTGGTCATCTTGCCCATGAGGGCATGGATAGCATGTGTAATATCCAAATGAGTTCATAATCTAGAGACTCCGAGAAGTCCATCGACCATGGAGCTTCTTCCATAAAGCTTGACACCAATAGCCGACCAAAGGCGGCGATTACCCACAGTATATGGGACTCATACGTTATCAACTTTACATCTTTTGGTATTCACACTATGAACATGTGTAACATTACGTTGAAGAGATTCATTAAGAATAAACCATTGACTATCCCGGGGCAGCACATGGCGATGAAAACATTTCTCTCATATAAATAGAACAACCATTATTCTCGGATTTAAATAGGTAGCCATCTAGAAGTATTAAGCGAGATCCGAGATACAATGTTCATGCTCAAACTTGGCACCAAATAGCAATTATTAAGGTTTATAACTAATCCCGTAGGTAAATGTAGAGGTGATGGCGATGCCCGATAATGGCCGAATCACATCGACTACTGGAACCATTCACGAAGCGCGCGCATCGTCACCTCGTCCTTACGCCATGATCTCCACTTATTCCGCAGCTCACAGTAGCGAGTTACAAATATGAGCAAGCAGCGCGGTATCAAATACCGAGGGAGTTACTCACAGTCTTTGGTGAGAGTACACATCAATTACATGTATATCAAATATACCTTTAAAAAGTGTTGCTTAGGCCTTCTTATCCGCTAAGTCATTTGGAGAAGCAGTTAAACTTCGGTAGCCCTTCCGGTGACCTTGCAATAAAAAGCACTCGATCTGTTGAGCTTGGGTCCATTCTTTGACTTCTTCTTCTTCCGAAGCAACTTGCTTTGCAGTGTGACAACGCTGCTTTGCCGTCCTTCTTAAAAGTTCTTCGGGCCCTTGCCCTTCTTGAACTTAGTGGTCTGCTATTGACCATCAACACTTGATGTTCTTTTTCTTGATTTCAACCTCTGCAAACTTCAAAGCATTGAGAATACTTCAGGAATGGTCTTCTCCATCCACCGCATGTTATAGTTCATCCTGAAAGCTCTTGTAGCTTGGTGGGGCCCGTGCCCGAGGATTCTGTCCAATGGCCAGCCTCGTCCCAGGAGGTTTATGTCCAGTGCTGGACCATGACGGTGAGTCTGGTACAACAGGACATTTTGTGTATGTGCTCCTTTGTGGAAGAGCGCTGTTTTTCCTCCATCTTACAACTATAGAACTTGTCCGGAGACTTCATATCTCTAGAGCCGGGCACTTGCCCAGGCTGAAAAACCCGGTTTCAGCTCCTCGAAGATCATCTCGTACTTTTTCAAGTGTTGCTCAAAAGCGCTTTTGGAGCCCGGTTCTGAGGGTACATGAAAGCATCGCCTTGCTGAGCGTGGGGTAATCATCAATACTGTGAGACTGCCAAGGCGTTCATAGCGTCTTTGGTTCTACAGGATAGAGTTGCTTCACCTACTAAGCGGTCCTACTAGGAACTACATATTGTTTTCTTGGCAGCCTATGAGGATGATCCTCGGAGTTAGGACCCGATCCCGATATAGTTGCTGCCATCATCTTTTCAACTTTTGGTTTTCTCACTAAGGAGCAGCGTTGAAGTTGTGGTTGACTTGAGTGTTGGCCATTTTGATCCCTACAAGACATATTATAAGATTTTAGACTATTGTTCATGATAATAAAGTTCATCTAATCAAATTATTAATGAACTCCCACTTAGATTAGACATCCCTCTAGTCATCCTAAGTGTTTCTGGGGAATCCAGTGGAAACTAGGCGTGTATCGGAATCAACTTACGTGAAGACGGACTGAGTCTTCGTCGATGAAGGCATTTCTCATGTTGATCGTATCTTCCATCGACTAGGTGTTCGACCTTTTCGGTCTCCGTGTTAGGGGCGTATATGCTGCGTACATGCTAGGCTCAGTCAAGATTAACCCTAAGTGTTTTACTGGTGTTATGCTGCGTCTATCTTACACACAGTTTTGTATGTGAGCAACGTGAAATCCATCACACCCGATCGACGCGTGGTGCTTAGACTGACTGATATTTGTAACAGCAGTTACGGTGCCTGATTAGGGGAGAACACTTCTTGAACATTGTATTCTAGGGATCCATCTTATTTACCTCTACATGCGTTCTAAGTAAACAAGATGCCGATAATCATAATAAACATCACGGCATGCAATTATAAAGTAGTGACATGATATGGCCAATATCCATTATAGCTCCTTGATCTTCATCTTGGGCTCCCTTCCCACGATCATCATCACCGACATGACACCATGATCTCCATCATCATGATCTCCATCGCCATCGTGTCTTCATGAAGTTGTCCACGTAAGCGACTACTTCTACTTCTATAGCTACTTGGCGTTGCTATGCAATAAAGTAAAGTAAGTTACATGGCGTTAACTGGTATGACGCAGGTCATCTAAAATAAAGACAACTCCTATGGCTCACTGTAGGTTGTCATACTCATCGAACATGCAAATTACAGTGATTCCCTAATACAAGAACATGATCTCGCCCATCACATATATCATTCATCATTCATCACAACTTTGGCCACTATCCGTCATCACGCGAAGCAATTCTTTGCAAAAACAAGTTAGGCGTGCCCTCTAATTGTTGTTGCATCTTTTCACCGATGGCTGCAATTGGGTTCTAGCAAGAGCGTTTTCTTACCTCGAATAACCTGGCGTGATCTTGTCAACTTCTATTTACCCTTCATGGGACCACCACCCATTCGCCGAATCCGCTCCAACTAAAGTGGGAGAGGCGAGTTACCGCCTTGACCACCTTATGCTATACCTTTAGTTGCATGTTAGTCGATTGGAACGGTCTCACGTAAAATGCAAGTGTAAGGTTAGTGGGGCAAGACATCATCCCACAATACCGCGGAAGCAAAGATGCGACTAGTAGCGGCAAGTAAGTTGACAAGATCACGCCCCACAACAAAATTGTGTGTTTCTGCACTCGTGCAAAGGAACTACGCATAGACCCTAGCTCATGATGCCACCCTTTGTTGAGAGCGTTGCGAGAAAATTAAAAATTTTCCCTCGTTTCCACCCAAGAATCCTATCTATATGAGTTCATCTAAACCTTGAGTCAAGAGAGAGAGTTTGCATCTACGCATGTACCACTTGTAGATCGATGTACCCGGGAGAGCGTTCGAGGAGTGGTGATGATAAAGAAGGCGATTCAACGTGATTCCGATCACCGATGACCAAAGTGCTGAAAGGACAGCAGCACCTCGCGGCGTTCAACTTACACGTGCGGGACGTTAAGGGCGTCTCCTCGTCTTGATCCAGCCAAGGGAGAAGGAGAGGTTGAGAGAACTAACTCCAATGGCAGCACGACGGCGTGGTGCAGCTGACCTGGTACTAGCAGTTCTCAAGCGAGGAGTTCTTGTGAGCCCGTAAGCTTCGTGTGGAGAAAAGAGAGGAGTTTAGGGGAGGGAGGCTGCGTAGCCTTCAATGGTGTATGTAGCCACCTCCCCACCCCCTCTATTTATAGGAGGAGAGGGCAAGGGGGCCGGCCATCTAGGGGAACCCTAGATGGGAAGTGAGGCCAGACAAGGGAGGAGGGAGGGTGGCTTGCGCCCCCAAGCTAGGCGCCCCTTTTTTCTTCTTAGGGTTTCCCTCCCTTGCCCCTAGCATATGTGGCCTACAGGGGAGAGTGCACCCAGCCCACCAGGGGCTGGCTCCTCTCCACTTAGCCCATGTGGCCCCAAGGGAAGAGAGTGGCCCCTCCGGTGGACCTCGAGAACTCTCCCGTGGCCCCGATACATTACGGTATACCCACTGACGAAACTTTCAAAGTCCGTTTAACCACTTTCCATATATAAATCTTTACCTCCGGACCATTCCGGAAGACTCCTACCGTGGCAGTCCAAGGGATCTCATCACAGGGACTCAGAACAACATTCGGTAATCACATACTTGTCTTGCTAATAACCCTAAGCGTCAAGAACCTTAAGTGTAGACCCCCTACTGAGTTGAGGAGACATCTGAGACATGACGAAGACTACCTCAAGTCAATAACCAACAGCGGGATCTGGATACCCATCGTTTGGCTCCCACATGCTCCCTCGATGTTGTCATCGGGTGAACCCTGTCTTCGAGGTTCAAAAGCAACCCGTATTCTATTCCGCTTTGCCGGGGCCAAATTTATGTTACTTACTTGCAGGACTTCGTTCGTCGGTATCCCAATACCTCGTTTAGTCTAGTTGCAAGCAAGTCACTTTACTGATACCGCAATGCATGATCCCGTGACCGCAGACACTTGATCACTTTGAAGCTCATTATGATGATGCATTACCGAGTGGTGCGGTGATACCTCTCCGTGTACGGAGTAACCAATCGATCCGATCTCGAAATCAAGTATCCAACCCAATGGACACTTTCGGAGATACTGTAGTGCACCTTTATAGTCACCCGATTCACGTTGTGGCGTTTGATACACCAAAGCACTCTACGGTATCCGGGAGTTACTACGATCTCATGGTCTAAGGAAGAGATACTTGACATTGGAAAAGCTCTAGCAAAAGCGAACTACTGCAGTCTTGAGCTATGCTTAGGATTGGGTCTTGTCCATCCGTCATTCTCCTAATAGCGGTGATCCCGTTAATCAATGACATCTGATGTCCATAGTCGATGAAGCCATGACTATCACATTTCCCGACCAACTTGAGCTAGTCAACTAGAGGCTCACTAAGGACGACTATTGTAGTACTATATTCATCACAAGTAGTATTACGATTTCGGATAATACTGATTTATAGCATGAACAAAGACAATTATCGCATGAACAAGGAAATATAATAATAATGCTTTTATTATTGCCTCTAGGGCATATTTCCAACACATTCTTCTTCTAACACTTGAGCACAATTACCTTCGAAGATCCTAATTTTCACGAAAGACATTAAAAGATCACGACATATGAGGCACCCTCAATTCCAATTGTTTTTTGCAGTTTTCATTATAAAATAAACTAGTGATAAAATAAGAAACAAAAAAGATTTTCTCGGGATCTAAAGAATATACCTTCAAAGGTCTAACCTCCCAGCAATGACTTTTGAGAAACTGCCTTGATGTCTACTACACAACCTTCTTCTTGTGAGGCACGTTGTTGACCTCCTAGAAATCACTGAGAGAGGTTTGTAGGGACGGTAGCAAATTTCCCTCAAGTGGATGACCTAAGGTTTATCAATCCATGGGGAGGCATAGGTTGAAGATGGTGGCGGCTCTCAAACAACTCTGCAACTTAAAATAACCGAAGTCTCTTGTGTCCCCAACACACCCCAATACAATGAAGTAAATTAGTATAAGGTGTACTAGTTCGATGAAGAGATGGTGATACAAAATTGCAATATGGATGGCGGAGATATAGATTTTTTGTAATCTGAAAATATAAAAAAAAAGCAAGGTAACTAATGATAAAAGTGAAAGCAGGCGGTATTGCCCAATGCTGAGGAAGCAAGGCCTGGGGTTTTCATACTTTCTCACTAGTGCAAGGATTCTCTCAACAATAACTAACATAATTGGATCATATAACTATCCTCAACATGCGAGCAAAGAGTCACTCCAAAGTCACTAATAGCGGAGAACAAGCGAAGAAGAGATTGTTGTGAGGGTACAAAACCACCTCAAAGTTATTCTTTACTGATGGAGTCTATTCAATAGATGCGTATTATTAAAATAACACAAAGCTGATTCTTTAGTTAGATCTATCCTAGAGTTCATACTAGAATAACACCTTAAGACACAAATCATACCCAAAACCACTGTTGTCGCCTTTAGATACTCCAATGTGACCTCAACTATCCACAGGTATGATTTATCACGATATGCATCTTTTACCACTACGAAATCTGATTCTATTTCTATTCAAGCAACACAAGAAGAATTTCCAAAAGTGCCCCAAAGTTTTCTATGGAGAGTCAAGGCGAAGAGCGATATTGTACCAACACCCTATGCACTAAGTTCACAAGGTCATTGAACCCACAAGTTGATCAACGGTATACATCAAGTAGACCATGTGAATATCCGGCATTGTCACCACAGATAAGCACATGCTAAGACCCATACATCAAGTGTTCTAAAATCGTCCTTAAAAAGACTCAATCCGAAAACATAACATCGAAGGAAAACTCAATCCATTACAAGAGAGTAAGGAGGAGAAACATCATAAGATCCAACTATATTAGCATAAGCTTCGCCGGTACATCAAGATCGTGCCAAATCAAGAACACGAGACAGAGATCAAACACACTTAGCTACACCGGTACATACCCTCAGCCCAGAGGGTGAACTACTCCCTCACCTCTTCATGGAGGCGCTTTGAGGATGATATGGCCACGAGTGAGGATTCCTTCTAAGCGAGTCTTAGGAACAAGGATCTAATTGGTTTTTGTAGCTCTGAGGAGGGCTTGCGGTAGATGGGAACTCCGGATCTAGAGTTTATTTACAGGGGTTTCTGTGTATTTGTATAGAATTTTGCATGTAGGTCTCCCGTCAAGGAGGGTCTCCAAGTCGTTCACGAGATAGGGGCCACGCGCCGGTGTATGTAGCGCCCCCCACTTAGCAGGTCGTGAGGCTGACCGGGACCTCTTCTCTGGCCCAACTCTTTTTACTCCGGGGCTTCTTTTGGTCGCATAAAAAAATCATCAAAAATTGGCACGTCAATTGGACTCCGTTTGATCATTTCGCTTTTACTGCGATACTCAAAAACAAGGAAAAAAAACAAAAATGGCGGCGCTTTGGGCTCTGAGGGTTAATAGAGTTAGTCCCAAAAATCATATAAAATAGCATATAAATGCATATAAAACATCCTAGATGGATAATATAATAGCATGGAACAATCGAAAATTATAGATACATTGGAGGCGTATCGGAGGAGGCGTGGTGGAGGCTGGATGAATAGGAGCAGTGGATGAACAATGCAGGTGGAGGTGGAGGAGGTCGGCGATGGATGAAAAGTATCCCGTGGAGGTGATCGATAGTGCGAGATGAAGAGTATCCCATGGAGTCCCGTTTGCGCTCGCCACACCTCCCGATGAATAGGACCCGTTTCGACCGTTGCGCTCCATCACAAGTCCGTTCCTCCGATTTTGTGATGCGCCACACACCCTCCCGATCAACGAGGACCCCGTTTAAACCGTTTTGCCATTACTCGGACCCCTCGATGAGCAGGATCCCGTTTACGAGCCATGGCGGTCGAACACAAGGCCGGTCGCCCGCTGCGTGCGATACGCTTGAGCCTCTTTTCCATACGGCTGTTACGTCCAAGCGGTTAGCTCGATGAATACGGCGAAGCGCATTTCGTTCCGACCCAGCCGGTTGCCTCCCCATGAACACGGCGGCCCGGCGCGGCTTCTCCGTTCGGCACAGCCATGTACACGAGCCTGGCCGTGCGTATGCGCTGGTAGGCGACCGAGACCCGCCCGTATATGTCACGTCGTGGCCGTATTTTCTTTCTTGCACCTTGGCGGGTTTGTACATGCGTGTACGCGCATGCTACTCGTCGCGCGCCTCTACTCGACTGCGTGCGTTGCCTCTACATCGACCCGGTATCGTACGCTGCGTTCACGACCAGAATGACCAATGCTACGTTCATTGTCGCCCGACCGGGTGGGTCCGTGTCGGGCACTTCCCTAGCGTGCGAAGAGTGTAGCTGGTGGGTCCTAAATTTGTCGAGGAGAAAAATCATTTTTTGCGTAATATGGACGCATTTCCTTGCTGCGTGCGAAGATGTGGCTGAGTGGGTCCCCACCCGATCAGGAAGCATTTTTTCCGCAAGAAATACGGTGGCCCATCCGGTGGGTCCTGCTGTCAGTGGAGGAATCATTATTATTTTACAGCGTAATAAGGAGGCACTTCCTTGCTGAAGCCCGTGGACCCGGTGTCGGCCTCTCCATGTACAGGTAATCTTCCGATAGGAGTCGTTAGATTGACCACATTGACCACCGTGCTTGAGAGCACCAAAGCGGTGGGCAGCGGCGAGAGCCCTAGGATGGGAGCAGCGGGCTGGGGAAAACCCAGGTGGATGCCCAGCGGAGAAGTCGAGGAGTTCAACTGGTTACATTGCGGTGTGAGGCTCACCAAATACATGCCAGAGGCCCTGGCCAGCAATTGGGAGTAGTAGAGGGGCTGTGAGGCCTCCATGGCGGCAACCCTTCTTGACCCGAACGGGAGGCAGGGAAGCGGTAACACGTGGCGCTGCTGGTAGTGGAGCAAAGAAGACCCGAAGTTGAAGAACACGGCGGCCATTGGATGGACATTGTCACGGTCCTTGCAGCTAGAATCATTTATATTGACTAAGTTGACAAAGCCCTTCCTCTGGCGTCAACTTAGTAGGCCTGGTCGACCTCCGAAATGGTGCGCCCTAGATGTTAGGGGAGAATCATTTTTGGCGGGTGAAGCTAGAATATCCAAGATTGAAGAAGAAGCCACGGCATCCATTGGATGGACATCCAGCGTGTATTGCTAGAAACGTGTGTTGACTATAAGTTGATAAAGTCTTGCATATCGTCAACTTATTTTTTAGGGGCGATTGTCAACTTACTATGCCCACAAGTGTGTGGCGAGGAGAACTTATAGCCCATTTGAGATTTGTAAGAATGTACAACCCATTTTTGAATTCTAATGGAATTTACTATAGCCCATTTACAGTTTGTTAAAAGTACAAACCATTTTCTAGCTAGGACAACGATTAATAATTTCAACCAACCGTTCAAAACAGAATTCAATAAGATCTCCTACATTTTGATGGGATCTGAAATATTTTTATCCCTAAATTTCTAGTTAGATTAAATTCAATTTCAGTATAAATTTGTCTTACGTAAAAATCCAACAAAACATTGCGCGCGCAAAGGTTAATGAAATTAAAATTTTCAAAATCCAAAAATATTATTTTATATACTAATTACGTGTTTGGTGCATTTTTTTATAGTTACAACCCAGTTTTTAAAATTACATCCCATTTATTATTTCTTAAAGCCCATTTTCTTGTTAAGCCTAATGCATCCCTCCTAGGAAAGATTTAACCCAGTGAGCAGGAGAATAACAATTTCACCTTCCACAGGTATTCCTCAAAATATTTCTCAAAGAAAGGGTATTCCTCAAAAAAAGTATAGCTGGGCTAGCCATTTTTCAGCTTGAAAAAAAATTAATATAAGAAATTTGGAATCTGGCCTGGGCTAGACGGGCCATAGCCCGCCCAGTTAATACCCTGCTCTCCTCTGACCAACAACGAAAACATTGCTCTCTTGGTGGGACTAACCCGTGTAGGTATTGAAAGTGCAACTCATTGAAGGCGTCATTCTGGCGAACCCTCCTCTCCTCTCCTCTCCTAGGCTCTCCTAGGCCTCTAGGGACTCCCGTGGTGGCCACTCGGCCCGGCGATCCACCTCCCTCTGCTTGGTGGCCACTCCAGGCCAGGCGTCCACCTAATCTCCTTGCTTCTTCCACGATCATCTTTTCTCGATGGAACAATGGCACCTTTTCTCTCAACTTTGAGAGGGGCAAGAAGTTTCAAGCCTTCATATAGACACGTTTGGGCACCTGTGGTCTTCTCTCCACGGCTTTCGGCAAAAGGAATTCATCTTGGTCGTGTCATTACTGCTTGGGGCTACATTCAAGTTGGACACGCATCACGATTAGTATTGCTCTTAAGTCAGCTTTGGAGGTTATCCTCAGGTTCTAGGGTCTCCTATCTCAGGATCATTCTTTCAAGTTCTCGATTGCTTCCAAATCGGTGGGTTTCACATTTACAATGCGGGGAAAGTGGTTGAGAAAAGATTTTGAGATGGTTTTGAGTCTTTGGGGTAATGGAGGTCCTATTTGGCGTCGTGAAGAGTTCTTGTTTTACAAAGAGTTAGATGCTAAGTGGACCGTTGTTGGTCATAAGGGCCAAGCCATTGTTCATTACTCCGGTGATCATCGGGGTGCATCTCGGTGAGGATCATAGGTCGATTTTCCAAGCGGTTATCGAGCGGTGGATACGGATCATGATATGAGTCAGCCTTCAATTGAGAATTTTACTACTAGCGGTTAATGGGCGCATTATTGAGGGTCGAGTGCATTTGAATTTGATAATAGCACGTTATTTTGAGCGTGCATGCTTTGCATGTGGTGGCGTGGAGTCACTGGCGCTCTGTCAAAGCCAGGCTAACTGGGTTGTGGCCTTTTATCCCAGTAGCAACATTCACTAGCCCACCAGCAGAGGCCTAGGCCGAGGGGGTGGTTTCTGAGTGGTTCAGGCACATTGGGCCGGCCCAGGAGCCATGATTGGTTGCCTCTTTTAGGGAGCTGGTCTCGGGTCATTTCCTAAATTTTCAACCAAGACCATAGACAGACTCCTAGCATTCCTCCTACTTCCCTTTACTGTGCAAGCTTCGTTCAACCGCTCCGCCATTGCTTTGTGGACCCAGAGCTCCACTCATCTGCGGAAGGCCATTATGGCGAACATTCCCATCGATCCTCGGTAGTTTGTGCATACGGGTTCAGTTCGGCCCAGATTGAGGGAGGAATGGAGTTACCAGGATGGTTCTTCACTTCAGCCAGCGTCCGCCATGAGATTGGGCCATCTCCACCATCCAACCTCTTCGAGGATAAGGTACACTTCCCCAATGTCCGTGATGTTCTAGAAGATTTTACGCGAGAATGATCCGGATGCTCCAAGTTGGCTTTAGAGAGATTCAGCCTTGCCCATTTGGAGAGGCATATGTTGATTTAGGCATATCCGTGATGAGGATAGGATGGTCGAGGAGACAGCCCTCATGCTTTTGGGGATGTTTTGATCACATTACTAAACTGCTTGAGGGCAGGGTGGAGGAGGTGCAATTTAACGAGTGTGTTGGCTCTTGATTGTTGGCGTTCCTTTAAACCCTTTGCAACCTTGAAGATATTACCCGCCTGATAGCAAAATTTGGGAGAATCATAACACAGGAAAGGAAGATGCTCTCAAGGGTAAGATAATGGTCAAGGCAAAATGGCGACTTGATTGAAATACCCTAAGAGCATTTGTTAGTGCGAAGGAGAAAAACTTTGAAGAAGGGTCTCTAACTAGCTCTGTTGAGGTCCTCTTTGGAAGAAATGCGAGGGTGGTGGTCTGAGATGAAACCCTTTCCCCCCTCAGGGAGTTGATCCACACCCCATTCCTTAGAATGCTAATGACTCTGGATTCCATAACATGCAGTTTAACAATGCACCTGCGAGATAATGCAGAGTTTGAGGAGTGGGATGGCGGGGCCCTTTGGGCTTTTCCTCGACCGGTATTTCAGCCCATGGATATAATCCGGTGACAACAGAGGAAGTTTAGATGGATGCAAATGAAGATCTTCCCAACAGCATTACCTGACAGTTTCTTTATCGAAGGTTTGTCCTCACACAATGGTGGACTTAATATTGAGAATCAAGAGGTTAATCAAGTGGCTTTGGCTAACGTGGAGGCCCCTCTTGGTGATGGTCTTCATAATTGCTTCAAAGCTTATCCATCGATGCTTTGAAAATGAGGTGGAAGGCGGTGAATTCATTGCACCGTGAATCGCGGTGGCTCTTCTTTGATCAGATGGTTCAGGTTGATGCTCCACCCTGGTTAGAACTACGTAAATGACATCGGAATGACAGCGATTTCATCCATCGGGAGGCGGGTGCCTGAAGCTTTTCAGAATGACTCTGGTCCTATTCAACAGGAGGCTCTGCAAATTCAGGTGCCAGAAGCAGTAGAAGTCTTTGGTGATGTTGCTGTGCAAAAAATCCAGATGACCCACAGCTAGCTGCAGAACAGAGCTTTCTCAAGGAAGTGCCTTCAGCTATTGAGGAGAATCTTTGGTCCTTACTGCGGTATATCTAATATTAATTTGGACATTTCTTCTAATTCCTTGATCAATTCACAAGAAGTGTTTGAGTTGGCCTCCTGACATGCTTTTTCATGTTATTGAGAGTTACCATCTTATGCGAAGGCATTGAGCTGCAGAAACATTTTTCACCTTCTCCCACCGGTGGCTAGTTCTTTCACTTGAGATACCCGGTAAGTTGGTTTAATTTTATTCTACACTTGCTCATTGCAGACAAATTTGATTGGACATTGCAACTTCTGAAATCACCCTTGTGGCAAATCTTGATTGGGAACTACAAAGAGCAAGATACTATGCCTTTTTGTATCCCTAATAAGTGCTCTGTCTCCCAGGCCCCATTATGCAAGATACAGTCACCTGCTGTCTTTAACAAGGAAAATGCTGGATGTAGCCAACCAGCTCACTCTTCTTCTGGAGTAGGTAGTCCGCTGAAAATGGACTCTCCAACCAATGTGATACTCTTGCCTGGAGGTGAAGCTATTTCCAGGAAAAGGTGGGGAAAGGGACTCCTAGTTGAAACCCAGGTAAGGAGAAGTGGAAGAATTAGAGAGGAAAACAAAAGGTTTTAAAAGAAATTCTTGCTACGGATATTCATCCTTCATCTTCCTTGCATTGTTGCTCCTCGGTTTGCCGCAGTAAAGTAGTTAAAAATCTAACCTCATCCTTTTGCAAGGTGGTGGAGAGGACTGCAGAGAGCATGGCAAAGAGGGCTAGAAATAAAGGAGTGCGATGGAGGCCAAGAATTCCAAGGCCAGGAGAACAACAACTCCAACTCTGAGAAGCGAGAATAGTTAGTACACCTTTTATATATGTTGGCTGCGACCCGAGGGTTCATCAGGAAAATGTTACTAAGTTAGTTTCTCAAATCTTGAACTCTATGTACTACACATGAGGCATTTTTGTTATGTGTATTTGGGATCTTTCCTGCTAGTGCAATGCGACTCTTGCTATAATGATTTGCTCTTTACGGATGACTTGTATGATGCTAATTTGGGCACATGGATTTCTGCAAGTAATCTGATCCACTTAGTATTTACTCAGTTTCTATGGGTGTTGTATGGTGGTCTGTAAAAGACTGGTCTTTGACAACGGTTTAAAAACAACCATGTTACATAATGAATAATAAGAGATCTTGGAACATACTAAATTGGAACATTAGAGGCATAAATGCAGAAGTCAAGTGGCTAGCTTTAAAAGCAAAAATAGAAGAAAGTGAAGCTGGGATCATATGTTTTGCGAGGAGACCAAAGAGAGGGGTTTAATTTGTCTTATATTCACAACCACATCCCTGAGATTTTCTAAATTTAATTACCTCCTTACATTTGGGGCCTTAAGAGGTTTAATTATAATCTGGGTTGGCTCTCTTTTCATGGAGAGAAGTTACGTTCCAAAACAAGTTTCTCACTCAATGAAATTCACTTGTAGCATTTCCAACTTGAGTCTTGAGTTTTGACAAACATCTATGGTCCTAGCAACCAGGAAGACAAAGCTGAATTTCTGCAATGGTTTAGTAACATCCAAATGCCCCCTGATGTGGATTGGATAGTGATGGGTGACTTCAATTTCATCAGATCTCCTAGTGACATGAACAAACCAGGGAGATGTCGATCAAATGCTCCTCTTTAATGAAGCTATTAGTAACTTAGGTTTGTGATCTACCCTTAAAAGGTAGACAACTCAGTTGGAGTAATATGTAGGAGAACCACTATTAGAAAAACTTATTTGGTTCTTCATACGCTTCTGGATGATTTCATACCCATATTCCATGGCTCTTCCTATTGCAAGACCTATTTCTGACCACTTTCCTTGTTTGATTAAAGTGGGAACTTCTATTCCAAAAGCAAAAGTGTTTAGATTTGATAATTACTGGTTGAAACACAGCTCTTTTAAAGATATAGTCAAAGCAGCCTGGGACATTCCTATGGGTTACACTAATCCTGACAAGTTGATCAATACTAAGTTTAAAAACCTAAGGAGGGCCATAAAATTATGGTTAAAGAATTTGACATGTCTTAAGAAGCAGATTGGAGACATCAATGAGTGCATTTTTCTCCTTTATTTCTTTGAGGAATTTAGGCGAATCGATACCATAGAGTGGAATTGTGAGAGCCTTGCTAAAAGATCACTTAGCGACTATCTTGAAGAACGGAAGATTTATTGGAAACAAAGAGGAAAATTCAAAGGGTAGAATTTGGAGAAGAAAATACAAGTTTTTCCACACAGAGCCTCAATTAATTATAGACATAATAAGATTGCTATGCTCCTTAATGAGGATCAAATTGAAATCATGATCATGACTTTGGGAAGCCTTTAAGCGAGATTAGGAAAATACATAGGGACATACTATGCATTTGATTTGGAAGACCTTCTTGGCAATCATATCAACGAGATATTTTCAAGGACATTGAACAGCCATTCTAGATGAGGAAATAAACAATGTAGTTGAGGACTTGCCTCTTGACAAATCCACAGGCGAGATGGTTTCAACAATGATTTTATAAAAGCATGCTTTGAGGAAGTGTGGAGCTGATGTAAGAAACATGGTGCATGCCTTCCATGAAGGTAATATTTCTCTCGGAGAGCATCAACACCTCATATATCACACTCATCCCCCAAGAACTCAGCTCCTCTTACCCCCTAGTGATTTTAGACCCATTTCCTTGCTTAATGGGGTGCTCAAGATCATCACCAAGTTATTGGCAAATAGATTGCAAAAAGTTATTTTGCAAATGATCCACGATAACCAATATGGATTTCTTAAGCCGCGAGGGGTTATCCAGAATTTGTTTGGGGTGGTCCTATGAATACATTCACCAATGTTACAAATCCAGGGAAGAGTTGCTTGTGCTGAAATTAGACTTTGAAAAAGCTTTTGATTCCATTGAACACCAAGCAATTATAGATATTCTCAGAGCAAAAGGTTTTGGCAACAAGTGGATCTCATGATAGAAATGATCTTCTTTCTGTTTCCAAGCTTTGTAATCTTGAATGGAGTACCTAGTAGGAAAGATTTCTTGTAGAAGGGGGAGTTCCACAAGGAGATCCTCTTTCACCCTTGTTGTTTGTTATAGCTGTAGAACTGTTTCATTCGGTAATCAATAAAGCAATGGGAATGGGCCTTCTTCATGCACCTCTCTGCAAATAAATTGCAACCTTGACTTTCCAATTGTCCGTATTATGCAGATGACACCTTATTAATAATGCAAGCTGATTCTAGATAGCTCATCGTCTTAAAGCCCTTAGAACACTTTTGCATCACGCCCTTTGGTTTAAAGGTAAAATGCAGAAGTCTATCATGGTACCTATTAATATTGAGGAGAGAGGCTCAAATTTATGTGGAACTCTTAATTGTGGATGGGACACTTCCCATTCACATACCTTGGGCTTCCTTTAGGACTTCACAAACCAACGCAGTGGGCAGTGTATACCACTTGTGTGAGGATTGCAAATAGATTAGTTGGCATTGCCACATTCATGACCTATGAAAGGCAGATTGTTAATGGTTAAATGAGTCTGGCATCTCTCACAATTTTCTATATGAGCTGCTTGGATGTTCCGGTCACTATTAAACAAAAAATTTGAAATACTTGAGGCACTTCTTGTGGAGAGGACCCGGATATGGAAGACCATAGACCAGCTTTAGTAAAATGGACCATAGTCTGTAGACCAAAGTGCCAGGGAGGGCTAGGAGTCATGGATATCTTCACACAGAACAAGGCACTACTTATGAAAAACTTACACAAGTTCTACCATGAGACATGACATTCCATGGGTGAATTTGATTTGGGAAGCACACTACAATGAGGACAAGTTGCCGGGAGATGAGTGAGTAGGTTCTTTTACGGTGGAAGGAAAACTTGCAATTAGTTCAACGGTTTAAAGGCTTAGCAAGGTGTAACTTGGGAGATGGCGAGAAGTGCTTTTTACGGTTTGACTTATGGTGCGAGCAAATCTTTATGACATGTCGGTTCCCACATCTTTTCTCCTTTGTGAATAATGCAAAACTTACGATGTAGCAGGTCGGTTCATAGAGTACTTTGAAGATCTTTTTCACCTTCCACTATCAATGGAAGCCCATGAACAATTCGTGCAGCTTGAAGAGATGTGGTACTCCATGAGGCAATCACAGTACCAGAACCAGAAAGACGCATGGAGTTACATCTGGGATAATGAACAATTTTCCTCTGCCAAGGCTTACAATGTTATGATTGGTTTCAAACAAACTCCACCACACTTCTACTGGATCTGGAATTTATCATGCCAAGCCAAGCACAAAATGTTCTTACGGATGCTTTTACATGACGGACTCAATACAAGAAATCTTTTGAGAAGGAAATCATTTGTTTTAGAAGACTATAAGCTGTGCTCTGAGGGTGTTCCAACAGGAGGAAACCTGTATCATTTAATGCAGGGATGCACTTTTCTTTGAGAGATGTTGGGATCATACACTTACTTGAGATCTCCAAATTTATACATTCTTGGGGCATTTCGGGACATTAAAGAAAAGCTAGGACTACCTTTTTTCATGGACATAATTATACTTACCTCTTGAGGCTATCTGGATTTCGGAAACAACAAGATCTTTAAACATATCCACCCCACATTCCAAGGATGGAAAAACATGTTCTTGATGGAGCTGAAGTTACTAAAGCACGAGGATGAGACCAAAAGCATGCTAACCAATTCAACTCATGGATGGCTCTTCAAGGATAGCTTCTTTTCTCTGTTTTGGCATCTACTTCACCTAATCTCTAGCTTTAGTCTTAGTTCTAGCCTTTCTCTTAGTATTTTTTTTTGGTTACTCTAGCTTCTTTAGCTTCTTCTCTTTTTATTTTTCTTCTTCTTTTCTTTTCTACATTCTTCTTAAGGGGCTCCTCTCAAGCCCTTGTAGTCCTTTCTTTCTTTCCTTGTCTTCTTTGGACCTTGCTGGTTATTTATAAAAGTGCGGTGGGGTATTTTGCCCTCACGTTTATAGTCAAAAAAAACATTGCTCTTGTCTAAAAAATGAAAACAACGCTCAAGAAAAACTCTGCAGTGCTCACACCTCAAAAACACAAATACTGCTAGAGCTGCTTGGTCCCAACTATCGGCCGCTCCTTGCGCAATTCTCTCATTTATTGACTACATAGGTTGACAATGGTGTGTGACCGTGATGTCAGGAAACCAGGAGGATGAAAAAAAATCGGTTGTAGTATATAATAAGGAGGCACTTGCGGACATGCGGCTATAGCCCTAGTGGGTCCCACTATCATCCTCTTTAGAAGTAAAGTCATCTCCTCATTCCTCATGTTTGTTGAGCATGTTGACAGTGAGCAATGGCGCCTGGCGAGTGCAACAACTGAAGGGCGATGAAGAGGGCCTCGCCCGGGCCTCTGGATGGTCGTCTGATGCCGCTGCCCATTCAGAAGCTTGGGATCATAGGGCCACATGTTACGTGGCATTGTCGTTAAGCTTGCTCACCCGGTGCTCGTTCACGGAAGCGGAGGTTGCTGCCACAGGTCCTCTGTGCTTGTAGCAGCTCTTCGCCATTAGGGCTCTAAGTGTGGGCTGCACGCTCTGTGGTGAACCGGCATGAACCGGCAGGCGGTGGCACGGCTCTGGTGAGCTTCGTCCATCTTGATTGTCGCCAGCTGGGCGATGAGCATTGATGAACCCGGCATGTCGATTTCTTTGGACCGACCCGGCTGCCAAGCTGCAGTGTGACTGCCCTTGCCCACCGGACCGCCTCCCTCGGTCGCCTTCTGCTGAAAGCAGTCGGTGCCGCTCACCCGCTTCCGGTGCAGGCGATTACTCCGCCTTCAAACGACACAAGTGTCGTCCGTCTGTCCTTTTGCCGCCCACATTAATGATACGCGGTTGCCGAGGTGGCTACTCCGGCGCCATACGTCCGTCCTGCCACCGCCCACCATTGCTATATAAACTGCTGCGCCGACCATAGCCGCAGGCATCCGCCTCCGTTCCCTTTCTCCTTCCCAGACCACTACTGCCCACCTTGGCTTCCTCGCACTCCAGCGCTCTTCGGGACGGGCGAACGACGAACCACAAGGAGATGGCAGCCATCGCTGCCGAATACCTGGCCGGCAGGCAGCTAGAGAACATGGTAGTCAATGATCCCGCGCCAACCCCTCCTCCACACCATCCTCGCCGGTGCATTGCACCATGACCATCGCCAAGGACCGTGCCCAATACATGGACATGGTGAGGCAGAAGCGTGAGGAGCAGTTCCGAGAGGAGCATGCCGACTCTGCCTACAACCACCATCTCCTCCAGGAGGACCTGCAGGCAGAGGAGCAGATCGCAGCGGGCGGCGGGCGGGAGGCGCTGCTACTCGACTCGTGCCGCTCCGCCCGCGAGCCGCCTCGGCGCTAAGCATGATACCACATGCGGGTGGCGGAGGCTGCGGCCGCCTACAAAGAGGGCGATGGAGCGGGCGAGGCACTGTTTGGGGAGACCGAGGATTAGGCACAGGATAATGCCAGCTCCGATGAGTCCCTGCTCCACTGGTGTCGACGAGGCCCTACTCCGTCGAGGCCCCGCGGCGCCAACAACAAGGCAGAGGACACTACCGGCTCTGCCGAGGCCCCGCCCCATCGGCACTGAGGCGGATGCCTACTCCGCCGAGACCCCGCCACGCCAACAACGAGGCAGAGGACAATGCTGGCTCCGACTAGTCCCCGCTCCGGTGGCGTCGACGAGGCCCTCCTCCGCCGAGGCCCCGCCCCGCCGGCACCGAGGCGGACGCCCTACTCTGACGTGACCCCGCCCCACCTACAACGAGGCAGAGGACATCACCGCCTCGGGGCCGAGGCCCCACCACTGCCAAGCAGCGAGGGGAGGATTTTCCCGCTAGGCCGGGCGCCGCCCGCCTTACAGCAGAGACGAGGACATTGACGGCTCCATCGAGGCCTCGCCCTGCTGCCAATGAGGCCGCGCCACACAGAAACAAGGAAGAGTAGAACACGGTAGGTCACCGCCTCTCGGGTCCAATTAAGGCCACCGCTGCTACCCTCCGGTTGAAGCCAAGCTAGGCGGGTTGACCATTGACGGCCGATTAGCTTCTTGGCGGCGACGTGGAGTCGGAGAGTTATGTTGGAGAAGGACGCCGCTTCTACTTGTGCAGTTGGCTCACTAACACATGGGCCCAACAAGCATCTGGGCCACATGTCTGTTACACAACTGCACCTGCAGTTAAGTCACTGAAGCTCAGTCTACTGGAGAAGAAGCTTCTGTTCGGCTCAGCAGGACACAGGTGGGTAGCTTTGATTAATTAATTATACCTCCAGCGCACCCCTTTTTAGTTGAAGAATGTATGAAATGTAATGAAATCTGGCATGCTTATATGAAATCCGACCGAGAATAAATGAATTTAGTTCGATTAGTTCAAATCCTTGTATCACTGGCATTGGATGAACATGCAAAAAAACGTACTAGCATTATTCCCAGGGTGATCACCTTGTTTGCATCAGTTTCACATGTACTCCCTCCGGTCCTTTTTAGTCTGCATACAAGTTTTGTCTGCAGTCAAAGTATCTCTACTTTGACCGGAGTACAAAGAGTTTGAGCAGCTTTTTAGCGTTCCTGCACATTCCAATCAAACACACATGCCTGGCAATTCATAGGGAACATTCAAAATAATCGATGATTATGCATCTCAGCAATTCACATGTCAGAGCCAATATTAACTTCACAACTAAAGAATAAAGAAAAATAGATCGACGCTGCTGACAGCAAAGGGAGTCCCATTCGAAAATATCAAACGCATGTCTTCTTGCTAACATCAATGAGAAAAATTTGACAAGGTTGTCCCATTCCAAAATGTCAAATACTTGTTGTTTTTGTGCATCAATGAGCAAACTTTGACAAGGTTTTCCCATTCCAAAATATCAAATGCCTATGATTGTGGAATGGGCAGGGTTTGCCATCAGTTCGGACATTGACATGGCACCTCGTGCTAAATAAACCAGCTGTTCTTTTTGTGTAGTTCCACCAAAATCAACCAAATTCATGCATAGCTTGTATGATTTCGCCCTTATATGTTGCAACGCCTTGAACATATCGGCACCTCCTTTCTTGTGGTGGAAATGAATGATTCGATGTATTCATAAACATTTTGTGCAACTCCCATTGAAATCAAGCTAAGCACCCCTGTTTGCACAAATACAAAAAAAGTGATTAGTATAAAGCAAATTGTACTATGAATTGACAGTTTAAATAGGCACCTACATGGTCCATGTAGAGCACACTTTTAAAAAATGTAACTCACCGGAAAGAATCCTAGAACAACATTGTACTTGCGCACCACAGCAAAAAGATGGAGATATGTCTATGTCAGTCCTTCTGAGCTGAAGTTAGTTTGGTCTTGTGGGGAGTAATGTAACCATCCTCGAACTACTCCTTCTGATGAGAAGATAGTCAGGGCTTCTTCATCCTGGCATAATCGGAACTAGTCACTTCACATACTCTGTATTCTTCTTCAGAGGAAGATGATCCTGTTGTGCAAATACAAGAGGACAACTAAATGCTAGCGTCTCTGTTTGCTATGAAAAAAGGAAAAGAAATATTTAAAACAACACAGAAGAAGCATTTCTCAAGGACAATACCACTTTCTCATGACAGTATCTAAACAGTAGCACAACACCAACAGAGATGACAAAGCTCAATCATATGGATAAAATGCGTGGGCGAGTACCAACCTTTGTCAGGAGGTTTATTGTGTAGAGCATACAGATAAAGCACTACTCTGGAACCATCTGTTGTTATCTACTGTGGTTGCCATGCTTACTATATACTCCTCGATTAGTTCAATGTTTCCAACATCTTCTTGTGCAGTTCCACTAAAATATATGGTATCTTCAAAGAAGATCCCTGTTTGCACAAGTACAAAAAATTACATATTACATTAAGAGTGGCATCAAATCAGTGGCAAAAAAATTGCTCGTTCCAGCCATAGGAATAAATTAAGATGCAAAACTATATGATTACTTGTGTCATCACAGTTCCAGTGCTTCATTACAGCACCGGGAGTTGATTTTTGTTTTTCTTCCGCTTTTTCTTCGCCTTCGTCACTTGGTTCAATAACAAACAAGCTTCACATTCAATGTAAGATTTGGCATGTTAATTAGGGAGCACAAGTATAGCACTAAACAACGACATTAATTTTCTGATGAAAGTGGTAAAATACAGGCCAACAGTTGTGAAATATCCTTATCTTACCTCAATGGGATATTACGGTGCACATACAGATTGGAAGTCTTGTCTTCATTTGTGCAGTTCACTAAAATCAAGCAACATTACCATACAAGTAGCACAACATATGAAAGCACCTTTGCACAATCATGTGAAAGAAAGCTAGTACTGACCTCTCATGACGCGGAATTCAAACAACTCACAAGAAGAAGATCTGAACCAAATTTGCCAACACGGATTGGAAGTAAGATCTCCTCTTGTGCAGTTACACTAAGATCAACAAATCAAGCAACATTGTCGGTGTGACATTTTGGTTGAACTGCGCAAAACACTCTTAAAACAAAGTGTTTTGTGCAGTGCAACAAAAGGTCACAATAGCAACAAGGTGAAGTAGATAACCCTGTTTACACAGAGGTGCAAAGGAAACAATTAGTGGTCAATAACGGTGGATGACACAGAAGCCAACAAAAAGAAGCATCTAACTTATCTAAATGGGAAAGAAAGCAAGACGGTCGCATTTCTCAAACGGTGGCATTGATTAATATTAACAGAGAGATTATATTAACAATAAAATTCGTTAAACATGTAATTTGCTTTTAGTTGTGGCATTGCATCAATTTTCCAGCGGCATTATTAGAGGATGTCTGTTTACAGGGACTTTTTGGTGTAGGGACTAAAAAACTCCATGTCAATCCCATCTAAACCAAACAGGAGGGACTTTTAGGGACTAAAAGTGGGCATTTGGGAACAAAAGAAGACCCCGAGGGAGAGTCTTTTGGGTACTTTTTCCAACAGTTGCCCCTGCCCCGCATCACACCTTCTCTCTATTAGTTCATTACTAGGGGTAACATGGTATTTTAGTATGTTATTTAATAACCTCTAGTCCATGTTTAGTCCCTGGAACCAAGCAGGTAGGGACTAGGGACTTTTTAACCAAACAGGGCCTTAGATTAACAACAGCTAAAGAGTTGCACGGAGACGTGGGCCTTTTGACACCATGTGCATCTACCGATGTCTGAAGGGGTGATGCACAGTCTGTTGCAACAAAGAACAAACAACCAAGGAGCATATTTGTTTTGGTCCCAGTTTTGTTATCTTTAGACTCTTTTCCCTATGTGAGTGCAGCAAATCTAGTCATGCTCAAACTCTATAGCCTTGTCCCCCGAAACAAAAGGATCAGTTCGTTACAGATGTGTGTACTGCGTTTGTTATTGTTTTGCCTTTTCAACCAACGTAGGTGCTGGATAGCCAGTCTGTACTAGTACTTTGCCCCTTCCTTTCCTCTTTGAACCACGTCCTAGATTCATGCTATACAACATTCCCCACTACGTTCCCCCATTCCTTTCCTCTTTGAACCACGTTTTAGATTCATGCTATACAACTTTCCCCACTACTTTCCCCCTTCCTTTCCTTTTTGAACCACATCCTAGATTCATGCTATACAACTTTCCCCACAACTTTCCCCCATTCCTTTCCTCTTTGAACCACGTCCTAGATTCATGCTATACAACTTTCCCCACTACTTTCCTGTTTGATCCAACACCTAGATTCGAGTGCAGAAGCAGAAAAAGCCCACATGCAGCTAGAGCAATGAATGTGGAATATGTAATTATACCTTAAGGTTCTTGGGGCGTGGTTCAGTGGGCGACCGGAGGCCGTTCAGCCCACACTACGTACGGCAGCAAGAAAGAAGGGTGCCAGTGTCAAAACCAGCGGTTCTCGGGTAGGGGGTCCCAAACTGTGCGTCTACGGTCGATGGTAACATGAGACAGGGGACACGATGTCTAGCCAGGTTCGGGCCCTCTCTATGGAGGCAATACCCTAATTCCTGCTTGATTGATCTTGATGAATATGAGTATTACAAGAGTTGATCTACCTCGAGATAGTAATGGCTAAAACCCTAAAATTCTAGCATGTATGAATATGATTATGATTCTTGCCTCTACGGACTAAGCCCTCCAGCTTATATAGACACCGAAGGGGACTAGGGTTGTAAAAGGTCGGTTACAGAGAAAGGAATCTTCATATTAGGATGCCAAGCTTGCCTTCCACGCCAAGGAGAGTCCCATCCGGACATGGGAGATAGTCTTCGGTCTTGTATCTTTACGGCCCATCAGTCGGTCCACGTACCATAGTCCGGACGCCCCAGGACCGCCTAATCCAGGACTCCCTCAGTAACCCCTAAACCAGGCTTCAATGACGAGGTCTCCGGCACGCAAATTTTCTTCGGCATTGCAAGGCGGGTTCCATCTCCGAATACTCTAACATAGTCTTTGGACGCAATGAACATGTCCGGCTCTGCAAAACAAATTCCACACACAACCGCAGAGAGTATAATATTTCACGAGTCCAATCCGCTGACAACTTTTGGTAATGTGACACCACGTCACCACCCCGTCATTATTTTGAACCGTTTTTTCGCCTGCCGCTTCGAGATGTGGTCTCATTGGCACGTCTTGTCAAAGCAGAGATCGTGTCCCCTTATTCCGGGATTCTCATCAATACGGGCGTGGTAATCCAACCATTTCGTTTGCACAGCTCTTGGGAACAGGCGAGTTTTAAGGCGAGTTGGGACGCGCTTGATATTTACTGCCTTTATAAGGATATAAGGATTCCCTTCTTTCACCCACACCTTTTCTCTCTCTCTCTGCCCTCCCATTCTTGAGCTCCAGCACCCAAGTCTTCATCTTTTCCGCCTCAAAAAAGCACTCGACCATGTCCGGATCGCTAAAGATTTAAAACCTCTGAAGAGCTGACCGGCTCTCGCCGTATCATGACAGTCAGTTTTCAGCTTTCTCTACTGAGGTGCTCATCCGGATAAACCAGGACACACAGTAGTTCTCCCTTTACTACCCTAGCTGATATAGTGGTGATGAGGTAATGGAGCACGAATTCCCAGAAGGGTTTAAACCCGTAAACATAGAATCATACGATGGGACAACAGACCCTGTGGTATGGATCGATGATTTTCTTCTTCACATTCATATGGCCCACGGCAATGATCTCCATGCCACCAAATACCTCCCACTAAAACTCAAAGGACCAGCCCGACACTGGTTGAACAGTTTGCTTGAAAACTCCATCAGCAGCTGGGAGGACTTGGAAGAGGCCTTCCTCGATAACTTCCAAGGTACATATGTTCGACCTCCGTATGTCGACGACTTAAGTCACATAATTCAACAGCCCAGAGAGTCAGCCAGGAAACTCTGGACTAGGTTCTTAACCAAAAAGAATCAGATCATCGACTGTCCGGATGCCGAATCCCTGGCGGCCTTTAAACACAGCATCCGAGACGAATGGCTCGCACGACACCTCGGCCAAGAAAAGCCGAAGTCCATGGCAGCCCTTACGGTACTTATGACCCTCTTTTGCATGGGCGAAGATAGCTGGCTAGCCCGTAGACACAACAATGCAAGCGAACCTGGCACTACGGAAGCCAGAAATAGCAACGGCAAGCCCCGACGCAACAGGCACAAGCGTCGAAACAACAGTGATAATACCGACGACATTGCGGTCAACGCCGGATTCAGCGGCTCCAAGTCCAGCCAGTGGAAGAAGCCGTTCAAAAGGAACAATTCGGGCCCATCCAGCTTGGACCACATACTCAATCGCCCATGCCAGATACACGACACCCCCGACAAACCAGCCAATCACACCAACAGAGGCTGTTGGGTTTTTAAACAAGCCGGCAAGTCAAATGCCGAGAACAAGGAGAAGGGGTCGCGAAGCAAGGATGATGACAAGGAGCCCCGGCCACCGAAGATAGGGGGACAAAATAAGTTTCCTCCCCAAGTTAAAACAGTGAACATGATATACGCTACCCACATCCCCAAGAGGGAACGCAAGCGCGCGCTCAGGGACGTCTACGCGATGGAGCCAGTCGCCCCAAAGTTCAACCCATGGTCTTCCTGCCCGATCACTTTTGATCGCAGGGACCATCCGACTAGTATCCGTCATGGCGGTTCAGCCACACTGGTCCTCGACCCAATCATTGATGGATTCCACCTCACGCGAGTCCTCATGGACGATGGTAGCAGCCTGAACCTGCTCTACCAAGATACAGCGCGCAAAATGGGCATTACTCCCTCAAGAATTAAGCCCACAAAGACTACCTTTAAAGGAGTCATACCAGGTTTAGAGGCCCGCTGTACGGGCTCAATCACACTAGAGGTTGTCTTCGGATCTCCGTACAACTTCTAAAGCGAAATAGATGTGTGCTTACTTCTTGGAGATTGACTCCTGCCGGTAAGTGCAAGCTGATCTTTGATATCGTCCCCTTTCGTAGTGGCTATCACGCACTGCTTGGACGAACCGCATTTGCGCGCTTCAACGCGGTGCCACACTACGCTTATCTTAAGCTCAAGATGCCTGGTCCACGCGGCATCATAACAGTCAGTGGAAACACGGAACGCTCCCTCCATACCGAGGAGCACACCGTTGCGTTAGCAGCAGAAGTACAGAGCGGCCCTCTCAAGCAGAACCTTAATTCGTCGGCCGAGCTCCCGGACATCAAACGTGTCCGGACTACTCTGCAGCAGGACAGCCCAGCTCATCAAGAGCTCGACTAGAAATTTGGCCTCCATCCCAGTCCCAACCAAGTGGCGGCATTCATACCGCGCATACATAACTACACACTCAAAATACCATGCGCATAGACGGAGGCATAACTAGCTTGTGATCCATAATACGGCTCGACCGCACCTGGACACACATACTTTCAATTTTTCTTTTTTATCCTTTTCATGTTTCTTTTCCGCAGGCTTCTTCTGACGACCTAATAATCGGTCCTCTCGACATGATGGATACACCAAGATGGCACGAAACACTTGTGTACAAGGGAATTTCTAGGTGGTCTCTTTAACAATGACTCTACCTGTTTTCAGGACCCGCACGCAGCTCTCCCTTGGTTGTGGCATGTCAAATAGCCCGGTCGCTTATTGCACCATTTGTACAAAATACGCTTTGACGTATTAATCAAACCATAATGGAAACAGTTTGCGGCCCAATTTCTGCAGCACTAGCCTACTACCCCTTTTTTCCTTTTTTCATAATCTTCTCAAGTTGCACCCGTACACTTTGGTACGCTTTAATCTACCAGGGGCTTCATCGCGACCCATAATACGACACCAAAGTATGAACACTTTTTACAATATAGTTCGGCAATATGAATTAAGCATTATATGCATTGGCTCCGAATCATGTCTTTGGTTAATAGTTGGGTTGCCTGGCTCCTGTGCTCACTACCTTACGTTCCAGTGAAGCAAAGGGGGTGTGCGGTGCCTCTATATCGGGCAACGTCACAACGTAGCTCGGATGGAGTCCGTCTGCGTTTCTCGACCCGGGCGTGAGTATGATTGTTGCGTTCGGCTAGGTAGCCGTTGTCGCCTGACGGGGCACATCCCCGTGATCCATAGATCGATATGTTTTGGCCTACTCTACTGTCCTAGTCCTGCCGTAGGTCATATGTATGTCCCCGAGCTGTTTTATCTCTGCCTTTCCGTGAGGTGGGGCATGTTGGTGTTCAGCTTGAGTTGCCCCTTTATCCCGACCACGTGGTGGTCGGTTAGCCGCATTGTGCGATGATGGTATGGGCTCCATCGCCTCATCATCGAACTGAGGTAGCAATTTACGCTTCGGGTATCTTTTCGCTGGGCGCTTGAGGCCGTATTGCTCGGCTGCCAGGACATCAGTCAATCTATCATTTTTTATAGAAAGACTGTAAGGGAACCCCATATAGTATAATTGGTGCAACAAACCCAAATTGCAAGTACCATGCCTTGAACCTGGGTGGGTGGGAAGGTATCAACCCCTTCCCGCCACTAGGCTATGCCTTAGTCTGCTCAGTCCATCTATTGTTGAGCAAATCTTGATCAGCTTGAAGCTGTTGCTGCTTCTTTTTCAGGCTCCTTGCAGTGGCTATTAGCCGGCGCTTAAAGCACTCCTGCTCGAGAGGTTCCTCGGGCACGATAAAATCCTCGTTGCCAAGGCTCACCTCCTCCTCGGAGAGTGGAAGATAATTACTGTCCTCCGAGTCTTCGTGTATGGCCTGTTCATCGGGGCTAACTTGCCCGTCATCCCGTTCGTCTTGTTCGGAAGCTGCCTCAACGGGGTCTTCATTGTCTTTGGCACCATCCGGAGTGTTATCTTCTCTTGTGCCGGTATCATGTGTTTTGCATGGAGTGACTTAGAGCGGTGCCGCCGACGTCGGCGTTTTGGCTGTATCTCAGGAGGTTTATGCTCGACTGGATCCTTCTTGTTAATTCCGTTGTTCTCTTCAGGTGTGTCCACCATGTATACGTTATACGAGGAAGTGGCCGCCAACGTCCAGTAAACGATGGGTTTTGGCCTCCTCTTCTCCGGCATCGTCGTCCCTATCATCGATGTCTTCAGAGCCATAATCGAGCATGTCAGTTAGGTTCTCGACAGTGGCTATGAAGTGGGCGATGGGTGGGAAGCAAAATTCTTCGTCATTGGCCTCCAGTTCGAACCGGATATAATTCGGTTGTGAGTCCCCCGCTAAGGAGAGTGTTTTTAATGAGTTTATCACATCGCGTAAAGGCGAGTGCTGGAAGATGTCCGCGGAGCTGAATTCGACGATCGACGCCTGATCAAGCTCGTCGTGCGCGGACGCACATGCTTCAGAACCTGTAGCCAGAAACATGTCCGAGGTTCCGGTAACACAGATCTCACTTGAGGTTGGGTCAGTGTGTGGCTCCAACGCCGCTGAGTCTGCGGCCTCCATGGCGGGGTTGAGCCTTCCGTCCTCGGATGGCGTGATCTTCTCCGGATCTAGGGCCGGAGCAGTTGCAGGCGCTATCTCCTGGGTATGGTTCGATGACAGATTTAAGTCATGTTCATCGTGGTGACAGGGAGCAGCTACTGCCATAGTCTCGAATCCGTCGAAGATCAAGTCTCCGGGGATGTCTGGGACATAGTTCAAGCTTTCGAATCTAACCTGATGGCCAGGGGCGTAGCTATCTATCTGCTCTAGATGGCCAAGCGAAGTTGGCTTGATGCAAAAGCCGCGAATCTGAAGATCTGTCCGGAGAGGAAGGCTTCTCCCTGGACATCATTGTTGTAGATGATTGACGGGGACATCGAACCTCTTGACGACGACACAATGGAACTCTCAATGAAAGCACCAATGTCTGTGTCAAAACCGGTGGATCTTGGGTAGGGGGTCCCGACCTGTACGTCTAAGGTCGATGGTAATAGGAGATAGGGGACACGATGTTTATCCAGGTTCGGGCCCTCTCTATGGATGTAATACTCTACTTCCTGCTTGATTGATCTTGATGAATATGAGTATTACAAGAGTTGATCTACCTCGAGATCATAATGGCTAAAACCCTAAAAGTCTAGCCTGTATGACTATGAGTATGATTCTTGCCTCTACGGATTAAGCCCTCCGGTTTATATAGACACCGGAGGGGACTAGGGTTGTACAAGGTCGGTTACAGAGAAAGAAATCTTCGTATCAGGATGCCAAGCTTGCCTTCCACGCCAAGGAGAGTCCTATCCGGACACGTGATATTGTCTTCGGTGTTGTATCTTTACGGCCCATCAGTCCGGTCCGCGTACCATAGTCCGGACGCCCGAGGACCCCCTAATCCAGGACTCCCTCAAAGGGGTTGGAGGCCCTCCCGCATCGCCGCTGGGTGAAAGAGAACAGTTGCGCCGGTGGTGGATTCCCTCCCTCGCTGACGGCGACAGCGTTAAGCCGCCTTCCCTTCCCGGTGGACAGATCCTGCCGGCTCTTTGACCAGCAGTGAGGGGAGAGAGAGAGGCCAACGAAGTCTTGTTTAGATCTGGAGAGGGTGTTAGAGTGTGAAGACAGCAACTACAAGCGCCGAGGCTTGAGCGTGTATATATATACTGGAGAGAGAGTGTGAAGAGTGCAAACCCTAGAAAACAAGCGTCGAGGCTCCAGCGTATACGTGATGAGGTGATTATACAGTCACTACGAGATCGTATAGCTCCGTATCCATCCATTTTGACCAGTCAAAGAATCCTCCTGGCACCGCCCTGGATCACTTTCTCTCTTTGTCATGCGGGGCCTACCTGTCATTGGGTGGAAGAAAGAAGTCGGACAAAAACAAAATTATGCTCAAGTGTAGTTATCCAACCCGAGACCTCAAGTTTGATGAGCGAACAGGCTAACCAGCTACACCACCCTCCCATTATGTTCAACGAGAGGAAAATAACCTTTTATACATTCCTTCATTCGTGTGACAAGCATGCCATGCTTTTTCTGTGTGCGAGTCATTGGGATTTAAACCATAATTGTGTCATGTGGCTTTGGTGGTAAGGTCTTTTGGGATTTAAAGCAGTGTTGGTAGTACAGAAATAATGCAGACTTAGTCACCTTACCTCTCTCCACGTAGTACGTTGAGTCCCACTAGTCAGAGGGTGAAACAAACAAATTAATAAGAAAAATTAAAAGCGCCAGCGGTGTATCTTACCTCACACATCACGCTACTGCTCGTGAACACTATCCAATTGGCCCCTCTGTTCGCTCACGCACAATTTTAAGTGAATCCTTATTATAACATGCACACAATTTTGGGCACTTGTATTCGACCTAAGTTAGTGTGCCACCGTATCTCGTACTACTCCCTCCATCTAGCTGTAATAAGTAACGTTAGAAGGTGCAGCGGGACCAAGGTGCGCACAGATTGGAGCAGAAGGAGAAACTTGACCGGTCCTTCCTCCAATCAAAGCCCTGATTTCTGTCTCTAAACAAAACAATTAATCCCAACAACTAAGAGATGCCGTTTTAGCTACCATGCAGGTCCACGTATTAACTCGCATGCAAGCCGACTTTGATTTCTAGACTGATCAACGCGTAGTTGCGCTCCATGCATTGGGTTTCCGAGGGAGATAACAAGGCAGAGTAAGGAGGCTTGGTTACATTGCTTAGGTTGGTCATAGTGGTGAGTAACTTGGACTAGTAACATGCATGATATTCCTATTCTATGAACCTGTGTGTGCGTGTGTGTGTGTGTGTGTTTAAAAGCATGTGTGTGTTAGAGAGAGCGACACATCGACCTACTCATATAGAGAGATGGTGTGTATTGTATGATTTAGCCGTGAGAGTCAGTGCATCCTCTTCCGGTCATCCGGTCGGGATAGGCGGACCGCTGCCACGCCCTCTCCTGACCAGCCTGGCCCACCAAAAGCCCCTCCATCGCTCGCGTGTGCTTCCCGCCGGAAACGGTCAGCGTCGCTCCAAAGAATCGGTGTCGCATTCATGCCCAGGCAGAGCAGACGCAACCTCTCACTGGCGCCTACGTTGAAGAGAGAAGCGGATTCAAGAGTGATGGTTGCTTTGTCTGTCCAACTTACTGCTGGGTCTATGTGATTTGACGGCTCATTGGTCATTATTACTGAGGTGGTAGGACTGCTGGATGTCCCACGCTTTCGGTGAAAGGAGGTACTACTAGATTACAATTTTCTTCATGCTTACAACGGAGGAGTGCGATAGCAGTGAAAACACGCAGGCTCAATGATTACACGGCCCACCTCACATTATCACCATATTTTCTGGACACCGTGCGACACCTAACTCTTTACATAGTACTACTAGTATAGTACGTCTTTGTAATTTATCAATGAGATAAATTTGTACAATGCTATGAAGCTTCGACTTACATTTCATGTATCTTGCGTCGAGGGTTGCCCGTTGCAACATTTCATAATTACAAAGGAGACTAACATGCATGCTATTGCATCTCAATGATTGACAGATCATAGCCAATATGTACTCCCTCTGTTCCAAAATAAGTGTCTCAACTTTATGCGAACTTTAGTACAAAGTTGTACTACTACTAAAGTTGACACTTATTTTGGAACAGAGACAATTAAAGAAAAAAATGATCCATGCAGTCCCTAGCCCTTGAACCTTAAACCCTAACCAGGCTTTAATTTGTTGGCAATGTTGGAGCTTCCGAAGAAATGAAGTTTGCAACCCTTTGACCATTGGATCATTTTGTGCAGTTTCACCAAAATCGAGATGAGGATCCCTGTGGCAAAGAAATTAAGAAGCGTGATTAGAATAAGATTACTGGGGCTAGTTGATGAGACATAAACTCATCACAAATACAGTAAGTAGAAGCAAGTAGAGGTATGTGCGGGGCAAAGATGTAGAGAAATATCCACATGGAATGATGTGGGCAGCTGGAGCAGTGGTGCAAGCCGGCTGTAAAGGGAGTTGTACCTGAGGGGTGTCGAGACGTAGCTCAACCTAGAGGGGGGCGGTGGGAGGCGGCAATTGCCCATGTCGCGGCAGTGAGCAAGGGACGAAGGCAACCTCACTGGCGCTGTGAGAGAGAATGGTAGGGACCCCTGATCGGGACGTGCCGACAGTGGGTTTTCGCCGTCAGCGACGGCGACCGCATCTACACTAAGCATCCACCACGTCCGCCGGGACGTTAGAGATGTGGCCACAGTCGTTTTGTGCGAGAGAGTGTGAAGAGAGCAACCCCAGCAAGCAACCGTGTAGGCTCGTCGTGCCTATGTATATAGTGGAGCGGTTTCATTTTCTCCCCATATGAACCTATTTATATTCCGTACGTGCCACTGAAGAAAAAAAATTATTTATAAATGACGCGACACCTACTACTCGTTCTCCTATAAACCTTGCGCTTGGCATCTCCAAAATATTAACCTTGCAATTGGCTCTTCGCCTCTTCGGGAAGTCGAGCAATAATAGTACTGCAGTAAATATCGTTCTGGCTATATGAGACTGAATGAATTGCTGCACGTCCACCACGTGGGCGAGGGAGAGTGCGTACTATTACGTCCGTTTCAATATGGACAACATACGGAGCAAAATGAGTGAATCTACACTCTAAAATATGTCTATATACATCAGTGTTTGGAGTATGTACTAGTAGTTTATATTGAAATCTAAGGACATATATTCCAAACAATATGATAATCTCACTAACCAAGGTAGAGACAAGGAGTAAACGGAGGGAGTAGTAAAATTTTCTCCTCGTCCTGCGAGCCACCGCGCGTGGGCGAGGGAGCGGGCGTAAGGCGTAGTACTACAACCTCCATCCTGGTTTATAGGTCACCTTTGTAGTTCGTGCCAAATTTTTACCAGATATTTAGCTAACAAAATGTTAATGCTTGTCAACAAAAATTATATCATTGGATTTGTATTTCAACATAGCTTTCAATGATATAATTTTTGGTAACATGCCCGAACGTTTTGTTAGTTCAATTTATAGTCAAAATTTGACACAATATACAATGGGGACCAATAAACCAATATACAATGAGTAGTAGTAAGCAAGCTTCACCTCGTCATGCGAGCCACCGCGCCCGTGGGCGGGGGAGATGGCGTAGTAAGCAAGCTTCTCCTTGTTCTGCGAGTTGACGGGACACATCAAAAGTAATACGTACAGAGCATCTCGAGTGTATTGAACCTTGCCTGTAAGGTAGGCCCCACATGGTTTGCCTCTTTTTAACATAACGCGTCAAGTCGCAATTTGTTTGTCCACCCGTGGTAGATGATCCTCCATCAAGTGGATAACCAGTACACGTGTCAAATTACCACATGGGCTGCCTTTTCGTATAGAAATGAGCTCCAGCGTGTACCCACGCGGGTGTGGTTGGGAAAGTGATGGGAGTACATGCGCCGTGCGTGCACCTCTTCTCTTCGTGCACGTCCCCCACCTACATGGGTGTGTGTGAGAGATACAAACCTAGAAAGATGGCGTGTGCGTTCATGAGTGTTTTTTGTTTTGGGGGGGTGATTTCGTGAATGTATCTATGGGAATATGTGTCGATGGCATCTCAAACAAAATTTTGCATGCAATGTATGTGAAATAGAGGCCTATCCATATCATATATAGAGGGGTTGATCCACGAGAAGAGAGGGAGGGGTCATATATCTCAATAGAGTCGAAGAGAAGATCAAGTGGGTGGGTGCGAGATCGATGAAGAGAGCCATTGAAATTGTGTGTGTGAAAGTCAAAGATATAGGGTGACTGGCCTACCGGAACGTCAGAGGGCACAGGGCAAGTTTGTGTGTGGCAGGGAGACATGACTAGAGAACTCGATGTACCGGTGTGTGTGGGGGGGAGGGGGAGGCAGAGGCCTAACTAGAGAGCTAGAACGACTCGTATATGTGTTGAGAAGGAGAGACCCAACTATGTCTTGAGGGAGAGCGGTCGACATCCATACATAACTAAAGGATGGGAAATAGCTTGGGACAGAGAGAGAGAGAGGAGAGAGATAGAGAGAGAGAGGGAGAGGGTGGAGTGCTAGATGGGTGATGGAGTTGCTTCTGGAAGATGGTGAGAGAGGCCTACTAGACAAACTGAGGGTAGAACTGTAATATTATCAATAAGAGTGGTGATGTGTTTCTGTGTGTGCCTGTGCGTGATAGATCTGTCGGGACGCATGCATGGATGATGAAGCGGAACCATGTGTTTGGTAAGCAAACCTAACTAGATCGGTAGATCAGTTGTTGTTTGTCGGAGGAAGGGAGAGACATAACTAATGAGGTAGATCGATCGACGCGTGGGAAAAAATGAGTTATAAGGACCTAGCTAGCTATATGTATAGTGGGAGATCGGTCGGTGTACATCCATTTGTTAGAGGCAAATAAGGTCCATCAAGACGGATAGACAGAGAGAATGGAGCTATAGGAGGTGGTGCGAGAGGCCGAGCTACTAGCTAGATAGGGGGAGGAGTGTGCGGTTGTGAGACTGATGAAAAGAGGGGCAAGAGTTTACACGTGTGTGGGACCGTATGAGAGACACGAGGCATGTACACAGAAAGGAGGAGATGGAAGGTGCGTGTGTATGTTGTAGGCATACATCGCTGGAGAGGTTTATCGGTCAGTGTGTGTTGGAAAGGAGTTGTGGAGATTGTGGGAGAACGACCTAAATAAAAAAAATGAATGTGCGCGACGTATAGATTGCTGAGGGAGGGGGAGGGCATGTGCATGCACGAGAGAAAGTTAGTGCTAGCTACAAAGGTTAGAGGATTGTGTGGGTGTAAGAGACTAACAAAGATCATAATTTGATATGAAAGTGGATTCCTATATTTGAATAGGAGATCATAGTGTTATAAACATATATGCATGCATGAATATAGTGGCGATACGCGTGTTGTAGTTTTGCACATGTTATACCATAATGTGATAATGCATGGCATTTGCAACTCACAGTTAAATGTCGAACAATCTAAACCTTACTATACATCGAACAATCTCACTTTTTATTTGAATTTGTTATAATGTGTGGCGTTTGCGGCTTACAACTAAACATCGAACAATCTAAACAATACTATATATTTAACAATCTCACATATTATCTGAATTTGTGGTAATGTGAGGTGTTTGCAACTCACATCTAAATACTTAGGCGTAGGGGGCGGGGCACCATACATTATGTGATAAACAAATTATACATATGAGACATGGTTTAGATTATGAAGATCTAGCTAGAGCTTGAAATGTACTGTGATTTGAAAAAAAAACATAAAGTGGATTCAAAAAATTGAGTTCGAGTTCATATAGTACAAATAGTTCATATTTAACTCGAGAGTAATCATGTGGTGTGCTGTGAAGATAATACACAAACGATGGTTTAAGTTGACAATAATGATGATTGTAGATCTTATTAAAATAGATAAATGAATTCAAATGGTTTGACTTCACAACAATCATTATTGTAGATCTTATTCAAATACAGAAACGAATTCAAATATAGTTCATATTGAAGCGGTAGTATATACGTTTGGAATGCACTAAAACGTTCATGCATTATACACGTAGCGAAATATTTTAATTGAACATAACATGAATTCAAAGTTTTGAATGACATTTGTAGTGCAAATTGATTTGGTACAGTACACGGGACTTGACTCTCTTGTGTGCTGTGAATTGATTTATTTTGTTTTTTCATCGACGGAAGTGCGAATTGATTTGGTACAGTACATGTTAGGCTTTTCTGGAAAATTCAAACCGCACCTTGTTTTCCCGAAATAGTTAAGATACATTTTTGTCTCGTTGTGCTCCGACAACTCCCTCCATCTCAACCCGCGCCTTGCTATTCCAAAATTACAATGCGCGCGAAAACTCCCACCTCTTGTGAAATCCCGACACGTGAAATGCCCATGATACCCCTGAACCGAAACAACCGCCTAGCTCAAACCGGTGGGGGTACTTTCGTAACTTAACCCACATTTCGGACAAGCGCACCCCTAAGCCATGGTTCCCCACTCCCATCCCATCCGCCCACCCATTCGTACACTGAGGCCGCGAAAACCTGCGAAGCCCCATACCCTCCTCTGTCTGCCACCCAGCCAGAGCCTCTTCCCCGACGACGCCGTCCACAGCAACACCTCGACGTCCCTCATCCACTGTACCAGATGAGGATCCGTCGTTGATCTCGTCATCCCGCCGGTTCAGCCACCCCGTCCTCCACCTCCAAGGAGCTGCCCCGATGTTCCCCTCGTCTTTCGCGCCACCTCCATTCCCACACCGCAGTCTTCACCTGCAGCATCGGAAGAGCATCATCATCACCATTTCCTCCGATGAAGCTGAGGCCTAATTGGTGCCACCAAAGAGGTTTTACACTAATCGCCGCATTTTCTTCTTGATTTGATTTCACGGTGCTGCCAGCGCTCGGTCCGAGCCGGCATAGCGCGGCTCCATCCACGGTGGCGTCGCCGGCCACTTCCTTCACGGTATCGCTCCCTCGGTGGTGACGTCCACATCAGTAGGAGTTGCAGCTGCATTAGCTCTCGCTCGCTCTGCTGCTCTACTCTTGCTCTCGGCCCCCTGCTTGGTCTGCTCTTGCTATTTCTCTTGCTCGCGCTGCTGCTCTCGCTCTTGCTCTTGCTTGCGATGCTGCTCCGATTTAGCTACACTTGATCATTGAATCGACTTTCGAGTCGATCGATTTTCAGTGGGGGGTCGTCGGAGTTAAGGAAGAACCAGCCGCAGCGGGGAGGGGGGCTCGCCAGAGAGGTACCCCACTATCTATCTTAGGGTTCAGGGTGGGGCGGTGGTCGCCGGCGGTGGTGGGGCGGTGGCGTGGGGATCGCCAGAGAAAAAGGTCGGCATGGGGGGTGGATAGAGGGATGGCCAGGGCAGCGGCGGACCGGCGGTGGGGAGTGGTTTTGGGGTGGGCGAGGCGGCGCACCGCCGACCGCGGGCGGCGGGGGGCGGCTGTTTGGCCGGTGGTGGCTGGCGGCTCACGGGGGTGGAGGTTGAAGATGAACTGTAGGCCCTTGATTTCGTATCCAACGGTTGGAAAATCGACTGACCAGAGATGAAAAAGTCAGTCGACTGACGATTAGCATCAATTGATGTTGCTACAAGACTAGCTGCCCCGGCTCTCGCACGCGCTGCTGCTGCTGCTACTGCTTTTCTGCTATTAGTGCGTTCAGTTTCGACAGCAAAATTCAGTTTCGATAGTTAAGTTCAGTTTCGACAGTTAAGTTCAGAGATGAGCGGCTGATGTATTTTACATATAGCACTTTTTGTTTATGTATTTTAAGTCATCTATTGGATATGCTATTAGAATTCCACTCAGGTTAACATTGTCTCTCCTGTCCTGCTTCAGCCTCGGCGTCGTACAACTCACCGGAGCTGCTCCAATGACGAAACCCTCCATCACAGTGGAGCAGTACCCCGGGCTCCAGCTCAAGATGCCTAAGATCTTCTTCCCCTCCCCTGATAGCCAAGTCAGCCGGATCATCCTCACCGACCAACCCAACCACGCTGAGATCGACATGGCTTCGCCAAAGAGGTTGTACACTTGTTGCATCTCTTTTTTACTCTACATGTTATATATATTGTCCACTGAGCACACGCAATAACGTGAAATACGATTAGTTTCTCCTACTATATGACAAGCAGTAAGGTACCATGCAACTTAGCTATCCATGATGGAGTCTCTTGAACGCCATCATTATTTATCTCTACGTGTTTGAGCTGTGCATTTGTTGATGGGCCTGGGAGTTGAGCTAGTAGGGCAGTGGCCTGGGTCCAAAGTAGTAGAAGTAGCACAAAACATTTTTTGAGTGTAGGCTTTTCCTTGCTCAAGCATGCCTGCTAGAATCGCTAGTCCTTGAAAGGAAAAGTGAAGGAAAAACATAGGAATTGGAAAGTTTCCTATGGTACTACTATTCAGGCATTTGGTTCAAAGGAATGGAGCAAAGCAAAAATGTAGGATTTGTTCCTTTAGTGTCTCCTTGAAAGAAAAACAATAGGATTTTTAATATCCACTTGTCCTCCTTTTCAAATTCCTATTCATGTAGTAGAAGACTAAAAGATAGTAGCATAATAGCATTATAACCATACATTTTCTTGTGGTTTGACTTAATCTCTCCATGCTTCTCTGCATCCTATGATCTTCCAATTCATGTGAACCAAACACCCAGATTGGCAGAAATCCTGTGTTTTTAAATTCTCTGTTTTGCACGTGCATTCCTATCCTATTCCTATCTATTTCCTATCCCTGCATTGATAGAATCCTCAAATTCAAACAAGCCCTTACACAATTACTTCTATTACAGATATGTGTCAAAGAAGACCTTGTGTGGTTTGTCCTGCTCCTGCGGTGCTGTGTTCCACCCCTGCTTAGCTGCTCCAACAACGGAAGGGTCCATCACAGCAGGGATCCGGCCTCCAGACTGTCTTTCGCCGCCTCAGATCTTCTTCCCCGTTACTGGCAGCCATGACAACTGCATTACCATCATCAACCGAGTAGATGACCTCGAGGACTACACGGGTCCGCAAGAGAGGTCGCACTCTTTAGTGTCTGCTTACGTTATGCATCGCTTAATATTACATGATACTTTATCGTCCTGTTCACCGATTAGACTCTTAGTCAGCTCCAAACTAATGGTCAAACTTGAGTTTTTTAAATGGTTGTGGGGTACATATCGGGGCCGCAATCAATAGTATCTATCTACGATCTGGTCAATCTCTGGTGTCTACTATGAGTTTCATGTAGGGTGGGAAACAAACAGTAAAGAAGCCATTATCTGTATTTTTTAACTGAAGCCATTATCTGCCTGCTATCATTGGTATTGGGTCTATCCACAGGTTTCTACCATCACTCTGGATTTCTGCATGCACTCCTTACATAATCTCACTATGTTTTATTCCTATGCATGTCAGTTATTGTACACAATGGAACTGAACATGTAGAGCAAAACAGACGAGCCTTGTGTGGCAATAAAATTTCATGCAGACGTTGCTCAATGGTAGGAGCAAAGGAAGCCGCCCCTCCACCCATTTCGGATTGTAATCGAGAGGAAGATATCTGTTCCGAGGGGCATCCAGAAGGAGAAGACCACTCCTATTTACCCCCTGATGTCTTTGCTCTAACTTGGCATGCTGATGTTGGTTATATCATGCATATGATGCCTTGCATTGCTTACTTTATACATCAAATATGTCATCTGCTTAGTTTAGACATGCTTTATGTGAATTCCATCTTTTTAGTTTATTCATCGTTTATGTGAATTATGCAATGCCATCTTATTTAGCAAGGCATCATATATGTGAATTTTGCAATGCCATCCTTCTTATCCAGTCATCTTATATGTGAATTATATCAGGCCATCCTTTTTTTTCGTTACGTATTACATTTCTCAACAATGTCAGTACATTCAACTACTCTTCATGTGCATCAGCCATTTGACACGGTGATGGAAAATTCTGGAGTGAAAACAAGGTCTTCAGAGTAGACTATGCTATCTGACAAAGCGCATATCTCGCTGGTTACGGACAGCTCCTAAAAGGAGGATTCAGAGACAGATGAGCAGTCCTATCCCCCCCAAGGTGTATGCTCTAACTTTGGAAGGGTTATGTTGCTCATATCGTGTGTATGGTGTCTTGCATTGCCATGTCATTTGATTAGTTTAGACATGCTTTGTGTGAATGCCACCTGTTTAGTGTCTAATTACCATATATGTGAATTATGCATTGCCATCTTGTTGCAAGACATTATATATGTGAATTATGCAATTCTATCTTGTTGCAAAGGCATTATATATGTGAATTATCCAATGCCATGTTGTTTAGCCAATCATCATGTATGTGAATTATATCATGCTATCATTTTTTTGTATTACTGTTCCATTTGTAAACATATTTGTATATTCAACTACTCTTCCTGTGCATCATCCATTTGAAGCAGTGGCGGAAGTATCTGGAGTGAAAACAAGGTATTCAGAGAAGACAATGCTACCTGCTGAAGCAGACATCTTTCTGGTTACAAAGAGCTCCTCAGAGGAGGATTCAGAGACTGATGACCAGTCCTATTTCCCCCATGAGGTCTATGCTCAAACTTGGGAGGGTTATATTGCACATGTCATGCATGTTGTCTTGCATTGCTTACTTTTTACATCATATATGGATTGCCGTCTACTTACTTGATTACTATATAAATCATATAGTTGAATTATATCATGCGATCATGTTTACATACACAGCATCTATCTGAATTATGGCATGGCAACCCATTTAATAAAGACATCATATAGTTGTATCATCTCATCCTATTTAGTGTTTACAGTCATCATATTTTGAATTATGTCATTCTATCTGTGAATTATATCATGCTATCATGTTTCCATAGGCGGCATGTATGTGAATTATGGCATGCCAACCTATTTAATAAACACATTATATAGTTATATCATGTCATCTTGTTTACATAGTCATCATATTTTGAACTATGTCTTTCCATCTTTTTAGTTAGCCATCATAATGTGAAATTGTGTCATGCTATCCTGTTTAGTTAGCCATCATATATGTGAAATTGTGTCATGTTATCCTGTTTGGTTAGACAACATAAATGTGAATTATTTCATGCCCTCTTTTATTCCCCACTATCCATTGCACCTGTCTTATCATATAATGTCTGTACATTCAATTACTTTTCTTGTTTATCAGCCATTTGAATTGGAGAGGGTGATGGCAGTATCTAAGGGAGTAACAACACGGTCTTCAAAGAAGATAGTGCTATCAGTTTATGCAGATAGAACCACAGTTGTACTTGCCCAAGAACCAGCCCTACCACACATAACCCAGACTCGCAGATTGTACCCCTACCAAATTGGACAAAGAAATAGCTACACCCCTTCTAACCCCAACCCCAACAGATAGTAACCCAGTTCCAGTTGACACAACACCGTCTCCACCACAGAGCACCCAAACACGATCAGTTAGTAAGGGAAGTGCAATGCCCAAAGAACAAGGACCACCACTCCAAATCCCAACTCAACACTTAAAGGAGAAGAAGAATTGTTCTCAATTCAGGTTCTGTAGCTATGGTTCATACTCCTTTGCTCTTGCATCACTGTATTTACTCATACCAACTATTTTCAAATTTGATGGATGGAATTGAAACTCCAATGGTGCAACGGGTATGTTTTAAACCTGTTTCTTTAACTGGTTTGCTATTGTAACTTGCTCTATGTTGATTTCAGTTTCAATTGAATAAACAGTTATGTTCTCATGTCATGCACATTACAAGTGTTGTTATTGCTCTATAGTTTCCCACACTTACATTATGTCTATTCTGCTTTGTCTTGAACAAATATTATTTGAACTGTTTCTCTCTTGATTTGGCAACAAAAACTAGAATGATATAGACCATAAAGTGACCATGGTACATAGATATATGTTTGTTTCATGTTGTTATCCTGTCCACTTTACTACTGAACTGATTTACCAAAATGAGTTTCATATACAACATGGTAAACCTGTGATATGTCTGCTTGTTTATCTTTTAGAATGTGGACAAAATATTGGAGAACAGTACCCCGTTATGCAATGGTAAAGGAAGTAATGCAGATAAGGTTCAAGATAGTGAGACATCCCTATTGGTCTCCAAGAAAGTTGATAAAAACTATCTTGACGATAGTGAGAGAACCAAAAAGTCATGTCTTGATGTAGTGTTCGAGTTACTGGCCACTACTGGTGGCACAAGCTCTTCGAACTCGCTGGCTGAATCAGTTCGTCTTCTTGAGTCTCAACTTCAAGTTGAAGGACATCGATCAGATGTCTTTGCTGACAGAAGTTTGAAGGACCGAGGAAGTCCCTCAGAGAATTCATATGCATACTTTACGGTGCAACAACAATATTTGGAGGATTTAAGCGCCAAACAATAGAAAGTTAATAAGCTTGCTAAGCAGCTTGCCAGCATTATGGGTACCCAGGATATTGTTTCTTGAGATCTTCTGAAGTGGTTTCAGTTCTGGACTTGTTTTGCTGCGGCGTTTATTTGCATTGGTCGCCAACTTTGACAACCAGTGAATATGATATGCTTCTTTGTTCCCTATATTTGCACTGGTGGCGAACTCTGATGCCCAGTGGATGTACTATGTGTAATAGCCATGATAGCCTAGCGTAAGTTGCTTGCTTATTTATTTCCTTGTTGTCTTATTTATTTGTTTGCTTGTAGTCAGTGCAGTTCTTTTTCCGCGGTTTGGCCGCAATAACCTATTTTTTAAAACTAGGCCACAATAACCATGGGCTACATATTTACTGTAGTTACCATGGGCATCCTACGGGCTGTAGAAACAATGGGCCTTGTAAGGGCCGTAGAAACAATGGGCCTTCTACGGGCCGTAGCGTCAATGGGACTTCTACGGGCCTTTTGATCGATCGGCCAAACATGGGCCAATAACATACCGCATTATGGGCCATAAACGGGCTCTATTTGGAATCATCCACTCATGGGCCGACAATAACGGGCCGTCGTTAATCGTTTGTATTTGATGACGCTATGAAAACGGCCCAATGGATTAACGAGCCGCAAATGGGCCGATTGTTGGCTGAATTTGGCCCACAAGCAGAAAAGGCCAATAATGGGCCATAAGTAACCGAATGCTGGAAATAAGCCCAAGAATAAATGGGCCCTGAGAAGGCCGAAAGATAACACGGGTTGTAAAAGGCCCAATGAAATAATGGGCCATTAGTGGGTATGAAGCGATACACTGTTCATCGCGGGCCAGATTCACTATGGGTCGTTAATGGGCCAAGAGTTACAAATGGCCTCGTATGGGCCGAAAGACATAATGGGCCATACATGGGCCAGAATTTACAAGAGCTGGAATCATATTGGACGGCCCAGATGAAGCTACTGGGCTTAATTCCGGTAGGCCTTAACGGGCCGTGAGTTAGCTTGCCGTAAATGGGCTATATAGGAACAGGCTTTCCTTGGGCCGTCCCGTTAGCTTTTGACCAAGTCAAACGGGACGCCCATTTCACCGGAATGGGCCTTTGTTGGGCCGTGCCATGTGTCGACCTATCATAGGCGCCTCCTATCCAATGAATGGATGACATCTGTCCCAACGGTGAGCTTACACGTGTTTCCTCCGGCCAATGATAATTTTACACGTGGTAAATCCTCATTGGTCCGGGCTGTTAACGGGTTACCGGATCCAAAACCGGACCCGATAGCTTAACCGTGACCTGTTATGGTGGATGCCACGTGTTGGTGATCCTTGATGAAAGCACTTCCATGACGCAGCATTTATCATCATGGAAGTGAACACTTCTATGATGATAATTTTGGTAATGTCATGGAACACTTCTACGACAGCACAGGTATGACTATCTTGATTCTGTCATAAAATCGTCATGGATGTACATGCATGACAGAAAACGTGACCTACTATGAAAAACACGTATCATCACGGAATTGTAATTTTTTTTGTAGTGCCCTCAACTAGTCTTTGTTCATTTTGTAACTCCTGTTTCAAGCTACTAATCATAGCAACTGAACCAGTATCAAATACCCAGGGGCTACTATGAACACTAGTAAAGTACACATCAATAACATGTATATAATATATACTTTCGTTCACTTTGCCATCCTTCTTATCCGCCAAGTATTTGGGGCACTTCTGCTTCTGGTGACCATTTCCTTCGCAGTAGAAGCACTCAGTTCCATGCTTGGGTCTAGCTTTGGGCTTCTTCATGGGAGTGGCAACTTGCTTGTCATTCTTTTTGAAGTTCCCTTTCTTTCCCTTGCCCTTTTACTTGAAACTAGTGGTCTTGTCAACTATCAACATTTGATGCTTTTCTTGATTTCTACCTTCGTCGATTTCAGCATCACGAAGAGCTCGGGAATCGTTTTCGTCATCCCTGGCATATTATAGTTCATCACGAAGTTCCAGTAACTTGGTGATAGTGACTAGAGAACTCTTTCAATCACTATTTTATCTGGAAGATTAACTCCCACTTGATTCAAGCGATTGTAGTACTCAGACATTCTGAGCACATGCTCACTGGTTGAGCTATTCTCCTCCATCTTGTAGGCAAAGTACTTGTCAGAGGTCACATACCTCTCGACTCAGGCATGAGTCTGAAATACCAATTTCAGCTCTTGGAACATCTTATATGCTTTGTGGCATTCAAAACGTTTTTGAAGTCCCGGTTCCAAGCCGTAAAGCATGGGGCACTAAACAATCAAGTAGTTATCATACCGAGCTTGCCAAACGTTCATAACGTCTGTATCTGCTCCTGCAATAGGTCCGTCACCTAGGGGTGCATCAAGGACATAATTCTTCTATGCAGCAATGAGGATAATCCTCAGATCACAAACCTAGTCCGCATCATTGCTACTATCATCTTTCAACATAGTTTTTCTCTAGGAACATATCAAAAATAAACGGGGAGCTACATCACGAGCTATTGATCTACAACATAGTTATGCAAATACTATCATGACTAAGTTCATGATAAATTAAGTTTCAATTAATCATATTACTTAAGAACTCCCACTTAGATAGACATCCCTCTAGTCATCTAAATGATCATGTGATCCATATCAACTAAACCATGTCCGATCATCACGTGAGATGGAGTACCTTTCAATGGTGAACATCACTATGTTGATCATATGTACTATATGATTCACGCTCGACCTTTCGGTCTCAGTGTTCTGAGGCCATATCTGCATATGGTTGGCTCGTCAAGTTTAACCCGAGTATTCTGCGTGTGCAAAACTAGCTTGCACCCTTTGTATGTGAACGTAGAGCTTATCACACCCGATCATCACGTGGTGTCTTAGCAGATGAACTGTTGCAACGGTGCATACTCAGGGAGAACGCTTATACCTTGAAATTTAGTGAGGGATCATCTTATAATGCTACTGCCATACTAAGCAAAATAAGATGCATAAAGGATAAACATCACATGCAATCAATATAAGTGATATGATATGGCCATCATCATCTTGTGCCTTTGATCTCCATCTCGAAAGCACAGTCATGATCACCATCGTCACCGGCTTGACACCTTGATCTCCATCGAAGCATCGTTGTCGTCTCGCCAACTATTGCTTCTACGACTATCGCTACCGCTTAGTGATAAAGTAAAGAACTTACACGGTGATTGCATTTCTTACAATAAAGCGACAACCATATGGCTCCTGCCAGTTGTCGATAACTGTTACAAAACATGATCATCTCATACAACAAACTATATATCATCACATCTTGACCATATCACATCACAGCAAGCCCTGCAAAAACAAGTTAGACATCCTCTACTTGTTGTTGCAAGTTTTACGTGGCTGCTATGGGCTTCTAGCAAGAACCGTTCTTACCTACGCATCAAAACCACAACGATTTTTCATCAAGTGTGATGTTTTAACCTTCAACAAGGACCAGGCATAGTCACACTCGATTCAACTAAAGTTGGAGAAACAGACACCCACTAGCCACCTGTGTCCGAGCACGGCGGTAGAACCAGTCTCATGAACGCGGTCATGTAATGTTGGTTTGGGCCGCTTCATCCAACAATACTGCCGAATCAAAGTATGACATGCTGGTAAGTAGTATGACTATTATCGCCCACAACTCTTTGTGTTCTACTCGTGCATATAACATCTACGCATAGACCTGGCTCGCATGCCACTATTGGGGAATGTAGTATTTAAAAAAAAATCCTACGATCACAAAACATCTATCTAGGAGAAGCATAGCAACGAGCGGGGAGAGTGTGTCCACGTACCCTCGTAGACCAAAAGCGGAAATGTTTAGTAACGCGGTTGATGTAGTCGAACGTCTTCGCAATCCAACCAATCCAAGTACCGAACGCACGACACCTCCGCGATCTACACACGTTCATCTCGGTGACGTCCCTTGAACTCTTGATCCAGTTGAGGCCGAGGAGGGTTTTATCAGCACAACGGCGTGGTGACGGTGATGATGAAGTTACCGACGCAGGGCTTCGCCTAAGCACTACGACAATATGACCGAGGTGGAAAACTATGGAGGGGGGCACCGCACACGGCTAAAGATCAACTTGTGTGTCTATTGGGTGCCCCCTCCCCCGTATATAAAGGAGGGGAGGAGGAGGGCCGGCCACAAGGGGCGCGCCCAAGGGGGGGTTCCTACTCCTAGTAGGAGTAGGTTTCCCCTTTTCCTAGTCAAAGTAGGAGAAGAAGGAAGGAGAGGAAGAAGAGAAGGAAAGGGGGGGCCGCCCCCTAGCCCTACTCCAATTTGAACCAGCCCATGGGGGCACGGCCTCCCCTTGTGGCCCTTCTCTCCTTTCCACTAACGCCCATGAAGGCCCAATATTTCCCCTGGCGAATTCCGTAACTCTCCGGTACTCCGAAAAATACACAAACCACTCAGAACCTTTCCGATGTACGAATATAGCCTTCCAATATATCGATCTTTACGTCTCGACCATTTCGAGACTACTCATCATGTCCGTGATCTCATCCGTGAATCCAAACAAACTTCGGTCATCAAATTACATAACTCATAATAGAAATCATCATCGAACATTAAGCGTGCGGACCCAACGGGTTCGATAAATATGTAGACATGACCGAGACACATCTCCGGTCAATAACCAATAGCGGAACCTGGATGCTCATATTGGCTACTACATATTCTCCGAAGATATTTATCGGTCAAACCGCATAACAACATACGTTGTTCCCTTTGTCATCGGTGTGTTACTTGCCCGAGATTCGATCGTTGGTATCATCATACCTAGTTAAATCCCGTTACTGGCAAGTCTCTTTACTCGTTTTGTAATGCATCATCCCGCAACTAACTCATTAATCACATTGCTTGCAAGGCATATAGTGATGAGCATTACTGAGAGGGCCAAGAGATAACTCTCTGATACACGGAATGACAAATCCTAATCTTGATCTATGCCAACTCAACAAACACCATCGGAGACACCTTTAGAGCATCTTCATAATCACCCAGTTATGTTGTGACGTTTGATAGAACACAAGGTGTTCCTCCGGTATTCGGGAGTTGCATAATCTCATAGTCAGAGGAACATGTATAAGTCATGAAGAAAGCAATAGCAATAAAACTAAACGATCGTTATGCTAAGCTAACGGATGGGTATTGTCCATCACATCATTCTCTAATGATGTGATCCCGTTCATCAAATGGCAACACGTGTCTATGGCTAGGAAACTTAACTATCTTTGATTAACGAGCTAGTCAAGTACAGGCATACTAGGGACACTTTGTTTTTCTATGTATTCACACATGTACTAAGTTTCCGGTTAATACAATTCCACCATGAATAATAAACATTTATCATGATATAAGTAAATATAAATAACAAATTTATTATTTCCTCTAGGGCATATTTCCTTCAGTGGGTCCCCTGGACCTCCATCGACCTCAACTCCAACTCCATATAGTCACATTCAGGGAGAAAAAAAATCAGAGAGAAGGATTCATCATGTTGTACGATATGGAGTTGCCGCCACCTCCTGTTCTTCCTCGAGAGGGCAGATCTTGAGTCCGTTTTGGGCTCCGGAGAGGGGGAATCGTCGACATCGTCATCATCAACCATCCTCCATCACCAATTTCATGATGCTCACCACCGTGCTTGAGTAATTCCATCATAGGCTTGCTCAACGGTGATGGGTTGGATGATATTTATCATGTAATCGAGTTAGTTTTGTTAGGGTCTGATCCCTAGTATCCACTATGTTCTGAGATTGATGTTGCTATGACTTTGCTATGCTTAATGCTTGTCACTAGGGCCCGAGTGCCATGAAATCAGATCTGAAACTATTATTTTTTCATGAATATGTTTGTGTTCTTGATCCTATCTCGCAAGTTGTAGACACCTATTACGAGTTATGATCCGCATACCCCAAGGTGACAATAATTGGGATTATTTATGGTGATTACCGTAGTTTGAGGAGTTCATGTATTCACTAAGTGCTAATGCTTTGGTCTGGTTCTCTATTAAAAGGAGGCCTTAATATCCCTTAGTTTCTATTAGGACCGCGCTGCCACGGGAGGGTAGGACAGAAGATGGCATGCAAGTTTTTTTCCATAAGCATGTATGACTATATTCGAAATACATGCCTACATTATATTGATGAATTGGAACTAGTTCTTTGTCACTCTTGGTTATAACTGTTGCATGATCAATGTCATCCGACATAATTATCCATCATTGATCCATTGCCCATGAGTTCGTTTCATATTGATCTTTGCTAAGTTACTTTGCCGTTGCCACTGTTAAGATTGCTACAAAACTACTACTGTTACTTTTGCACCCGTTACTGTTACTTCCATACTACTTTGCTACTAAATACTTTGCTGCAGATATTAAGTCTTTTAAGTGTGGTTGAATTAACAACTCAGATGCTAATACTTGAGAATATTCCTTGTCTCCCCTCGTGTTGAATTAATAAATTTGTGTTGAATACTCTACCATCGAAAACTGTTGCGATCCCCTATACTTGTGGGTTATCAAGTCCTTTTTCTGGCACCGTTGCCGGGGAGCATAGCTCTATTCTTTGAGTGATCACCCTAGTGTGCTACGGATCACTCTACTACAGATATTTAGTCTCTAGGTGTGGTTGAATTAACAACTCAACTGCTAATACTTACAAATATTCTTTGGCTCCCCTTGTGTCGAATCAATAATTTTTGGTTGAATACTCTACCCACGATAACTATTGCAATCCCCTATACTTGTGGATTATCAAGATGTGATGCCTATATATGAATTATAATTTTTTCTAGAAAAGGAGGATAACCCCCGGCCTCTGCATCTGGGAGATGCATACGACCACTTTATTGATTATTCTCGAGGACCTTACAAAGTATTACAACAATATGCCTGAATCCACCATCTTGGCAACATATGCCGCTACTCCTATCCATACGATGAAGGGGTGCTAGCTGGGCCACTCAGACCACTCACCTAAGCCTAACATCAAAAGATGGAAGCCCCAGCAGAGCCACATACCGGGTCTGGGGCACAATCCGGTCAGACGGACTCGTGTGTCGTCGCTGCCATCTTCCACAGGTCCGTCTTCAGATCATATTGAGGCATCTACCTTGTCTGGCCACTCAGCCATCGACGTCACCATGACGCCAGACAGCTACCTCCCCCTGCGCAAGCATCACATCCACCCCAAGCTCACCACGAACAACACCCCTAAGAGGGTGACGACACCCGGAGCGCTGCTGTCGCTCGATCCGGCAAGGATTTGGGCTTTCGCCCGGCATACGAGCTGGGTGGATGGAGGAGGGGAAGGAGGCAACCTGGACGGCGCCTACAAGAAGGGTACGGCGCCCTCGGGCGTCGCCGCCGTCGTGGCCAAAGACCTGCTGGCCTCGGATTTTGAGCCACCTCCCACCTCCAGCCGCCAAACAGGTACAACTCCGGCGACAAAGGCCTCCCAAAGCAGGACCATCGGAGGCAGCCCTGGTTGAAGTAGACGGAAGCCTTCAGATATGGACCGGGAGCCGTCGAGACGCCCGCACCACAGCCGCCACCTGCCGCCGCCTCGCCGCCCCCACGGCCGAGGAAGAATGGCCAGCACCAACAAGCACCTGTCACCGCAGACCCGGTGTCGATCCACCAGCCGAGGCCGCCGCCAAGGATCCAAAACCCCCTGAGGAAGAAAGGGGCGGCCAGATCCTCGCCGCCACCTTCACCGGCGGCCGAGCGGCGAGACGGCGGCCACCTCCGGTGGCGACGAGGGAGAGGAGCGGTGGGAGAGAGGGCCGGCGGTGGGCCAGGGTTACGCCGTCCAAGTCGCCCCTGCGGGAGCCACCTATATATGAATTATGCCATATATATGAATTATGCCATGAAGAATCATAATCATAACTATGTGTCATATGTCTTCAACGTATCTATAATTTATGAAGTATTCATGCCAGGTTTACAACAATTCTATATGGTTTTGGTATGATTTGAATGGAACTAACCTGGACAGATGTTGTTTTCAGCAGAACTACTGTGGTGTTGATTTTTGTGCAGAAATCAAAGTTCTCCGAATGAGCTGAAACTTTTTGACACTTCTTTTGGAATAAAAGAGGCACTAGAAGCTTCCGGGGGGGGCAGAAGGTGAAGGAGTTGGCCACCACCTAACAGGGAGTGTCTGGGGCCTTGCCCGTATGCTAGTGGGTGGTGGGCCCCTCGAAGCCCATCTTCGCGTGAAACTGAGGAAAAAAATCCTATAGATACATAAACCCCCAGAAATAAACCTAGATCAGAAGTTCCGCCGCCGCAAGCCTCTGTAACCACGAAAAACCAATCTAGACTCCATTTCGGCACCCTATCAAAGGGGGAAATCATCACCAGAGGCCATCTTCATCATCCTGGCAGCCACCATGATGAGGAGGGAGTAGTCCGCCCTCGGGGCTCATTATTTGTACCAGTAGCTATGTGTTTAATCTCTCTCTCTCTCTCTCTCTCTCGTGTTCTTGATTTGGCATGATCTTGATTCATCGCGAGCTTTGTTAATATAGTTGGATCATATGGTGTTTCTCCCTCTCGATCTTGTTGTGATGAATTGAGTTTTCCCTTTGAGATTTTGTTTTATCAGATTGAATAATTCTATGGATTTGAGAGCACTTGGTGTATGCCTTGCTATGAATACTCGTGGTGACAATGGGGTACCATATTCATTCACTTGATATATGTTTTGGCACTCAACTCGCGGATTCCCGAGGTGACATTGGGGTAATCTATGGATAGGGGTTGATGCATGTTTCATCCTTGTTTCTCTGGTAGAAGTCTGGGGGCACTCTTTGAGGTTCTTTGTGTTGGATTGAGTATTATGAATCTTAAATTGTTTGATGCATATCTTATAAGCAACTCACGGATACTCGTGGTGATATTGGAGTATCTAGGTGACATTAGAGTTGGTTGATGTGTATCATATGGTGTTATTTTAGTATGAAGTCTTGGATAGATCGATCGGAAAGAATAACTTGGTGTTATTTTAGTACGAACTCTTGGATAGATCGATCAAAAGGATAACTTTGAGGTGGTTTCGTACCCTACAACAATTTCTTCTTATGTTCTCCGCTAGATAGGAACTTTGGAGAGATTCTTCGTCACACGTTGATGGATGGTTAGATGATCTAATTATATTATCATTGTTGAGAGATCGCACTAGCGAAAGTACGGACCCTAGGCCTCATTTTCAAGCATGCAATACTGTTTGTGCTCTGTTTTATCAATTGCTACCATGCAAAAATCAATATCTACTGTAATTACTACACTTGTATCACAATCTCTTCGCCGAACTAGTGCACCAATACAATTTACCATTATATTTGGTGTGTTGGGGACACAAGATACTTTTTATTATTTGGTTGCAGGGTCGTTTGAGAGACCATCTTCATCCTACACCCCCACCCCCCGGATTGATAAATCTTAGGTCATCCACTTGAAGGAAATTTGCTACTGTCCTGTAAAACTCTTTGCTTGGAGGCCCAAAATGAATCTACAAGAACAAGTTGTGAAGTAGACATCCAGCTCTTTTCTGGCACCCTTGCCGGGGATGTGAGTGCTTGAAGGTATATATTTAGATCTTGCAATTGAATCTTTTAGTTTCTTGTTTTATCATTAGTTTGGTCTATGTAAAGAAAACTGCAAAAATGGAATTGATGTGGTCTCATATTATTCATATTTATCATGTCTTTCTTGACAATGATGGAAAAAATTGTGCTCAATTAATAGAAGAAGAATTCAATAAAATGTTTGGCATAGAATCTTTGAATGATTAGTATGATTGCAATGTTATTGGTATGAATTCTTTGAATATCCATGATGTTAATGATATGGAAAGCCATAATCTTAGGGATGCTGTATTTGATGAAAATGATATTTTTACTCCCAAGTTTTGATGAGAAAATTTATTATGAAAATAGCATGCCCGCTATTTATGATGATTATATTGATGAAAGTGGGTTTGGAAGAGTATCAACTCTAGGTAAAGAACCCGCTATTTTGGAGGGTGTTGAATATTATTGTAATATTTATGAAAGTGGATTTGGAGAGGTCATGACTTTATTTAATGATGAATCCACTATTTTGGAAGAGGTTTCAATTGATTATTATGAGAACAAAGTTGCTATATATGATGATTATTGTGACGACATGTATGCTATAAAGAACAATCATAACCATGAAATTTTTCATCATGATTTTAGTTCTCAAATTGATTATGTAAATCAAGTATCTCATGATAGTTATTTTGTTGAATTTTCTCCCACCACTATTCATGAGAAGAAAAATGCTTATGTGGAGAGTAATAAAAATTCTATGCATGTGGATCATGAAAAGAATACTTTATGTGATAGCTATATTATTGAATTCATTTATGATTCTACTGAAAATTATTACGAGAGAGGAATATATGCTTCTACATATCTCAATAATATCAAGTTTCCTCTCTATGTGTTGAAAGTTTTGGAGTTATGCATGTTTTGCCTTCCAATGCTAGTTGATTCTTGTTCCCATGAATTATTTGCGCACAAAATCCCTATGCATAGGAAGTGGGTTAGGATTAAATGTGCTAGTCATATACTTCATGATGCTCTCTTTATGTTTCAATTCTTATCTTTTATGTGAGCATCATTGAAATCATCATGCCTAGCTAAAAAGACATTAAAGAAAAGCGCTTGTTGGGAGACAATCTGACAATTTTACCTACTGTTTTTGTGTGTTCACATGATTAAGCTACTGTAGTAATAATGTTTTATAGCTTTTTTCAATAAAATGCCAAGTAAATCCTTTGGGATAGTGTGGATGATAGTTGACTTGATTCTGTGCAAAAACAGAAACTTTTGCGCCGGCAACAGAATTGTTAAAAAACACTGGGGCATTGAAAAATTCTGATTTTTTTACAGAGATTGATATACAAATTTCCCACATTTTTCTAATTTTCATAAATTTTGGAGTTATAGAAGTATGGTCAATGTTCAGATTACTACAGATTGTTTTTTTTTTACAGATTCTGTTTTCAATGCATAGTTTGCTTGCATCCTAGTTTCTATGGCTTATATTGCTTAATATAAATTGTGGAAATGATAAGGCACTGTAGGAAGTGTGTGTGAGAATAATTTTGCGTCTTTTATTTTACAATATCAAAGTGAATGGTTTGCTCTTTATCATACTAATCTATCTCACGAAGTTCCGTTAAGTTTTTTGTGATTGAAGTTTTCAAGTTTTGGGTGAGATATCGATGTGAGGAGTGTCGGGGATATACACCACAGTGTAACCCGCCGGATGTATGACCCGGCTGGAGCTTGCGACTCACTGACGACTCGCCCAGACCTGGCGGTTTACGGGAAACCCGCCTGAACATTGCAACTCACTGGTGACCCGGCGGGCAGGTCAGACGGACGACAAGGCCCAAGGCCAAGTAGGCCGGTTCATGTGATGGTGGGCCGGCTTAAGAGGAAAGGCGTGAGGAATATTTCCCTTACAAGGAATCAAGACCCGGACTTGTATCTGGTTTGTATTAGAAGATAAACTAGTCCTAATCCTGGTAGGACTCCACATGTAACCCGGCCCTCCAACTTATATAAGGAGGGGTAGGGCACCCCAAGAAGGGGGGGAAATCTTCAAGGCTAGACACAACTAGAGGAGAGCCAGTTTATGCGGCGACTCCCTCATGAGCATAATGAGACCTAGCCACAAACAGCATGTAGGGCTATTACTGGATGATGTTTCCTGGGGCCCAAAGCTGTCTAAACCCTTGTCTTGTGTGTTAACTCGCCTCGCGTCTCTCGATTCCGATCAACCCCGTTCAGGCTACTACCTAATTGTGTTGGCCTCACAACAAGTCCTCACACTAGGACATATGTCGTGACAAATCCACGACATTTGGCACCCACCATGGGGCCCAAACACGATGGTGCTAAGTTTTTGGAGGGATCTATCTCAGGCATCGAGATACTCTCGATTGATCAGAAGAAATAAAGAGCTGTCACGAAACGATCACATGAGCCACCGGACAACCATAAGAAGAGCCGAAAAATTTGTCAGAATTATGGTTAACTTTGGAGCTGACAGATACGAGATTTGAAGATGAGAGATTTGGGTTGCTGTTGTGTGTGCCATCGTGTTCATGCGTTTTTGCCGAGTCCGAGACGAGGTCTGCCGCACGGGTGATTTATCAACGACGTCGTTACCCAAGACCGAGAGGGAGTTGATCTATTGTACCTACGCGTACAAATCGCCCAGGTTGCAGCCTTTTTTAGTGGAGACCAACAGGTGTCCTCGTGTTTTTCTCCGTTGGATCGTCAATCCAAACTAGCCGTCGTACGCCACTACCAGCCAGGAGCTTGGCCACGTCTCCCCGTCTACCTAAAGCTTGAAGTCCCGAGGGAATCGGTGTCGCTGCTACTTTTTCCTGTGGTGGAGACTAATTAAATCCAAGGAAAGGAAGTGCTACTTGCACTAGTACAGACAAAGGCTGGTGCTGATTGATGTTTAATCTGGCCGTAGAGATCCAGGGAATAAAGAAACAATCATCGCATGGTGCGGGCCCTGAGGATTGTTGGAAAACTAATCTCGTTTGGGAATCTAGAAATACATACTGAATACTAGTACATCAGTTACTGCTGCTAATGGTACATCGAGTGTATGTCTGTGATCGATCGACCCATCTGGATTCAGCCATCGATACGCTGTAGCCAGCCAGGATCTGGACTCCTGCGCCCGCCTGCGTGATGACCGGCGCCGGGTTGCTTATGCTGCTCCTGCTGGCCTCTCGCATCGCCCGTCAGCGTTCTTCTTGGCCCTGCGCGCCGGCCTCCGCCTTGCGCCGCCGTCTCCATGGATGGGCCTCGCTGCCACCTCGATTATGTGGCCACAGGCCCGCCAAATCGCCTCTGCCGCCTATACTGCGGCTACCTATGAGTCCCCGAGCGGCCCCGCTATTGCAGCGGTCGCTTCTGCTTCAACCCACCTCCTCTTCACCTCTGACGGCCCGGCCGTGAGCCACCGGTCCGCTGTCTCCAAGCAGTTGCTACTCGCGAGCCGCCGCAGCCTCGCCTCAAGCACCAGACGTCGTTGCACCTCAGTTTATTTATCACTCTTAAGAAGAAGGTACTGCCAAAATTGGAGCCGGGTTAGCAGTGGGACGTGCATATGAAGGAGCTGTGGCAAACTATGACAAGGCCATCAAAGGGGTGAAATGCAAAAATTCTCTAAAAATCAAAAGGGGTTCAGCGACAAGTACAGAAAAAGTGATGCTCCCATATGAAGAAACCACTGGTCTTCAGATGTTTACATTGGATGGGTTGCACCATCGCCAGATTATTTATGGGAGTTACACATGGACCATCTGACGTCCAACCAAATCAGGTGAAATTCATCCAATCAATTTTTATGGATATTTTTTTATTCTTTAAAGGGCGATTACCCTGGCTTGTGATATTTTTTGATGCAGGATAATTGTTCACTGCAAGAGCGAAGGTCGTGTCATGGATATATAGCTCGCGCCATCATTATCATGTGCTAGCATCTGACCATGACATGATGCTCGATGAATATATGTGCAAACCACCGTTTTTGCGGCCCAATTTACATCAGCATGACGTGGTTGACTCACCCATCTGCGCGGCTTACCGCGCCTGTGATTGACTCGCCCGTCCGCGCTGGCTTAGAACGCCGCGGTCGGCTCATCTGTCTGCTCCCACGGCTAACTTGCCGTGATTAACTTCAGCTTCACCATGGAAAAATTGTCTACTACAAAGTGTTTGGCTGTTCAGCTATATGCCTGTTTATATCACGGCCAAGTATGAAGAATCTCAAGCCAACTCCTCGAGTCGTCTTGTGACTCGGGGGCTATAATGACATGACTCGGCATAATTGGCCGGTTTCAGTAAATTAAAGAACTCCAGGCCATTGAAGGGAAGATAACCCGGTTCTGTAGGCTATTGCCATATCGATAAAAAATTGAAGGCCGTCAGAAAATTTCTGGCTTAAAATGAAGAATTCCAGTTTAAAAATCTGGCTCAAGGGAAATCTGTCTCTCACAAAGCTTTTAAGCTCTCAATATCCGCTTTAGAATTCCGGTTCAAAAAGAATCCATCTCTCACAAGTTCGAGTTCTCAGAAAAAAAATTAAAGGTTGCCAAAGAGAACTTGTTGCCATGATGCGTGGTTCAAACATGGGTATCCTGCCTTATTGGCTTATCACATTATTGGTCACCTGGGGGCTTCCTGCTCATTGAGCATCACTATTACTACCCTCTTGATCCGGCGTGTACGCCTTGATTACAAAATACTTGGGGGCTTCCTGCTCATTGAGCATAGATGTGACTACCCTATTGATCCGGCTTGAACGCCGTTGCTACAACCCACTTGGGGGCTTGCTGCCCGGGTTAAAGGGACCAAAGAGAGTTTGGTGCAGAGCACAACTCAAACATAGGTATCCTGCCTTAACGGCTCAATATATATCACTTGGGGGCTCCCTGTTCATTGAACTTAGCTTTGATAACCCTTTTGATTGGCTTGAAACGCCAGGTGTATACACCAAAAATTCATTTGATCCCCGCTTGTACATACGCCACTCCGCCTGTGTAATCTGGAATGACCACCGAACTCTTGACAGTCAATCTTATTAAGACACTAAACTTGTCAAAGTTAAAATGGCGGTTGGTCATGTGAGGCCTGGCTTACAGGTTTGAATGAAGGATTAGCTTAGTGGCTGTGCAGCCCATGAAAAGGACTTGATGTTGAGGCTTGGCCGCCTATGAAAGCCTTAATTTTTTGTTATTTGTTTTTGAACTTTGTTTGGGTTTATATCTTTATATACCATATTGATATAGGGTTAAAATATTGATTCAGGCCATATAGCCTTGATTCTTATAACTCATGTTTGAGTATACCGGAGTGCTGATAACCCGGCCTGGCTTTGGACGATAAGTAGCCAATGTGCTTTGATTATGTGCTTGGAGATTTTCACTCCAATTATTTGGGCTGTTACTCTTACTGCGTCTGGCGATGTAAGCCGGCAGTATGAACTGATTTCACAGGCCATGTAGCCTTGATTATATGACTCATCATTGAGCATCTTTGGGTTTCATAACCCGCCCTGGTTTTTGACTTTAAGTCGCCAGTATACTTTGGATTGTGCCATTGGAATCATGCGCTTATAAATTATTGGATTATTACCCTCATTGGATGTGGTGATGTAAGCCGACAATTTGAGCCAATTTTCTAGGTATGTTTTTAAATTGATTGGATGAATATGCGAGGTTTGATAATCCTCCCTGGCTTTTGAATTTAAGTCGCCAATATGTTTTGGCTTGAATGGCCTTAATTATAGTCTTTTCCATAATTGCTGTAGCGACCCGACCTCAGATGGTCAAGTCTCTGTGTTTCAGTGTCATCCCTGGATCAAGAATGTCTTGACACACGACTTTCGAATGATTTATAACAGAGCAATCACACACTCATTACATCAAATGTCTCCAAAGAGAACTTATTACAATAATATGGCTTAAGGCCATCTAATGCGATAACAGCGGAAGGCTTGGAAGATAAAGTGAGTCCATCAACTCCAACGGCATAGCTGAGCTGCACGGCAACGACCTAAATAACCTTACTCCTCGTGCGAAAATTCTGCAACATAATACGTTGCACGAAAACGGGTCGACACATGGAATATCTTGGCAATATAACACAATAGAACAAGAATAGAATAATGCTATCACTACATGCATATTTGGCTGGTGGAAAGCTCTATGGTTATAGTTTTGCGAAAAGCCAATTTTTCCCTACAACAAAGGAATAGATTTTAATTTAACTATCATGGTGGTTGAAACATTGAGATGGTATAACCCCAACTCAATCCCAACTAAAGTAGTTAACAACCCAACAATATTAATTAAGAGTGATGAGATACATGTGATAACTCAAGTACTAGATACTCAAAATTGTCCATAACCGGGGACACGGCTAACCATGATTAGATTGTACACTCTGTAGAGGTTTGCGCACTTTTCCCCACAAGACTCGATCGCCTCCGTTAATTTCTACTTTTCATGGTGTTTGAGAAACGGATGACCGAGACATAGTCTTTCAGAAACATTAACTCTCAACTCCGGGTAGACCATACCAAACTTACAAAACCCACTACCTGCTGATCTACCTCTTCAAGAGCTTCACGTAACTTACTCAACTATTCTAGAGCCCATAGTAGCTTGTGGTTGCACACGGAAGTTTCTAGCATGAATAATATCAGTTCCCTTTGAGCCTGGGTGGCGGTCCATAGGAAGATCACACGGGTACCCCGGGATTTCCAAAAATAAAATAGACAACACTGGGTTCCCCAGGTGCCTCAATCCACCCAGATGTGTATTAAAGTTGCCACCTTAAATTAAACCATTAATTAACAATCTCACATCTGTCATGGATTCACTCAAACCCAACCATGTCTACGAGCATAGCATAGCAATATAAGCAACACGTAGAAGTAACTCCCAAGGGTTTGATAGTAACAGGGCAATAGGTTATACCTCAACTACTACTTCCCAACCCCCAAGTTAAAGTCATCCTAACAATGCAATGTTTAAGGATTGAGCTAATGCATAAAAACTGGGTATGAGAAGAGTATGATCAAAGTGTAACTTGCCTTGCTGACGATCCGCGAATCCTAGAGACTCGTAGTAACACGCTTCGCACTCCGGGAATTATATCGCAAGCAAACAATAACATACATAAGCAACAAGCAAAGATGCACAATAAAAACTCAAATAAACGAGGCTGACCAGAAAGTTCAACTTAAGGACTCCGGTTCGCAAAAAGAATCAGACCAAACGGAGCAACGAAACTCAAACGGCGAAAGAAACAAGATCCGTTTACTAATCTGAACTAGGGTCAAATTTTACAGTATCAAAATCTTGTTTAAGTTGATTAAGCGGAGAGAGGGTCTCGAGAAGAAGATCTGGGCGCTTGAATCGCCTGATTCCGACTAACGAGCGGAAAGATAAACAAAAACTAAGATCGGATCAGAAATCGCGATCAGAAAAATCACGGAATAAATCCGAGAAAAAGAAAAACTGACGAACGGACTAACGAATGAACGTTCGTTATCTGGATCTAAACGAAGAACGCGTTCGTTAAACGAACGAACGAGCAAACGCTCGCTAAATAAATAAACCGGAGAAAAACCGATCTATTTAAAAAACGAGAACTAGGGTTTCTAAAAAACGAATGGTTTTTAAAAAAACCGGCGGCTCGGATCCGGCGGATACCTCCGGCGAGGAGCTCCGGTGAGGTGGGGTGGCGGGCGGCTCATGGGCGGCGGGCTCGGCGCGTAAGCGGCAAAGTGGCGGCGAGACGCTGGCGGGCGGCGGCACAGACGCTGCTGGGCGACGGCAAGGGCGGTGGCTTTAGGGGCGGTGTGGTTGTGGTGGTGGGGGTTGGGGCGGCGCATATATAAAGGCGGGAGCGGGCGATCGCGGCCGGCTGGCTCGGCCGGGCCTTAGCCCGATCGGGCTGGGAATTTTTCTAAAAAATATTCCAATCGAGAAAATAAACCCTATAAAAAATAAAATAAAAATCAAAAAATGCCAAAACAAATTTTCACTGTCTAAATGAACTATTTAGAATGAGATGAACATTTTCTTGGCCCTAAAATGCAAATTTTTAAAACGTGCAATTTTTCTAATGCAAATAAAATCCAAATAAACTCAAATAAAATCCAAAAAATGATTTTAACATTTTTCCTCCAATATTTCAATTATTTTGGAGAAGTCATATTATCTCCTCTCATTTATTTTTATACGAAATATTTTTCGAAGAGAAAAATAATTAAAATCAAAGATCCTCGTTTCATTATTTGATAAAATTAAATATGAAAACCAGAAAATCCCCAACTCTCTCCGAGGGTCCTTGAGTTGCTTAGGATTTCGAGGATTGCGGAACGAAGATGCAATAAAATATGCTATGCAAGAATGACCTATGTATAGCATTCCAAATTGAAAATTTGGGATGTTACAATTGCATAAGACTATATTGGGTTGTTACCCGCCCTGGCTTTTGACGATAACTCACCATGGCATATGTTCTTTAAACTTTGTGTAGGACATGCAGAGCTTTACACATAAGAATACTGTTATTGTTCATATGAATCATTGTGTTTAAACCCATCATCTGGCCATCTGAAGATATTGCCGGATTATCCAGCTCCAGGTTATATCGCTCAAATTTGAGTTTATTAAGGCTATGAGCCGCCAAAGTGATAGTTTCAAAAGCTGGACATGACTATGAGCCGCCATGGATGGATTATCAGTTATTGATTTTTACAAAGGCTATAAGCCGCCGGCTTACAAAAATCCCGGATTACAATGGATGTGTATTAAGTCGCCATCGGCCAAGAGCCGCCAGGTATTTAAACTCTAGATTTACTTGTCAATCGATAAGGTATTCAAATCTTTAATAGCCAAAATTGGCTGGATTTTCATGATGATATTAAATGATTGAGGTTTTCATACTAGATTATATTATTCAAATCTTGAATAGCCAACATGGCTGGATTTTTATTATGGTTATCAATAACCAGTATTAGGATTGAGGTTTCAAAGTCGCTTCACCGCAATGGCTATTGTTTCTTTACCAATGGATATGATTAATTCTACAATGGAAGGACTAGTCCCGTCGCTGCAGGCACATGACCTGGCACTTGGGGGCTACATTATTCAAATCATGATTATATCAAATATGGAAGTCCCATGTCGCTGCAAGCATGCACCATGACACTTGGGGGCTAATGCAAGGTCATTTTTAACTTGCCTTATTGAAGACCCGACCCGTCACATTGTGATGAGTCGGCCCTTGGGGGCTACACTGGTTGAAGTTTTTATGAGCATAAGGCAATTACATGTCCCAGGTTGTTGCAAGCATGACAACCCGGCACTTGGGGGCTACATATGTGGAATATTCAGTTTTGACTACTGATTGAGATGAACAACATGGTTTTTTTTCAAGGTTGTAACATTTATATTGAAGCGAGTCTTAAGTTGTTACTATGCTCCCTTCTTAAGACTTAGGGGCTACGAGTGATATCCATATAAGGGAGGTATGCTTTCAAGCTTGATATTAGCAACAATTATGACCCGGTGCCATCAATATTGACAAACCGACAATTTTGGCAAGGCGGGCGGGTCAGACAGACGACAAGGCCCAAGGCCAAGTAGGCCGGTTCATGTGATGGTGGGCCGACTTAAGAGGAAAGGCGTGAGGAGTATTTCCCTTCCAAGTTATCAACACCCGGACTTGTATCTGGTTTGTATTATAAGATAAACTAGTCCTAGTCCTGGTAGGACTCCACATGTAACCCGCCCCTCCAACTTATTTAAGGAGGGGAAGGGCACCCCAAGAAGGGGGGAAGAATCTTGAAGGCTAGACACAAATAGAGGAGAGCCGGTTTATGCGGCGAATACCTCATGAGCATAATGAGACCTAGCCACAAACAACATGTAGGGCTATTACCGGATGATGTTTCCCGGGGCCCGAAGGTGTGTAAACCCTTATCTTGTGTGTTAACTCGCCTCGTGTCTCTCGATTCGATCAACCCCGTTCAGGCTACTACCTAATTGCGTTGGCCTCATGACAAGTCCTCACACTAGGACATATGCCGTGAAAAATCAACGACAAGGAGAATAAGGAATTACAATACTCTAAGCCTGAGGTAATATTCAAGGAAGAGCCACACAACTAAGCTCGGGGATGCCCCGGAAGGCATGCCCTCTTTGGTCTTCAACATTATCGGTAACCTCACTTGGAGCTATATTTTTATTCATCACATGGTAGTGTTTTTCTTGGAGCGTCATTTTCTTTTATTAGGATTTGCTTGTTGTTATTTAGAATAATGTTTGGTATCTTGTATTTCAATTAAAAAATTCAAGTATAGCCTTTACGTGCTTATTTTGCAACCCTACATGTTGCTGTTTGAAAACAGAAAGTTTTCTATCATTGTCTGAATTCTTCTGGAAAGTCAGAACATGATAAAATCTTGAAATTTTTACACAATAAGGTAAAACAAATTTTCTACAGTGTGGTAATTTTTCATAATGTTGGGTGTCAGTGAATTATGAATCTTCTTGCATTTTTTACACACTGTCCTGTTTGGACAGATTGTTGTTATGTTTGCATTGTTTGCATATGTTTGTTTGTTTAATGATTCTTTTTGAGGATAGAACTATTAAATATGCAGAAGCATTTAGTATGCAACGTTAAATAATAATTTTTGTGATTTGCTACAGTAGAGAATTATAAGGTTATTGCATTGATTTATACTAACTTATCTCACGAGTTCTTGTTGAGTTTTGTGTGGATGAAGTTTTTAAGGTTTAGGGAACCAGTGATATAAAAGGAATTAAGGAGAAAAAATCTCAAGCTTGGGGATTCCCAAGGCATCCCAAATTAATATTTCAAGAGGTCTCAAGCATCTAAGCTTGGGGGATGCCTCGGTAGGCATCCCACCTTTCTTCATCAACAACTATCGGTTAGTATCGGTTGAGCCTAAGTTTTTGCTTCCTCACGTGATATGTGCTATTCTTGGAATGTCATTTTTTTAATAAATACTTAGATGTGTGATGTCTACTACACAAGCTTCTTCTTGTAGATGTTGTTGGGCCTCCAAGTGCAGAGGTTTGTAGGACAGTAGCAAATTTCCCTCAAGTGGATGACCTAAGGTTTATCAATCTGTGGGAGGCGTAGGATGAAGATGGTCTCTCTCAAGCAACCCTGCAACCAAATAACAAAGAGTCTCTTGTGTCCCCAACACACCCAATACAATGGCAAATTGTATAGGTGCACTAGTTCGGCGAAGAGATGGTGATACAAGTGCAATATGGATAGTAGATATAGGTTTTTGTAATCTGAAAATATAAAAACAGCAAGGTAACTTATGATAAAAGTGAGCACAAACGGTATTGCAATGTGTTGAAACAAGGCCTAGGGTTCATACTTTCACTAGTGCAAGTTCTCTCAACAATACTAACATAATTGGATCATATAACTGTCCCTCAACATGCAACAAAGAGTCACTCCAAAGTAACTAATAGCGAAGAACAAACGAAGAGATTATTGTAGGGTACGAAACCACCTCAAAGTTATCCTTTCTGATTCATCTATTCAAGAGTTTGTAGTAAAATAACACAAAGCTATTATTTCCGTTCAATCTATCCTAGAGTTCCTACTAGAATAACACCTTAAGACACAAATCAACCAAAACCCTAATGTCACCTAGATACTCCAATGTCACCTAAAGTATCTGCGGGTATGATTATATGATATGCAACACACAATCTCAGATTCATCTATTCAACCAACACAAAGAACTTCAAAGAGTGCCCCAAAGTTTCTACCGGAGAGTCAAGACGAAAACGTGTGCCAACCCCTATGCATAGATTCCCAAGGTCACGGACCCATAAGTTGATCACCAAAACATACATCAAGTGAATCAATAGAATACCCCCTTGTCACCACGGGTATCCCACGCAAAACATACATCAAGTGTTCTCAAATCCTTAGAGACTCAATCCGATAAGATAACTTCAAAGGGAAAACTCAATCCATTACAAGAGAGTAGAGGGGGAGAAACATCATAAGATCCAACTATAATAGCAAAGCTCGCGATACATCAAGATCGTGCCGAATCAAGAACACAAGAGACAGAGAGATCAAACACATAGCTACTGGTACATACACTCAGCCCCGAGGGTGAACTACTCCCTCCTTGTCATGCAGAGCGCCGGGATGATGAAGATGGCCACCGGTGAGGGATCCCCTCCGTGAGAGTCTTGGAGCAGGGTCCCGATTGGTTTTAGTGGCTCTGAGGCTTGCGGCGACGGAACTCCCGATCTAGGTTATGTTCTGGAAGTTTGGGTATATATAAGAGGTTTTGGCGTCGGGAACAAGTCAGGGGGGTCTCCGAGGCGACCACGAGGTAGGGAGGTGCGCCCAGGGGGTAGGGCGCGCCCCCACCTTCGTGGGTGCCTTGGGACTCTTCTGGCCCATGTCCGATACTCCGTGGGCTTCTTCTGGTCCAAAAATAATCTCTGTGAAATTTCAGGCCAATTGGACTCCGTTTGGTTTTCCTTTTCTGCGATACTCAAAAACAAGGAAAAAACAGAAACTGGCACTGGGCTCTAGGTAAATAGGTTAGTCCCAAAAATCATATAAAATAGCATATAAATGCATATAAAGCATCCTAGATGGACAATATAATAGCACAGAACAATCAAAAATTATAGGCACGTTGGAGACGTATCAATGTGCAATTTTTTAATGGGAGAGAGTCCTCACATAGCTACCTATTTACTTAACTACTCACTTGGTCTTCACTTATATCTTTTTGGAGTAGTTTGTCATTTACTCTTGTGCTTCACTTATATCCTACGAGTAAATTTTTGAATGAATTCAATATAATGAAGTTGAAACTATATGTTCATATCATTCCTAGTAGTAGCTTCACATTGGGTTTAGAAAGTGAAATCTATTGAAGCTTGACAATTACAGTATTGGTCATGCAAGAAATTCATGAACAATTAGTATAAGGAAGAGAACCTTCACATACAAATATATTATCTGGACATCTTCTATGATTGTGAATACCCATTAATTATTTTTAAACATGATAAAATTAGTTGAAGTTGGACAAGGAAGACAACGTAATGAGTAATGGTTGTGTATATTTGCATAGAAGTTATATTGTTATGGATTCTCCAACATGTGGTGTTTTCTTAGAATCTTTTGCTAGCCAAAAATTCGTACTAAGTAGAGATACTACTTGTGCATCCAAAAACCCTTAAACCCAGTTTCTTGCCATGAGTGTCCACCATATCTACCTATGGATTGAATAAGATCCTTCAAGTAAGTTTTCATCGGTGCAAAAAGCAATAAAAATTGCTCCTAAATATGTTTGATCTTTTATTGTAAGGGAAAATAAGCGTTGTACAAACTTGTGATGGAAAAGTAATAAAAGGGACGAACTACATAATAAAGGTTTCTATCATAAGGGGCAATATAACATGACGTTCCTTTGCATTAAGAGCTTGCGCATCCAAAAATTAAAAGCGCATGACAACCTCTGCTTCCATCTATGAAGGGCCTTTCTTTTACTTTTCAGTGTTTACTTTTTTGCAAGAGTCAATAGTATGCATTCACATTCCAACCTCAATTATTATCTAGTTGGCAAGCATCATGTGGTTGGGAAATATCTAGGCACAAATGGCCAGTCAAATATATTTGATCATGATTTATTATTGTTGACAATTATCTCTATGATAAATGAGTTGGGAGGCGAAACATTAAGCCCCTATCTTCTTCTGTGTCCGATGGATGCCATTTGTTCTAAAAATAAGCTTTGAGTACTAGAAATCATAGAAGACTATATGATGATTGAGTATGTCGAGCTCTTACTTAGACTTTGTAGAGAATAAGTTGAATTCCAATTCTTTGGTGACTAAGAACATAGGTTGTTAAGTTTCAAGAGAATTCATTGTTTGAACCATAACATGTGAATTGATTGCTACTTTATCATGATGAGTTTTATGAGAAAGAGTTTCTGTTAGGATCCTATGAAAAATAATTGAAATTATCATTTATCAAACTTATACACTATACTAGCTTTCACACTTCATAATTATTTCATTTATCATTTACCTACTCGAGGACGAGCAAGAATTAAGCTTGGGGATGCTGATACATCTCCAACGTATCTATAATTTTTTATTGTTCCATGTTGTTATATTCTCATTCTTGGATGTTTTACAATCATTTTATAGTCATTTTATATCACTTTTTGGTACTAACCTATTGACATAGTGCCAAGTGCCAGTTGCTATTTTTTGCATGTTTTTACATCGCAGGAAGTCAATACCAAACGGAGTCCAAAGGCAGCGAAATGTTTTGATTTTTTTGGACCAGAAGACATCCAGTGGGCCAAAGAAATACCGAAGAGGGAGCCCAGGTGAGCACAAGACACGAGGGCGCGCCTGGGCCTGGTGGGTTGTGCCCACCTCGGTGGCCTCCCGAACTGCCTCTTTGCTCTATAAATACCCCAATATTCCAGAAACCCTAGGGGATTCAACTAAAATCAATTCCAACCGCCGCAAGTTCCAGAACCACCAGATCCAATCTAGACACCGTCACGGAGGGGTTCATCATGTCCATTGGTGCCTCTCCGTTGATGCATGAGTAGTTCTTTGTAGACCTATGGGTCCGTAGTTAGTATCTAGATGGCTTCCTCTCTCTCTCTCTTTTGATTCTCAATACAATGGTCTGTCGGAGATCGATATGATGTAACTCTTTTTGCAGTGTGTTTGTTGGGATCGGATGAACTTTGAGTTTATGATCAGATCTATCTTTTTATACATGAAAGTTATTTGAATATTCTTTGATCTCTTATATGCATGATTGCTTATAGCCTTGTATTTCTTCTCCGATATTGGGTTTTTTTGGCCAACTTGATCTATTTATCTTGCAATGGGAAGAGGTGCTTTGTAATGGGTTCGATCTTATGGTGCTTGATCCCAGTGACAGAAGGGGAACCAACTCATATGTATCGTTGCTATTATGGATTACAAGATGGGGTCTATTTATACATAAATAGATCTTGTCTACATCATGTCATCGTTCTCATTGCATTAATCCGAATTTCCGCGAACTTAATACAGAAGATGCATGCTGGATAGCGGTCGATTTGTGGAGTAATAGTAGTAGATGAAGGCAGGAGTCAGTCTACTAATCTTGGATGTGATGCCCATATAATGATCATTGCCTGGATATCGTCATGATTATTTGAAGTTCTATCAATTGCCCACCAGTAATTTGTTTACCCACCGTTTGCTATTTTTCTAGAGAGAAGCCACGGGTGAATCTATGGCCCCGGGTCTCTTCTTTAATATATTTGCCTTCGCGATCTATTTTATTTCATTTTATTTTCAGATCTATATTTCCAAAAACCCAAAAATACCTTGCTGCACTTTATTTTATTTGGTTATCTGTCTATCAAATTGTTAAAACTTTCTCACGTCCACTTGCCAATTTATGGCGCCGTTACGCAAAAGGGATTGCCAACCCCTTTAACACGTTGGGTTGCGAGTATTTGTTATTTGTGTGCAGGTGCCATTCACGTAGTGTTGCGTGGTTCTCCTACTGGTTCAATAACCTTGTTCTCATCACTAAGGGAAATATCTATCGTTGCTGTGCTGCATCATCCCTTCCTCTTTGGGGAAATACCGACGTAGTTCTAGCAGACATCAAAAGGAATTTCTTGCGCCGTTGCCTGGCAGACATCATCAACATCTACCAGGTTCCTAATCGCAAATCTTATCTCCTTGCAATTTACATTATTTGCCATTTGCCTCTCATTTACCTCTCCCCCACTTCACAAAAATTTGCCTTTTTATTTGCCTTCTTTCCATTTGCCCTTTTCCCGTTCGATCTTTTGTTTGCTTGTGTTGCCATGTGCCTTCTATTTTCTTGCATCTTTGGTTGCTAAAAATTTATTCTGATGGATCCTCATCCACTTGCTAATATTTTTAAAAGATCCAATCTTAATGAACCAATTTCTAGTGAGCTGAGTGCACTAGATTATCTTTATGAAGTTTTGCTTGATATTCGTGAATCTAAAAATTGTGATGTAGAAATTTATGAAGTGATTCATGATAGCTCCTTGAATAAAAAGCATGATTGCAATTATTTAACTATAAATTCTACTAATGTCAATTTTGCTAATAGTATGCAAAACCCCAAGCTTGGGGATGCTTTTTGCAATGTCCACTACTTGTTGCAATGACCATGATTGGGGTGATATTGTTTCTTATGATCTTGAAAATTTATTTAAGCCTCATGATGAATATGTTTGCGATAATATTGAAGTGGGTTTGGAAGAGTGTCAACTTTAGCTAAAAATAATCCCACATATTTGGAGAGTGTCAACTTTACATGCATGTGAATCATGAAGAGAATATTCTATGTAATAGCTATATTATTGAATTATTATTATGATCTTACATGTAATTATTATGAGAGAGGAAAGTATGGTTGTGGAAATTTTCATGTTACTAAATTACCTCTTGTTATGTTGAGATTGTCAATGCTTTATTCATCTCCTTTGCATATGCATAAGAAGTATGTTAGACTTAAACGTGTTTCTCACATGTTGCATGATGCTCTCTTTGCGTTTCAATTATTATATTTCGTGTGAGCATCTTTGAAATTTTATGCCTAGCTAGAGGCGTAAAACAATAGCGCTTGTTGGGAGGCAACCCAATAAATAAAATTATTTTTCCCTTTTGCTTCCTGTTCTTGAGTGTTTGCACAATTATGCTACTATTATGATTGTGTTTTTTGTGTTTTAATTAGTGTTTGTGCCAAGCAAAGCCTTTGTTATCTTGTTGGGTGATAGTTGATTTGATCTTGCTGAAAAACACAAAATTTTGCGCTCACAAAAATAACTCTCATTTTTAACAGAAGCATGAGAAAATACCATTCCTTTTGCAGAAGATTGATATACAAATTGCTTATGTGGTCCTAATTTTTCAGAATTTTTGCAGTTTCAGAAGTATTCGAAATATCCAGTTTGCTACAGACTGTTCTGTTTTTGACATATTTTGTTTTCTTTGCGTTGTGTGCTTGTTTTGATGATTCTATGGCTTTCTTGAAGATTTTTTGCCATAGAAATGTTGGAATGCAGTAGATATAATGCAAGAACAAAATATGAATGGGTTTGCAACAGTACTTATAGTAGTGATTTGTTTTCTTATACTAACGGATCTCACAAAGGTTTTGTTGAGTTTTGTGTGTTTGAAGTCTTCAAGTTTTGGGTGCTGTTATGATGGATGAAGGAATGAGGAGTAAGAAGAGCCTAAGCTTGGGGGTGCCAATGGCATCGCAAGCTATTATCCAAAGAGAATCAAGAACTAAGCTTGGGGATGCTCGAGTGGCATCCCCTCTTTCTTCTAACGACCATCGGTATTTTACTCAAAGCTATATTTTTATTCATCACATAATATGAGTTTTGCTTGGAGCGTCTTGTATGATATGAGTCTTTGCTTGTTTTGCTTTTTATTGTTAGTCTTGATTCCTCGCTGGACACACCTATTTGAGAGAGCCAAATTATGACATGACTTGTTATAATTGCTCTCTATGCTTCACTTAAATCTTTATGAGCTATGGAATTGCTCTAGTGATTCACTTATATCTTTTTGAGCACGGTGTGGTTTAGTATTTTTGAAGAAATTCTCTCTTGCTTCACTTAGAATTATTTGAGATTTAGTAAATTTTTTAAGAAATTCTCTCTTGCTTCACTTAAATTATTTTGAGAGAAAGAAATATTATGCTCATGATCTTCACATATATTTGTTTGACCTTATCAAAAGCAACATATGGAAACTAGTCCCAAAGTGATAGATATCTGAGGAGGATATAATAAAAACATTCATGAAGATCATTGGACAAAATAAACTTGATTCTTTGTAATAGTTTTGAGATATGATGATGTGATATGTGAGTGATGTTGATGAGTAATTATGCTTTAGTAAGAATATTGGTGTTAAGGTTTGTGATTCCCTATGCAAGCACGAAAGTCAATAGTTATGCAATGAAATTACATTGTACTTGTGGTGCATTATTTGGTGTTAATTATGCTTAATGCTCGCTTACGAGATTTTTCGTTTCTTGGTTGGTCGCTTCTCAATCTTTTGCTAGCCTTCATTTTGCACTAATATGATCACTAATTGTGCATCCAAAATCCTTTAAACAAGTTTTGCCACATGAGTCCACCATACCTACCTTTATGCAGTATTCTTTTGCCATTCTGAGCAAATTTGTATGTGCCATCTCTAATTGTCAAAATAAATTTCTCTTTTGTGTGCCCGTACCGCTCATGAAACTGTAGGGGTGGCTAATATATTTCCATGCTAGATATGTTACTCTCATGATGAGTGTTTATTCACTTGTCATTGAACGAGAGTAAGGCAAAGGTATTAGGGATGCCCAGTCCCGAAATGAAAAATGAATTTATGTCAAATAAAAAATTCCTTGGAAAGTGTTGGTATGGAAGGTACCCGTGGATACGGCTAGCCATTGAAAGTGAAAGTATGGTTGAAAAAGGAATAAACTTTAATTTCTATTTGGGAACCGCCTCTGATATATCTAGCATGGAAAGTATTGGAAACTACTCGATCATTTTCGTTGACAGGAAAAGCATGCCTCCCAAAATGTTTTTATCTCTATCTTTTTAGCTTTGAGATCTGGCACCTCTACAAATCCCTACTTCCCTCCGCGAAGGGCCTTTCTTTTACTTTATGCAATTTTTATTTTATAGAGTCTCCATCTTCTCTTATAAAGCACTAACTAGGGGGCACTATGATCGTACTTGACCATTGGGTGTAGCTAATATGCGAGTGTGTTTCATGAATGGATCAATGATTGAGCATAATGGCCTAGGGATAACTTATTTTAGTGTTGATATTTTGAAAGAAATGGTTGCTTGTTGATATGCTTGAGTATTGAAATTCTCATGTCAAAACCAGAGTAATGCTTTGAACCATATGAAAGTTCAAATGCCCATACTACAAAGAAAATAATATGTGATGACATGTTAGGCAGCATTCCACGTAAAAAATTCTGTTTTTATCATTTACCTACTCAAGGACGAGCAGGAATTAAGCTTGGGGATGCCGATACGTCTCCAATCTATCTATACTTTTTTATTGTTCCATGCTGTTATATTATCATTCTTGGATGTTTTACAATCATTCTATAGTCATTTTATATCATTTTTTGGTACTAACCTATTGACATAGTGCCAAGTGCCAGTTGCTGTTTTCTGCATGTTTTTTACATCGCAGGGAATCAATACCAAACGGAGTCCAAACGAAGTGAAAAATTTTATGGATTTTTTTGGAACAGAAGACATCCAGTGGGCCAAAGAAGTACCGAAGAGCGAGCCCGCGGTGAGCACAAGACACTAGGGAGTGCCTGGAGGCCCAGGCACGCCCTGCTGGGTTGTGCCCACGTCGGTGGCCTCCCGAACTGCCTATTTGCTCTATAAATACCCCAATATTCCAGAAACCCTAGGGGATTCGATGAAAATCAATTCCAGTCACTGCAAGTTCCAGAACCACTAGATCCAATCTAGATACCGTCACGGAGCGGTTCATCATGTCCATTGGTGCCTCTTCGATGATGCGTGAGTAGTTCTTTGTAGACCTACTGGTCCGTAGATAGTAGCTAGATGGCTTCCTCTCTCTCTCTCTCTCTTGATTCTCAATACAATGGTCTCTTGGAGATCCATATGATGTAACTCTTTTTGCGGTGTGTTTGTTGGGATCGGATGAACTTTGAGTTTATGATCAGATCTATCTTTTTGTGCATGAAAGTTATTTGAGTCTTCTTTGATCTCTTATATGCATGATTCTTCTCCGATGTTTGGGTTTTGTTTGGCCAACTTGATCTATTTATCTTGCAATGGGAAGAGGTGCTTTGTGATGGGTTCGATCTTACGGTGCTTGATCCCAGTGACCGAAGGGGAACCGACACGTATGTATCGTTGCCATTAAGGATAACAAGATGCGGTCTATTTCTACATAAATATATCTTGTCTACATAATGTCATCGTTCTTATTGCAATACTCCGTTTTTCCATGAACTTAATACACTAGATGCATGCTAGATAGCGGTCGATGTGTGGAGTAATAGTAGTAGATGCACGCAGGAGTCGGTCTACTAATCTTGGACGTGATGCCTATATAATGATCATTGACTGGATATCGTCATGATTATTTGAAGTTATCAATTGCCCAACAGTAATTTGTTTACCCACCATTTGCTATTTTTCTCGAGAGAAGCCACTAGTGAAATCTACGACCCCTGGGTCTCTTCTTTAATATATTTTCCTTCGCGATCTAATTTTATTTGCTTTTATTTTCAGATCTATATTTCCAATAACCCAAAAATACTTTGATGCACTTTATTTTATTTGGCGATCTATCTATCAAATCATTACAACTTTCTCACGTCCACTTGCCAATTTCTGGCGCAGTTACCCGAAAGGGATTGACAACCCCTTTAACATGTTGGGTTGCGAGTATTTTTTATTTGTGTGCAGGTGCCATTAACATAGTGTTGTGTGGTTCTCCTACTGGTTCGATAACCTTGGTCTCATCACTGAGGGAAATACCTACCATTGTTGTGCTGCATCATCCCTTCCTCTTTGGAGAAATACCGACGTAGTTCTAGGAGACATCAGTCTCCAATGTAAGTATAATTAATGAAGTATGCTTGCCATGTTTACAACAATTCTATATGGTTTCTGTATGATTTGAATGGAAGTAACCTGGACTGCCGCTGTTTTCAGCAGAACTACCATGGTGTTGTTTTTTGTGCAGAAATCAAAGTTCTCCAAATTAGCTAAAACTTTTTAACGATTTTTGTTGGAACAAAAGAGGCACTAGAAGCTTCGTGGGGAGGGCAGAAGGAGGTAGCCACCACCCACCAGGGCACGCCAGGGACCTTGCCCGTGTGCTGGTGGGTGGTGGGCCCCTCGAAGCCCATCTTTGCATGAAGCTGACGCCAAAAAATCCTATAAATACAGAAACCCCAGAAATAACCCTAGATCAGAAGTTCCACTACGGCAAGCCTCTGTAGCCAAGAAAAACCAATCTAGACCCCGTTCCAGCACCCTGTAGGAGGGGGAAATCATCACTGGAGCCCATCTTCATCATCCCGGTGGCCACCTGTCGGTGTACTAGAGTAGGGGTATCATAGTATCCCGAACTTCGTGCAGACGATGCCAGCAAAGACTGTGGCAGGCTTGCTCGGTCACCGCCAAGATCCTCCGTGGTTCCCTTGGAGCCATTCAAGAACAAAGTATTCGACCAAGAAGACAAGGCCCCGGCAAGAGGAGCTTGTCGGGAAGGCCACTCAAGGCACGCAGAATACAAAGCCCCGGCAAGAGGAGCTTGCTGGGAAGGCTCGGAGCGCGACAAGCCTCCGGACGCGACAAGGATTCAGCCGTGGCAAGGCACTTGCCGCAGCGGGCAAACTCTCTTCATCTCCGCTCCAGCTCATCCATCAACGTGTCGCCATGGGACCATTCCATGCGCGCGTGTCAAGAGGCTGTGCAGCCAGCGGGGAGCAGCGATAAGCGGCGCTGACAGGCTTGCCATCGTGGCGAGCGGTGGCGCACCTGACGGTCTCTCTGGTTGTTTAGGCGATGTGGACGGGCATTTATTACTTTGTCCCTTGCCGTCGAGTTAGGTATATTGCCTTGTACATCGTACAAGTAGGTGTACCAACTACTGTTTTTACATTTGTACCCTCATCTATGTTGCCACCTGTCGGAGACCCCTTGAGCATATAAAAGGAGGCCCATGCGCAACGTAGAAAGGGTTCGGCACGTTCGACTCATTCGAGACCAGAGACACTCACGCTAGGTTTTGTAGCTCTCATCGCTCCCTAGCAAGAACACAATACAATCAGACATGCAGCAAGAGAGTGTTATCGCCCGGAGAGCTCCGGCTGGGTAAACTGCTCGTGTGCCGCCTCGATCCGCTCTTCAGGCGGTCTCCGCCTCCGAACCACAAGGGACCCGCCCGCCGTCCCATAGGTGTTCGTGGGTCCGATCAGCCTCCCGACATCTTTGGCGCGCTGTAGTGGGCGTCGAGGCTGTGTGAACCTGATCCAGCGTTCACACGAGCAGCGTCTTCATCATCTTCAACATCTTCATCAACATGCCACCGAAGAAGAAGGCTTCGGCAGCCGAGCGAGCCCGCGTCGTACCCACCATCACCGGAGCAAACGGGTGGTGGAGTAGACGCTGGCGGAAGAACGGGCGCCGGCGAAGGAGCTCGTGACGCTGCCAAGTCCAAGGACAAGGCCGCGCAAACCTCGGCGTCCGCACACCCCCCGCGCCCATCTCAGGAGACGCGAGACCAACAGCGTCATGGCGTTCACAATGACATACGCTTTCGTTGAATCAAGACCGACTGGAGGATCTCGAGACCCTCAAGACCAGCGTGCACGCCAACGTCGGGCACAAGCGAGACACGGTCGCTGGACGGGATGCTGCTCCTTCTAACATAGTTAGAAGTCCGAGCATATCCCGCCTCGCACCGCTTCACCATTGCCACCCACTACTCCAGCGAAGCTCTAGCGAGCTCACCGCTCGGATTACCTCCAACGGCCGACAAGGTCGATGAGTGGAGGGCTACCATCCGAGCTCGATCGGCTTTGCTAACGGCGGCGCCCGCGGCAACCAACTACATCACTGCCGCGGCAAGACGACAAGGCACGGGCCGGTGGCGACGAGACTTGTGGAGGTGCAACCACCATGCACTCTCCACCCCGAAGGCCAAGATCGCCGACTCGTCGGATCCACCTCGACGACGACTCCACTGCGTCATCGGATCCACGAGCTCGCCGCGATCAGCGCCAAGTTCTTCATGAGCGACAACAAGAAGACGCTCGAACTCGCATCGAGCGTCGAAGAGAAGCGCGGCGTCAGTCCGACAAGCGCGCAGGGCCCTCTGTTGACATGCACGCGCCAGAGGAACCAGGCGACTTGCCGTACGCGGTAGGTTGCCCTGCGTTCACTCGTGAGCTGCGGCAAGTCCAGTGGCCCAGCAACAAGAACTTCAAGCCAGACGTGCCAGAGAAGTACGATGGCAGGACACATCCGTCGGAGTTCCTCAGCATCTACACCATCGCGGTGCAGGCTGCGGGGGGACGAGACGACAAGATCCTCGCCAACTACTTCCCGCTGGTACTCAAGTCCAACGTCGAGTCCCGGCTCATGCACTTGCCGGACAGTTCCATATCCTCTTGGGCAGATCTGTGCCATCGGTTTGTTGGCGCATTCACAGCGACCACAAGCCGCATGGCCAAGAGAGTGACCTTCATCTGCTCGCCCAGAAGGAAGGAGAGTCCCTGCGCAAGTTCATTCAGAGATTCAGCCGTGTGCACTACAACATCCCAGATGTCCACCCCGCCGTGGTGATCAGCGCGTTCCACAAGAACGTGTGGAACCGCAGGATGAGGGAGTAGATGGCGATGTGTAAAGTCAAGGACGTCAGTGAGCTGTATGCCTTGGCCGACAAGTGTGCACATGCTGAAGAAGGGAGGAAACTCCCGGGAGAGAATGCAGAAGCAGGATCTGACAGTGAGGAGACCGCCCCGGCAAAGAAGAGCCGGCGGCGAGGCAACAGGAAGAAGAAAGGCAGAGAAGTGCTAGCTGTTGAGCAGTCCGGCAATGGAGGTGGCGACAAGAACGCCAAGGCTGGTGGCTCCGGCAAGGAGGTTGCCGCTGACGCCAACCACCAGTCTGTGGCGGCCGCCGACAAGCAGGACGGCTCCGGCAAGCAGTACTGCAAGATCCACCGCACCAAGGGCCACGACCTCCAGAGCTGCAAGAAGGTCGAGCAGCTTGTTGAACAACAGAAGGCTGAGTACGAGCGGCGCGACAAGGAGAAGGCTCAGAAGGTGCCGGAGGAGCCAGCAAGAAACGCCCCGCCGGGAGGACGCCATGGCAAGGCCAAGCAGCGGCAAGGAGACAGACCTCCCAGCGGCCGCGCGACAAGGACGAAGATGACGACGACGATGAAGATATGGAAGACAACGACGCCGATGAGCAGGAGTTTCAGAAGGCTACAGAGGTCCTCTGCGTTGACGGAGGTGCTTCCCTGCATACTTCCCACTGCCAACTCAAGCAATGGATGCAGGAGGTCAATGCAGCGGAACCATCCGTAGAGTCACGCAAGCCTCTGAAGTGGTCCAGCATGCCTATCATCTTTGATGTTGAGGACCACCCTGATCGCATAACTGCTGTCGGGTGCTTGCCGATGTTGGTCTCACCAACTATTCGCAACCTCAAGGTCACCAAGATGCTAGTTGATGGCGGGGCCGGCTTGAATCTGATCTCCTCCGCGGTGCTCCGAAGCTTCAAATCTCGACAATGAGCTCGAAGAGACCGGCACATTCCAAGGAATCAATCCGGGAAGGAGCAAGTCAAGGGGAAGATTACGTTGCCGGTAACATTTGGCGCCGAGCTGAACTTTAGGACCGAGAGGGTCACATTCGACGTTGCTGATTTCCCATTGCCTTACAATGGGATACTTGGCCGCCCAAAGACTCGCCAAGTTCATGGCAGCCTCTCACTATGCCTACAACTTACTCAAGATGCCAGGCCCGATAAGCATCATCTTTGTCCATGGCGACAAGAAGGATGCTCTTATCTGTGCCGACAAGATCTACCGGGATGCAGCAGTCGCGACAGATTGCGGACACTTGTCACCGAAGCTCCGGGGAAGAAGACCAAGTCCAAGTCCGCAAGAGCTCGATGCCCACTCCGGCAAGCGCACCTCTTCGGAGTGCTGCGCCATCACGAGGACGCACCATCGAGCTCCACCGACAAGTGCAAGAAGAAGATGGCAGCTCCGCCAAGGACCAAGAAGGTGTCCGCCATGAGGACGGCACCGGTGGTACCTTCACCATCGGTGCCTCTCTCGACCCTAAATAGGAAGGCGCGGCCGTTGCTTTCCTGGGCGAACGCCGACGTGTTTGCATGGCAACCGTCGACATCCCGGTGTTCCTGTGAGTAATTGAGCACCGCCGCCGCTTTGTCCTCAAGCGCCGCCCGTCAAACAAAAAGTCGTGAAGCGTGCAAAGGAGCGCCAAGAGTTCATAGCAGAAGAGATCAAGAAGTTGGAAGCAGCAGGCCTTGTTAGAGGAGTGCTCCATCCTACTTGGTTGGCCAATCCCGTAGTCGTGCGCAAGGCGAATGGGAAATGGAGACTTTGTATTGACTTCATGGATGTTAATAAAGCTTGTCCCAAAGACCCGTTTCCCTTGCCGCGCATCGACCAGATTGTTGACTCCACGGCTGGATGTGATTTGCTTTCATTTCTTGACGCATACTCGTGGATATCATCAGATCTTCATGGCGAAGAGGATGAGGAGAAGACCGCATTCATTACTCCATGTGGCACATCTTGCTTCAGACGGATGCCTTTCGGTTTGAAGAATGCTGGTTCAACATTTGCAAGAGTAGTCCATGACGGCTTTTGAGCCGCAAATGCACGTAAATGTAGAAGCCTACATGGATGACATAGTGGTCAAGAGCAAGGACAAAGCAACTCTGGTTCAAGATTTGACGAGACCTTTGCAAATCTGCGCAAGATCAACCTCAAGCTCAACTCCGAGAAGTGCGTGTTTGGAGTCCCTTCCGCAAGCTTCTCGGGTTCTTCGTGTCTCGGCGAGGAATTGAAGCCAATCCCGACAAGATCAAGGCCATTGAGAAGATTGAAGCACCAAGCGCGTCAAGGATGTACGAAGACTTGCCGATTGCGTGGCTGCTCTCAAAGAGGTTTATCTCTAGGTTCTGTTGAAGCGCATACGCCATTTTTCAAGATTTTGAAAAAGGCAGGTCGAATAAAATGGACTCCCGAAGCGGAGGCTGCGCTGCAGGACTTGAAGAGATACATGTCCTCCACTCCAACACTTGTCGCACCTAAGCCACAAGAGAAGTTGCTGCTATATATAGCGGCAACCAATCAAGTGGTTAGTGCTGCGCTAGTAGCGGAGAGGGAGGCGGATGACGAGCTAGCAACCACGGCAGACACATCCAGCGACAAGCAGGGGGCTTCGTCGGCAAGCTCTGGTCCCGACAAGGACGGATCTCGTGCAGACGCAGGAGCAGATCTGAGAAAAAGGATGGTGCAGCGCGCCATTTACTTTGTCGGTTCCCTCTGCAGGGGGCTAGGTCAAGGTACTGCGTGTGCAGAAATTGCTTTTCGGCCTCCTCATGGCCTCGAGAAAGCTGCGCCATTACTTCCAAGCACATGAGATAACAGTCGTCACTCGCTTTCACTGAAGAGGATCTGCGAGAATCCAGAAGCGGCAGGCAGGATTGTCGAGTGGGCATCGGAACTGTCGAGCTTTGGCCTCAAGTTTGAAAGCACTTCAACTATCCAAAGCGAGCATTGGCGTAATTCATAGCGTAATGGACGCCAACACCGGATGAAGAAATTCGAGAGACAAGCATTCCCGTCAAGGAAGCAAGCAAAGAGTGGATGATGTACTTTGATGGTGCCTTCGCCGCAAGCGCCGGTGCCGGCGGCGTCTTGCTTATCGCACCCACCGGAGAGCACCTCAAGCACGTAGTCCAGATGCACTTTCCCAAGGAGCAAGCAACAAACAATACCGCAGAGTATGAAGGTTTGCTTGCCGGTCTCGAGATCGCATGATGGACCTTGGGATCAAGAAGCTTATTGTCAGGGGTGACTCACAGCTGGTCGTTCGCCAAGTGAACAAAGATTATCAGAGTCCATTGATGGAAGCCTACGTTGGTGAAGTGAGGAAGCTAGAAGAACACTTTGACGGCCTACAAATGGAACATGTTCCAAGAGCTCAGAATGATATTGCTGATGGCGGTCAAAGTGTGCTGCACTTAAGTTGCACTGTGGAACCAGGGATTTTTGTGCTCAAGCTAACTCAACCAACCGTAACACCATCAATCGGACAGAGCAAGAAGAGGAAGTTGATCTCTGGTGACTACTTTCCGGCAGAGCTTCCCAAGCCGCCGCCAACAAGGTCCCCAAGATCTACACCTTGATCTTGAGGGGCGATCTGCCCGACAAGCCCTGTGGTTTTTTCTTTGAAGCAGACGCTCCCGACAAGTTTTGCCCGGGCAAGCTTACCGGGGAACTTCGAGCTCCGGCTTAGCCGCAGGTTCTTGCCGCGGAAGATGATGTTCCCACAGCAGCTGATGTGCCTTTCGTCCTTGTTGTCGAGCCGCAAGCTCCGTATGGGCGCAGCAGATTGTCCGCTTCCTTGAGACGGAGAACTTCCCAAGAGCAAGAAGAAGCGGAAAGAGTAGCCCGGCAGTCAAGTATGTACCAGTTTGTCGACAAAGATACCGCATGTAAGAAGACTCAACGGTGTGAAATTGAAGTGTATTTGCCGGGAAGATGGACAAAAGCTGTTGGCAGAGATACATGGAGGCATATGTGGTCACCACATTGGAGCAAGGGCACTTGCCGGCAAAGCTTTCCGGCAAGGTTTCTTCTGGCCGACAGCCCTCCAGGATGCAACTGCACAAGTAACCAAGTGTGAAGCGTGCAGTTCCATTCCAAACAGATACACCAGCCAACTCAAGCTCTCCAGACGATCCCTTTATCCTGGCCATTTTCGGTCTGGGGCTCGACATCTCGGCCCCTTCCCCGAAGTTGTCGGGGGCTTTGAGTACTTGTACGTCGCAATCGACAAGTTCACAAAGTGGCCGGAAGTGGAAGCAGTGAGGAAGGTGACAGCACAGTCAGCAGTCAAGTTCTTCAGGTCGATTGTTTGCCGTTTCGGAATCCCTAACAGGATCATCACCGACAATGGCACGCAATTTACGAGTCGCACCTTCATGCAGTACGTCCAAGACCTTGGCGCCAAGGTCTGCTTTGCTTCTGTTGCTCACCCGAGAAGCAACGGTCAAGCGAGAGGGCAAATCTTTGAAGTGCTTGCGGGCTCAAGACCGTAACTTTCGACAGGCTGCACAAGTGCGGAAGAAACTGGATTGAGGAGCTGCCGGTGGTTCTTTGGTCGATCAGACGACGCCAAATCGAGCCATCGCCGCACACCTTTCGCTCTAGTCTATGGAGCAGAGGCAGTTCTCCCCGCTGAACTTCGTATACGGATCGCCTCGAGTGCTCGCCACGATGAGCTTGAGCAAGAGCAGCTGCGACAAGATGACGCGATGCTCCTTGAGGAGGATCGTCTTCAAGTTGTCGCGAGCTGCTCGCTTGTAAAAGCTTTGCGCCGCTACCATAGCCGCAAAGTTAGTGCCGAAGCCTCAAGGAAGGCGACCTTGTTCTTCGCTGCTCAGTCCGCCAAGAATTCAAACAAGTTGACGCAAAGTGGGAAGGCCCTTATCGGGTAAAACGAGTCACTAGGCCTGGCGCTGTCCGCCTTGAGACCGAAGATGGCTTTCCGGTGAGCAACTCCTGGAACATTGAGCATCTTCGTAAGTTTTACCCATAGGGCGCGGTTGTCGGAACCTGTTCCGGCAACCACCTTTTGTACAAGTCTTGCCGCTGCTGCATGTAATCCTTTGTACAAAGCCGGGCGCAGACCCCGTGCATCAGTAAAGCTCATGTGTTGCGCACAACTTGTCAAATTCATGCTTTCATCATTTTATTGCATGTTTTTGCTAACACTTTGTGCACAACCACACCCGGTAAGCAACATCGAGCCGCTGGACTCCATAACTTTGTTTCTATCCTTTTTCTTTTCTCAAAGAAAGGAAGGCTCCCTCGCACACAAGTTAACCAGGGGGGAAGGAGAAGATAATACTATGGACCAAGCGCTGCTCGAGGAAGTTTCGCCTTGAAGTTTCGCCTTATCGGGAAGCAAACGACAGAAAAGCTAAGTTGCCAAAGTTTGAGCAATCAATTTTTAAATTTTTAAGTTATCTTCCTCGAACGATAGTACTTTGTATGGAAAACACATGCAGAGGAACCAACTCAAGGCTAGTCGCGCCCTTACTTTGTTTCGAGTCCGCTCAACAACTTAAGTGAGCTGCAGCTAGTCGCGACAAGGTTGCTTGTCGGAGGCGGCACCGCTTGACCATTTCTTGATATTCACTTTTCGCTTCATGACAAAGGTGCTGCACCGACAAGTTCCCTAAAAGCGTAGGGCAAAAACGTACAAAGGAAAGAATCAAGTAAAGGAAATAACATTGCATTCATCACCTAAGATAGAGTATATTACAAAATGACTTGTCGTAGATCTAATAAAGTGCTCTAAACATGATTGACAGCGACAAGAGAAAGATAAAATTGGCAGCCTATTCTACGCGGTCGCCATCAATCCGCTTGATCTGGTTCACCTTGTCCATAATGGGTGCGACAAGGGCTTTGAGCTCCTCCACGTTGGCATCTGGCGGCAAGGATCTGAGGACGCCGTTGAGGTTGAGGCCTGGATTGCGGAAGGCCACCTTCATCAACACCTTCTCGAGGGCTCCTGCACAGATCTGGCGCGACTCCTCGGACAACTGCTTTGGGACCTCTTCCCGGAGCCGCTGGAGGCCCGTCACCACGCCCTTGAAGAATAAGCTGAGCTTGGCGCTGGGTTGGAGGTGCTCGTCGGAGGAGTATGCAAGATCCGCCATCCCCAGCTCCATCAGCTCGTTGTGGATGTCGGCAAGAAGATATCCACAAGACCTTCGGTCCAATGCTCCACACTCTCCCTCAAGGCGCCTGGTGGCAACAACATCCGCCAAACAGCTCCTCTTTGGCCTTGATCGTCTCCAATAGGCCCACCTCCCGCTCCTTGGCGCTGGCCCAAATCCGTCTGCGTCAGAGTGGTCAGCTTCAGCTAAAGATCTGCCTTGGAATCTTTGGCGGCGTCGAGCTCCTTGCTCCTATCAGCGAGATGGCCCTGCAGCTCGCCAAGAGTGTAGGCATCCTTCTCGCGCTCGTGTTTGAGCGCGGCAAGCTCTTCGCCGCTCTTCTTGAGGCTGGCCTCCAATTGCGCCACCTTCGTCTTCAACTCCTCCTTGGCGACCTCGGCGGCTGCGGCAGCATCCTTCGCTTCCTTAAGCGCCCCGCCAAGTGACTCCTCGCGCGCGACAAGCTCTTCCTCGTGGCTGTCCAGGTTGACCTTCACTGCGCCAGCTTTCGCTTTCACAGAGCGGCTTCTTGGCGGCAAGCCGCTGCTCCTCCTCAGTTGCGACCTTCTCGAGGATGAAGGCCGTGCGCTCTTCAGCGAGTAGTGCCCGCTCTTCCGCTACGTTCCGGAGAGCTTCTTGGTTGGCGCTCCGGAGCTCTTCTGTGCGCTTCTCCATATCTGCTCCCGCCCTCGCGACAAGTGCTTCCCGGGACTCCAGCTTGGCTTGCCGGGCGCGGTAGAGCGACAACAGCTTCTTCAGCAGCTGCTCCTCCTCAGACTCGCCGCCGCTGCTGCTTGGCGCGTCCACCAACGTCAGTCCAGCGGAGGCGAGCAACTCTCCGTTGAAGGTCTCTCCTTCGACCGCACCTGAGCTCGACTCCTGTGGAGCTTGATGAAGACACCGTCGCCGGCCTTCAAGTAGGCGCCGGGCTGGGGCTCCTCGGAGCCTGACGCTGCAGCAGCGGCGGGGGAGTCGGCGGTCGGTGTAGCGCCTGGCGCTCCTGCGGCCTCAGGGCCGTCAGTGCGATCGCCCGACCCCTCGCCGGCTTCTGCAGCGGCGGCCTCGGTGGCTTCCTCGCTGACAGGCTCGTCAGTGATGGCCTCTTCTTCCACGACGGCGGCTTCGTCAGTGTTACCGCACGCTTCCTCCTCGCTGGCGACCTCGACCTCCATCGGCTCTGCATCAGACAAAGAAAGAACAGTCAAGCAAATGTTCAAAAAGAAGAACAGAAGAAAACAAGCCCAAGGAAAATTTTCGCGCAAGAGGATTACCTGCAACGGGATCTGCAGCCATAGTCTCGACCACTGGAGGGTCACTGGTGCTGTCCCTTGCCGGAGTAGCCTCCCTTGCCGAAGGACGCTCCCTTGCCGGAGAATCCTCCCTTGGCGGCGTAGTCGCAGCAGATAGAATCTCGGGGGCGGCTTCCGGGCCCTCCTAATGAGCCTGCTCTGCTCCTACACAAACAAACAGTCAAATATCAATGAAGAAGGAGCACCCATGCACACCTAACAGTAAGGAGAAAACCGCATACTTACCCTGGGGGCTGTGCTGGGGGCTGCTCTGATGAAGGGTTGCCGGGTCCGGCAAGGGGGTCTCAGATGCATCCCCTGTTGCCACGGGTGGATCGTCCTCAACGACGACCTCCGGGATCTTGGCTCTCTTCGACGCTCTGGGCGGCGTCACGAAAAGGAAAGAGTTCAGAACGAAGCAAATTAGATTCAAGATGAAGCAACAAAATTGAAGAAATACAAGCACAGTATTGAAGCTTACTCTTCATCTTCCTCCTCGGAGCTGAGCGCGGAGAAGTCGAACTCCGGCTCGCCTACGGTGCGACGAGGCGGAGGAGTGGGCTCCCTTGGCCGCTTGGCGGAGGCGTCGGCGGTGGCACAGGGAGGACTCGGCCCCAGCTTGTCGCAGCAGTGGGCGCCTCCAGGCAACATCGCTTGCCGCGGTAGAGCGCGTCGCGCGGCGCTGCGGCTGTGGGCCCGTCTGCCGCCCCGTCTCATCTCCGGCCTTGCGGAGACGCCTCTTTGGCCGAGCCGGGGGCTCCGTTTGCGGCAAGCCACTGGGTGGTGGGGAAGAAGCACCCTCGGCGGGTCCGCTCGACTCGGCCTCGGGCTCGGCAAGCTCGTCCTCACCGGCGAGCTCCCTTCGCTCGGCAAGGCTTGCCGCCTTCGCTACGTCCGCCTCCTCCACGGTGTACCCGAAGACGCCGGCGGCGGCAGCTGCTGCCGCCTCCTCCAACCTCGTGGCGATGCGCGCCATCTCTTCGTCAGTGGTGTCGCGGGTCAGCCTCTTCTGCTCGTCGGAGCGGATCGGCACTTCTTCCAAGCTGTCGAAGAATTGCTGCACGATGTCGTCGGAAGGCTCTTGCCAGGTTGGAACGATCCCATGGGAATCGCACAACGGCATCATTGCGCGGATGCGGTCGAGTGCAGAGTTGTTGCACAATGGGACCACCCCCCTCGGCAACCTAAACCACTCAGGGTAATCGGGGTCATTCTTGAACAACTCTAGCAGCATCCCGTCCAACTCCAAGACGGTGAAATTCCAATTGAGACCCGGGCGCAGCCTCATGATGTCTGCCGCATTTTGGAACTCCCAAGCAGGCCTCCTCCTCTCACGCAAGGGAGCGCGGCGCGGCGAAGGAAGTCTGCGCCAACTACGCCTACGGTTAGTCCGGCAAGCCTGAGGCGCAAAATCCGGGTCACAGCTATCTTCAACCTAGCATCCTCCGGCGCCAAGTTGCTCCAATCGTTTCTGCGCACTATTGGGGTTTGGCGCACGGCAGTGAAGGGCTGCGGGTTCTCCTCTACGATCCAACACCAGTTGGCTCTCCACTCCTCCCACTTGTTACGGAACTCTCCTTCCAGATAGGCTTCTTTCTTGCCAATCCTGGAAACCCAAGCTATCCCTCCCAAGACAGCGGCTCTCCTCTCGACGCTGGGCATGAAGAAATGGCGGAAGAGTGCCACATTCGGGTGGACTCCGACAAAGTTTTCGCAAAGGTGTGCGAAAACTGCCATGGTCAAGACAGCGTTGGGAGTGAAATCAAGGAGGCGGAGGCCATATGTGTTCATGATATCGCAGAAGAACTTCCGGAAAAGGCGGGCAGAGCCCGCAATAGAAGAAAAGGGCAAAGAAAGGATACCCAGTTGGGGCTAAATCCGACGCGGTGGCGGGGAGTACCTTCGTGCGCGGATGCGCACGCGTCTCCGTCGACCAGAAGAGGTAGAAGAGCTCCCTTAGCTCCTTTGCGTCGAGATGAGGGGAGAAGATGGCCCGCTCCTTGCGCAGCGCCGCGAGCCGCTGCGCCTCGGCCGCCTTCACGCCTTTCCCCTTGTCGGCCTTCGGAGCCATGGCGGAGGCGGTGGAGGTCGACGGTGTTGAGTGTCTTTGTGGCGAAGGGGCGGAGCGCTGCTCTCCTCGACCTTTGGAGAAGAAGGGGAGCGCGGTGGTTTTCGAGACAAGACGACAATGGCGAGGTGGACGACCTGCCCCTGATTCCCTGTTTATAAGGAGGGAGAGGGGCGGACGCCCGCTTTTCCTAATAAAGAACCCCCACGACCACGCCCACGATCTCTCACACGACGCCACGTTCGGTGCGTGCCGTTAGTGGGGGACGTGGTGGAGTCTGGGCAAGTAACGGCGTGATCAAGGCGGCGTGTGTCCGAGCCTTGTTTTGGGCTGGCCCAACAACGCTTTCGGCACCGTGTGTGGCCCAGGCCGGGGGGCTCTGTCGGTGTACTAGAGTAGGGTACCCTAGTATCCCAAACTTCGTGCACGGACAACAGCAAAGACTTCGCGTGGCTTGCCTGGTCACCGCCAAGATCTCCGTGGTTCCCTTGGAGCCATTCAAGAACAAGGTATTCCACCAAGAAGACAAGGCCCCGGCAAGAGGAGCTTGCCGGGAAGGCCACTCAAGGCACGCAGAAGACAAGGCCTCGGCAAGAGGAGCTTGCCGGGAAGGCTCGGAGCGCGACAAGCCTCCGGACACGACAAGGATTAAGCCGCGGCAAGGCACTTGTCGCGGCGGGCAAACTCTCTTCATCTCTGCTCCAGCTCATTCGTCAACGTGTCGCCATGGGACCATTCCATGCGCGCGTGTCAAGAGGCTGTGCAGCCAGCGGGGAGCAGCGATAAGCGGCGCCGACAAAGCTTGCCATCGTGGCGGCGGTGGTGCACTGACGGTCTCTGTTGCCTTTGTTTAGGCGACAGAGACGGCATTTATTACTTTGTCCCTTGCCGTCGAGTTAGGTATATTGCACTGTATACTGTACAAGTAGGTGTACCAACTACTGTTTTTACATTTGTACCCTCATCTATGTTGCCACCTGTCGGAGACCCCTTGAGCATATAAAAGGAGGCCCATGCGCAACGTAGAAGGGTTCGGCACGTTCGACTCATTCGAGACTAGAGACACTCACGCTAGGTTTTGTAGCTCTCATCACTCCCTAGCAAGAACACAATACAATCAGACATGCAGCAGTAGGAGTGTTATCTCTCCGGAGAGCTCCGCAGCTGGGTAAACTGCTCGTGTGCTTCGCCTCGATCCGCTCTTCATGCGGTCTCCGCCCCCCTCCGAACCACAAGGGAGCCGGCCCGCCGGTCCCATAGGTGTTCGTGGGTCCGATCAGCCTCCCCGACACCACCATGATGAGGAGGGAGTAGTCCACCCTCAGGGCTGAGGGTTTGTACCAGTAGCTATGTGTTTAATCTCTCTCTCTCGTGTTCTTGATTTGGCACAATCTTGATATATCACGATCTTTGTTAATATAGTTGGATCATATGGTGTTTCTCCCTCTCTATCTTGTTGTGATGAATAGAGTTTTCTCTTTGAGATTTTGAATTATCTGATTGAATACTTATATGGATTTGAGAGCACTTGGTGTATGTCTTGTTATGAATACCCATGGTGACAATGGGGTATCATATTGATTCACTTGATATATGTTTTGGCACTCAACTCACGAATTCCTGAGGTGACATTGGGGTAATCTATGCATAGGGGTTGATGCACCTTTTCATCCTTGTTTCTCCGAAAGAAATCTTAGGGCACTCTTGGAGGTTCTTCTTGTTTGATTGAGTATTATGAATCTGAAATTGTTTGATGCCTACCATATAATCAACTCACAGATACTCGTGGTGACATTGGAGTATTGTCATGCGAAACCACGACCACCTATGGGGCCATGAGGCCCTTTTGGTTCGGCGGGGGGATGGGCACATTTGCACATAGAGCGGAGAAGAGAAATATAGCACGACAGAGATCACACAGTTAGTTTTACCCAGGTTTGGGCCACCGTGAGCCGTAAAACCCTACTCCTGCTTTGGTGGATTGATGGTGGGATATGGTGGAGAAACATAGTGTTCTTGCCCAGCAAGGTTGCCCGGGGCGAGAGCGGCTACGCGTATGAATGTGCTAGGGTCTGAATCCTTTCTACGGTTGCCATGGGCCTCCTTTTATAGATCAAGGGGTCACCACAATGGCAAATCAGTCTTTACGTACTGATTATATAACAAACAATGCTATCATACCTAACTCTGCAGGCTGACAAAGCACATTACATGCGTCGCTCAGTGTCATACCTAACTCAGGGCATGTCGGGTTGTTTTGCTAGCTTCGTGCCTACTTGCTTGACACGTCTCAGGATGGCTGTCGCTTGGAGGTATTTTCTGCAGGAAGTGGCTGCCCTGTGGCAGGGAGCAGGCACTTAGTCACTTAGTCACTTAGGAGCTTGACACCACACAGATCGACGACGTGCATCGCTGTGTGGTGGTGTGGTGGAGTGGTTTGCCTCCGTGAGCCCCGGCAGGCCTGCAGGGGTGATCTTGGCGGCTCGCTTCTGGGGTAAACCCAACCTCGCCAGGCTCGCCTGCCCGGCAACGGAGGCTCTTCTCGTAGTGGTACCTTGTCTCTCTGGCTAGTCTTGGTCTTCTTGATCTGCATGTTGGTCCTTCGAAGAACTGATTCCTCATGCTTTAATCTGATCTTGGTGCTAAAATCTTGTTCTTGGGCATGTGCACAGTCTGGGCAACAGACCCAGGGTTTGTTGCACCGACAGTAGCCCCCAGGCCTGGCCCGAATGCACTACCGGGCGTCGTCGGGGTAGTCCCTAACCAGTGCACAGGCAGGGGCGTAGAAGTGGTTGGCCCCTTGAGGTCCTCTTTGCTTCTTCATTAACTTGAGCCCAGACCAGTTTCCGGTTTTCTCGCGTGTCGTGCTGGACGTTTTGAAAAAATCCAGATCGTGGCCCGTGGATCGCCCACCTCCCATGATCACGGGGCAGAAACTGCCATCCCACTTGCCTCCCGCCCCGGGTGCATCCGCCGCATGTCCCGCATGCATTGTGTAGGGTAGGTGGCGGATGCGGAGCGTGCGGGGACGGGTGCCATGGCAGAAAACCAGGCATCGTTGGTTGGCGCAGAATGTTGGCTCTGATTCCCCGAGCCGTTGGAGGCGCGGGGAAGTCGTATTGGGGGAACGGGGCAGTCGCTTCCTGAATGAGAAGCCATCCCCCTGCCTCGTCCCTCTGTAAAAGGGGGCGGGAGCTGTGTGTTTGTTTTCACACTCTCCTTCTGCCTTTCCTCAAAATTTCTTTGCTAGCCATGGCGAGAGGGCGAGGACCCGGTGGAGCTCCAGTGGCAGCGACGAGAGCTTCTGCTCGGCAGCGTATCCCTCCTCCTCCTGACAATGCAGGGGCGGAACACGTCGTGAGAGGGGGGAGAGAGGACGAGGTCACGATCGTCGTGGCGCCCGAGGGGGAGGACGGGGTGGTGCCCTGATTGTGCCCCTATTGGACGCTCCACCTCCGCTGGATGGCCACCTTGGAGACCAACCTATGGAGTTCATCATCAGGCTATACAAGCCTCTGCATGGCCGCCTTTGCCTCCCTACTCCATTTGCGAGGGTAATGGAGCTTGAACATCCGCGGGCATTGAGGCTGCACATGAGGGGCTGTGGGAATGGTAGCATACGGGTGGATGTAGATTTCCCTGACCCTCACGTCATGTACTTCCGTCGAGGCTGGAAGACTTTTTCTCGTGCCCATATATTGTCGGGAGGGCACGTCCTCCATTTTAAGTTAATGGAGGACGGTTTCCTTTCCGTCAAATTTTTTGGGAGCTGGGGTGCTCGCTTAGGGTGCTGCGCAGAGAGCTCAACCAACGACGAAAGCTCCTCCTCGAGGGATAGCGATGAGGAGGATAATGACGGTGATGATGACGACATTGACCGGGAGGGTGACACCTCTGACTCCGGTTGAGCATCAGCCGGACTTTCACCGTCAGGCGGCAGCAGCACCATCTGCATCTGCACCACCTCTCTGGCAAGGTGATTTGCCAGGGAGTTGGGAGCAGGGGTGGAGGTAGTGCCTCTGGCTCCTCCAGCAGCTCCGTTAGCCCTATCGTGTCCTGCTGGCCCTGGTGGTGGCGGTTGATGGGTCGCCTCTGCCGATCTCTTCACCGTCGTCCTCGTCTGTGCCCTTCCGCCGCAGTGCCTAGGAGGAGAGTTACAAGAAAAGGCATCACGGGGCACTTATCTTTTTTCAATCTTAAATCTGTAGGCACTTGCCAAATTTTAGTTCAAATTATGTAATCTCTTGAATCCATGTTTGTGTCCTACAAGGTCCGCACTTGTTTGATCAGCAAATTAAAGAAAAAGATAAACCTTGTCGGGGACTTGTGCATGTAATATGTCCATGCAGGGGCGGAATGCCTCTATACTTTTAAGTAAACAAGTTTCCCCCAGAAGGCTACCCTGTCGGTACCCTCAGTTTCGTTGCTGGGGAGTTAGGCCTACCGGGCACAAATCATGAAGAGGGACCAGCCCCCGCCAATCTTTTTTCACCAAAGGCCACTACGACCATCCTGACCGAAGCAACATTCGAGTCAAGGGATGTGAGCACCTGAGTTTCAAAAAGCAGTGAGGCTTTCTTATGCACAAGTCTTTACTTACAGATCGCATATGGACAAGAGAAAGAACTTATCTGTTTGGCTTACCTGAGATTGCAGTGTGGGCTTATATTTCCATATCCTCTTGAAGACCAAGTCCTTGGCAGGAGCCTGCAATTTATGCAGATGAAAATGATGCCAGATGTGATCTTATCTACATGAACATGCGATGCTCATGAAATGCTTATGCATGCATGCAACTTGTCGGGCCCCCCAGCGCTTCATTCATTTCTCTGTTGCTCAGGGTCTGCTCCTAGCTTTGTACAAGGGTTACATGCAACTGAGGCAAGGCCTGTACAAAAGGGTGGCTACCGGGAAGGGCCCGACAGCTGCGCCTTACTGGTAGAACTTGTGGAGATGCTCAATATTCCATGAGTTTTGCAATTTAATGCCATCTCCGGTCTCGAGACGGACTGTGTCAGGTCTATTGATTTGTACTACATGGTAAGGGCCTTCCCACTTTGGCGTCAACTTTTTTGCACCCTTGGTGGACTGAAAACGCCAAAGGACAAGATCACATTCCTCAAAACACCAAGCATGAACCATGCTGCTATGATAGCGACGCAGGGCTTGCTGGTAGTGTGCGGCACGCGTAGCAGCCCGGAAACAGTTCTCCTTGAGAAGCACAGCGTCTTCATGCTAGTGCTGATCCTACGCTACTTCATCGTAGGCAAGCACTCGAGGTGACCCGTAAATGAGTTCCGTGGGGATAACTTCTTCTGCCCCATAGACTAGGGAGAAGGGAGTCTGCCCGGTAGCTCGATTTGGTGTCTTTCTAAGGGACCAAAGAACCATCAGCAGCTCGTCGATCCATCGCCTGCTGCACTTCTGTAGCTTATCAAATGTTCTCTTCTTGAGTCCTCGCAAGACTTCGGCGTTCGCTCTCTTAGCTTGTCCATTGCTTCTGGGATGTGCAACAGAGGCAAATGAGATCTTTCTTCTGAGGGCATGAACATATTGCATGAAGGTGCGGCTCATGAACTGGGTGCCGTTGTAGGTGATGATCCGGGCAGGGACCCTGAAGCGACACACCAATCATTTCAAGAACTTGATAGCTGACTGAGCAGTCACCTTTCTCATAGCTTCTACTTCCGGCCACTTTGTAAACTTGTCGATGGCAACGAACAAGAATTCAATGCCCTCGGCAGCTGGGAGAAACGGCCAAGGATATCGAGCCCCCAAACCGAAAATGGCCATGACAAATGGATCTTCTAGAGAGCTTGGGCACGCAGATGGATGTTCTTGGAATGGAACTGCAGGCTTCACATTTGGTGTCTAGCTGGACCGCATCTTGGAGGGCTGTGGGCCAGTAGAATCCTTGCCGAAATGCTTTCCCAACCAACTGCCTTGATCCAATGTTGGCCGCACATGCCTTTGTGTATTTCTGCCACCAGTTCCTTTCCTTCTTCCCGGCAAATGCACTTCAATTTCACACCGTTGGGCCTTCTTCTGCATAGTATGTCATCGACAAACTGCTACATACTGGCCCTCCAGGCTACTCTTTCAGCTTCTTCTTTCTCTTCGGGAAGTTCTCCGGTTTGGATTAAGTGGATTATGTGGCTTTCCCAAGTTGGAGCCTGGGGCTTAGCAACAAGGACTAGCGGCACCTCCTCATTCGCGGGGGCGTGTTCCTCGACTGCGGGGACTAGTGGCCCAGTAGGGGGGTGCAGCCCAGCAATCGAAGGGGAGTTGTTTCTGGCAGGGTCCCTGCTAGGAGCCCCGGGAGGCTCTAGCGGGAGAGGCTTACTAGAGTCTAGTTTCCTCCTTTTTTGGGCCATTGTTGCTGGGGATACGAAGGTCTGAGTAAGATAGATAACAAAAGTTCCTGGTTCCACGGGAAGCTTTTGCGCAGCACACTTTGAAAGATGATAAACAATGCTGTTTTCCGCACGAGGTACGTGCTCTGTTTGCAATCCGTCAAATCGCTCCTCCAGTCTTCTCACTTCCTCAACGTATGACTCCATCAATGGACTTCGGTAATCCTTGTTGACTTGTCTCACCACAAGTTGTGAATCTCCTCGAATGATCAGCTTCTTGATTCCCAATTCAGTGGCAATCCTGAGCCCGGCAAGGATCCCTTCATACTCTTCTGTATTGTCACTCACCTCCTCCCGGTGAAAATGCAACTAGACGACGTACTTCAGGTGCTCTACAGTGGGAGCACCGAGAAGCGCGCCAGCCCCTGCACCTTGTAGGGAGAAGGCACCATCGAAATACATGATCCATTCTTGGGGTGCTTCCTTGTCGGGAATAACTATTTCCAGCACTTCTTCATCAAGGGTTGGCGTCCATTTTGCAATAAACTCTGCCAATGCCCTGCTCTAAATTGTTGATGTGCTTTCGAATCTTTGGAGAAAGTTGGATAACTCGAATGCCCACTCCACTATTCTTCCGGTAGCCTCAGGGTTTCGGAGTATCCTTTGCAAAGGAAAGCGGGTGACAACCGTGATCTCATGGGCTTGGAAGTTGTGGCGCAGTTTCCTTTAGGCCATGACAAGGCCAAAAATCAACTTTTGCACACCAGAGTACCTGGATCTAGCCCCTGCAATAGGGAGCTGACGAAGTACACTGGGCGCTGCACCACTTTCTTCCTTGCCGCGTCCTTGGGTGGTCTCAGCTGTCGCGCTCTTCTTTGCCATGATCCATATCTGGCCTTGCCGGGCCTATCTCACTCTCCCCCCGGAAGGGACAATAGTTGAGGCTGCTGCTTCATCTACTTCCCGCTGCGCCACTAGTGTGCACAAACCACTTGATTAGTTGCCGCTAGATATAGCAGCAACATCTCTTGTGGTTTAGGGGCAACCAAAGTGGGCACAAAGGACAAGTAGGTCTTCAAATCTTGCAGTGTTGTATCTGCTTCCGGGGTCCACTTCATGGGTCCTGCCTTCTTCAAGATCTTGAAGAACGGCAAGGCGCGCTCGGCAGACTTGAAGATGAACCTGCTAAGCGCGGTAATGCACGCTATCAAACGCCTTACATCCTTAACTATCTTAGGTCCCTGAATATGCTCGATAGCCTTGATCTTATCGGGGTTGGCCTCTATCCCACGATGGGACACAAAGAAATCCAGTAGCTTGCTAGAGGGGACGCCAAACACGCACTTCTCCGGGTTCAGCTTCAAGTTGATCTTGCACAGATTAGCAAACATCTCTTCTAAATCCTGGATGAGGGTTGATTGGTCTTTGGTCTTGACCACAGTATCGTCCATATAAGCTTCAATGTTCCTGTGCAACTGTGACTCAAAAGCAATCTGGACTGCTCTTGCAAAAATGGACCAGACACTCTTCAACCCGAAAGGCATGCGCATGAAGCAGTATGTGCCACATGGGGTGATGAATGAGGTCTTCTCTTCGTCTTCCTTGGACAGAAAAATCTAATGATATCCAAAGTATGAATCCAGAAAAGAGAGCGAATCACATCCTGAAGTGGAATCTACAATTTGGTCGATGTGCGGCAAGGGAAATGGGTCCTTCGGGCAGGCCTTGTTAAGATCTGTGAAATCTATCAAAGTCTCCATTTTATGTTAGCTTTGCGCATGACCACTGGGTTTGCTAACCACGTTGGATGCAGTACTCCTCTGACCAGAGGTGCCTCAAGTTTCTTGATCTCTTCTGCAATGAATTGTTGCCGCTCCAAGGCTTGCTTTCGGACCTTCTCCTTGACGGGTCGGGCTTGTGGGAAGGCAGCAAGGTGGTGCTCGATTACCTCCCTGGGAACATCGGGGATATCAGTTGGTTGCCAAGCAAACACATCGACATTTGCCCGCAGGAAGGCAACGAGCACGCTTTCCTATTTTTCATCAAGGGTGGCAATGATAGTAAATGTACTGCAACAGCCTTGGATTTCTTGCTGTGGGAACTCTCCGGCAAGTCATCAATATGCGCAGCATACTCCGAAGAGGTACGCTTCTAGGATTCCTTGTTGGTATCTCTGCTAGCTCTCTTCTTTCCTTTGATTTCCATGGAGGGAACCGTGGCTTCCGCGGCCTCTGCTGCTACTGCGTCCCAGTACATCTTATCCATGCAAATAATTGCGTCCTTCTCGTCTGATGCAATGGAAATGACTCCCATCGGCCCTGGCATCTTCAAGGTGTTGTAGGCATAGTGGGATGCTACTACGTCTTGAGCTTGCGTTGGTTTTCCCCGAAAAGGAGAGGATGATGCAGCAGAGTAGTGTAAGTATTTCCCTCAGTTTTTGAGAACCAAGGTATCAATCCAGTACGAGGCCACGCGCAAGTACCTCATACCTACACAAAACAAATAGCTCCTTGCAACCAACGCGAATAGGGGTTGTCAATCCCTTCACGGTCACTTACGAGAGTGAGATCTGATAGAGATGATAGATAATATTTTTGGTATTTTTGGTATAAAGATGCAAAGTAAAATAAAAGGCAAAGTAAAAAGCAAAGCAATAATAAAGCATAGGAAGATTAATATGATGAAAATAGACCCGGGGGCCATAGATTTCACTAGTGGCTTCTCTCAAGAGCATAGGTATTTTACGGTGGGTGAATGAATTACTGTTGAGAAATTGACAGAATTGAGCATAGTTATGAGAGTATCTAGGTATGATCGTGTATATAGGCATCACGTTCGAGACAAGTAGACCGACTCTTTTGCATCTACTACCATTACTCCACTCATCGACCGCTATCCAGCATGCATCTAGAGTATTAAGTTAATGAAAACAGAGTAACGCCTTAAGCAAGATGACATGATGTAGAGGAATAAATTCATGAAATATGATAAATACCCCATCTTGTTATCCTCGATGGCAACAATACAATACGTGCCTTGCAACCCTTTACATCATTGGGTAAGGACACCGCAAGATTGAACCCAAAGCTAAACACTTCTCCCATTGCAAGAACTACCAATCTAGTTGGCCAAACCAAACGGATAATTCGAAGATACTTGCAAAGATAATTCAATCATACATAAAAGAATTCAGAGAAGATTCAAATATTGCTCATAGATAATCTTGATCATAAAGCCACAATTCATCGATCTCAACAAACACACCGCAAAAAATAGATTACATCGAACAGATCTCCACGAGAGAGGTGGAGAACATTGTATTGAGATCCAAAAAGAGAGAATAAGCCATCTAGCTACTAACTATGGACGCAAAGGTCTAAGGTAAACTACTCACACTTCATCGGAGAGGTAATGATGATGATGTAGAAGCCCTCCATGGTGGATTCCTTCCCTTGCGGAGCTCCTAACAGCCCCAAGATGGGATCTCGTGGATACAGAAAGTTGCGGCGGTGGAATTAGGTTTTTTGGTCCGTATCTGATCTGTTGGGGGTACGCAGGTATATATAGGAGGAAGGAGTACGTCGGTGGAGCTTCGAGGGGCCCACGAGGCAGGGGACGCGCCCTAGGGGTGGGGGCGCCCTCCACCCTCGTGGCCGCCTCATGGCTTTATTGAGGGAGGCTCCAAGTCTCTTGGATCTTATCTGATGAGAAAATCACGTTTCCGAAGATTTCATTCTGTTTGGACTCCGTTTGATATTCCGTTTCTTCGAAACACTGAAATAGGCAAAAAACGACAATTCTGGGCTGGGCCTCCGGTTATTAGGTTAGTCCCAAAAGTAATATAAAAGTGGAAAATAAAGCCCAATATGGTCCAAAACAATAGATAATATAGCATGGAGCAATCAAAAATTATAGATACGTTGGAGACGTATCAGGCATCCCCAAGCTTAATTCCTGCTCGTCCCTAGTAGGTAAATGATAAAAAGAGAATTTTTGATGCGGAGTGCTACTTGGCATAATTTCAATGTAACTCTTCTTAATTGTGGTATGAATATTCAGATCCAAAAGATTCAAGACAAGAGGTCATATTGACATAAAAATATCAATACTTAAAGCATACTAACTAAGAAATTATGTCTTCTCAAAATAACATGGCCAAATAAAGTTATCCCTACAAAATAATATAGTCTGGCTATGCTCTATCTTCACCACACAAAGTATTTAAATCATGCATAACCCCGATGACAAGCCAAGCAATTGTTTCATACTTTTGACATTCTCAAAACTTTTTCAATCTTCACGCAATACAGGAGCGTGAGCCATGGATATACCATTATATGTGGAATAGAATGGTGGTTGTGGAGAAGACAAAAAGAGGGAAGATAGTCTCACATCAACTAGGCGTATCAACGGTCTATGGAGATGCCCATCAATAGATATCAATGTGAGTGAGTAGGGATTGCCATGCAACGGATGCACTAGAGCTATAAGTATATGAAAGCTCAACAAATGAAACTAAGTGGGTGTGCATCCAACTCACTTGCTCACGAAGACCTAGGGCAATTTGAGGAAGCCCATCATTGGAATATACAATCCAGGTTCTATAATGAAAAATTCCCACTAGTATATGTAAGTGACAAAACGAGATAATCTCTATTATAAAGATCATGGTGCTACTTTGAAGCACAAGTGTGGTAAAAGGATAGTAACATTGTCCGTTCTCTCTTTTTCTCTCATTTATTTTATTTTTTTATTTGGGCCTTTTCTCTTTTTTTATGGCCTTTTTTCTTATTTTTCGTCCGGAGTCTCATCCCGACTTATGGGAGAATCATAGTCTCCATCATCCTTTCCTCACTTGGGACAGTGCTCTAAAAATGATGATCATCACACTTTTATTTTTCTTACAACTCAAGAATTACAACTCGATGCTTAGAACAAAATATGACTCTATGTGAATGCCTCCGGCGGTGTACCGGGATATGCAATGATTCATAAGTGACATGTATGAAAGAATTATGAACGGTGGCTTTGCCACAAATACGATTTCAACTAAATGATCATGCTAAGCAATATGACAATGGTGGAGCGTGTCATAATAAACGGAACGGTGGAAAGTTGCATGACAATATATCTTGGAATGGCTATGGAAATGCCATGATACGTAGGTATGGTGGCTGTTTTGAGGAAGGTTTATGGTGGGTGTATGATACCGGCGAAAAGTGCGCGGTATTAGAGAGGCGAGCAATGGTGGAAGGGTGAGAAAAATGCGTATAATCCATGGACTCAACATTAGTCATAAAGAACTCATATACTTACTGCAAAAATCTACAAGTTATCAAAGCAAAGTATTACGCGCATGCTCCTAGGGGGATAGATTGGTAGGAAAAGACCATCGCTCGTCCCCGACCGCCACTCATAAGGAAGACAATCAATAAATAAATCATGCTCCGACTTCATCACATAACGGTTCACCATACGTGCATGGTACGAGAATCACAAACTTTAATACAAGTATTTCTCAAATTCACAACTACTCAACTAGCATGACTCTAATATTACCACCTTCATATCTCAAAACAATTATCAAGCATCAAACTTTTCTTAGTATTCAACACACTCAAAAGAAAGTTATACAAATCTTGAATACCAAGCATATTATTATTAAGCAAATTACCATGCTATTTAAGACTCTCAAAATAATCTAAGTGAAGCATGAGAGATCAATAATTTGTTTAAAACAAATACACCACCGTGCTCTAAAAGATATAAATGAAGTACATAGAGCAAAACTATCAAGCTCAAAAGATATAAGTGAAGCACATAGAGCAAAACTATCAAGCTCAAAAGATATAAGTGAAGCACATAGAGCAAAACTATCAAGCTCAAAAGATATAAGTGAAGCACATAGAGTATTCTAACAAATTCCAATTCATGTATGGCTCTCTCAAAAGGTGTGTATAGAAAGGATGATTGTGGTAAACTAACAAGCAAAGACGCAAATAATACAAGACGCTCCAAGCAAAACACATATCATGTGGTGAATAAAAATATAGCTCCAAGTAAAGTTACCGATGGAAGTGGACGAAAGAGGGGATGCCTTCCGGGGCATCCCCAAGCTTTGACTTTTTGGTGTCGTTGGATTATCTTGGGGGTTCCATGGGAATCCCCAAGCTTAGGCTTTTGCCACTCCTTGTTCCATAATCCATTAAAAAAATTCACCCAAAACTTGAAAACTTCACAACACAAAACTCAACAGAAATCTCGTGAGCTCCGTTAGCGAAAGAAAACAAAAAACCACTTCAAGGTACTGTAATGAACTCATTCGTTATTTATATTGGTGTTAAACCTACTGTATTCCAACTTCTCTATGGATCATAAACTATTTTACTAGCCATAGATTCATCAAAATAAGCAAACAACACACGAAAAACTGAATCTGTCAAAAACAGAACAGTCTGTAGTAATCTGTAACTAACGCAAACTTCTAGAACTTCAAAAATTCATCAAAAATAGGACAACCTAGGCAATTTGTTTATTGATCAGCAGCAATTGGAATCACTATTTTATCACGTTCTGGTGATTTTTAACAATTGTTTTCGTGAACCGAAAGTTTCTGGAAATTACAGCAAGATCAAATAACTATTATCCAAGAAGATCCTATAGGTTTAACTTGGCACAAACACTAATTAAAACATATAACCACATCTAAACAGAAGGTAGATTGATTATTTATTCCTAAACATAAACAAAAACAAAAACTGAAAATAAAATTGGGTTGCCTCCCAACAAGCGCTATCGTTTAACGCCCCTAGCTAGGCATAAAAGCAAGGATAGATCTAGGTATTGCCATCTTTGGTGGGCAATCCATAGGTGGCTCTCATAATAGATTCATATGGTAATTTTATCTTCTTACTAGGTAAGTGTTCCATGCTTTTGTTTAATGGGAATTGGAATCTAATATTCCCTTCCTTCACATCAATAATTGCACCAATCGTTCTAAGGAAAGGTCTACCAAGAATAATAGGACATGAAGGATTACAATCTATATCAAGAACGATAAATTCTACGGGTACATAATTCCTATTTGAAACAATAAGAAAATCATTAATTCTTCCCATAGGTTTCTTAATAGTGGAATTGCAAAGGTGCAAGTTTAGAGAGCATTCATCAAAATCACGGAAATCTAGCAAATCACACAAAGTTTTGGGAATAGCGGAAACACTAGCACCCAAATCACATAAAGCATAAAATTCATGATCCTTAATCTTAATTTTAATAGTTGGCTCCCACTCATCATAAAGTTTTCTAGGGATAGAGACTTCCAACTCAAGTTTTTCCTCATAAGATTGCGTCAAGGCATCAACGATATGTTTAGTAAACGCTTTATTTTGACTATAAGCATGCAGAGAATTTAGCACGGATTGCAACAAGGAAATACAATCAATTAAAGAGCAACTTTCATAATTAAATTCCTTGAAATCCAAAATAGTGGGTTTAGCAACATCTAAGGTTTTACTTTCTTCAATCGCACTTTTATCAATTTTAGCATCATAATCTAAAAGCTCCAAATTTTTAGAACGCCTTCTAGGTAAAGTTGACTCATATTCAATCTCATCATTATCAAGATTCATATTACAAAACAAGGATTTAATGGGAGACACATCAATAACTTTTAGATCTTCATCTTGATTTTCATGGAACTTGGAAGAACACGCTTTAATAAAGGCATCTTTCATAGCACGCATCCTAGCGGTTCTCTCCTTGCACTTATCAATGGAAGTTCTCATGGCTTTGAGAGACTCATTGATATCATGCTTAGGAGGAATAGATCTAAGCTTTAAAGAATCAATATCAAGAGAAATTCTATCAACGTTCCTAGCCAATTCATCAACTTTAAGTAATTTATCTTCAAGCAAAGCATTAAAATTCTTTTGTGAATTCATAAACTCTTTAACATTATTCTCAAATTCAGAGGGCATCTTATTAAAATTTCCATAAGAGTTGTTGTAGGAAATTCCATAATTATTAGAAGGATTACTAGGATAGGGCCTAGGATTAAAATTCCCTCTATATGCGTTGTTACCAAAATTATTCCTACCAACAAAATTCACATCCATAGATTCATTATTATTCTCAATCAAAGTAGACAAAGACATATCATTAGGATCAGAAGAAACACTCTTAGTAGCAAATAATTTCATAAGTTCATCCATCTTTCCACTCAAAACATTGATTTCTTCTATCGCATGCGCTTTTTTATTAGTAGATCTTTCAGTATGCCATTGAGAATAATTAACCATAATATTATCTTGGAGTTTAGTAGCATCTCCTAAAGTGATTTCCATAAAAGTGCCTCCCGCAGCCAAATCTAAAAGGTTTCTAGAAGCAAAATTCAATCCGGCATAAAGTTTTTGTATAATCATCCACATGTTTAAACCATGAGTAGGGCAATTATGTATCATTAATTTCATTCTCTCCCAAGCTTGTGCAACATGTTCATGATCAAGTTGCTTAAAATTCATAATATCGTTCCTAAGAGAGATGATCTTAGCGGGAGGAAAATACTTAGAGATAAAAGCATCTTTGCACTTGTTCCAGGAATCAATACTATTTTTAGGCAAAGATGAAAACCAAGCTTTAGCACGATCTCTAAGAGAAAAAGGAAATAGCTTCAATTTAACAACATCATTGTCAACAACTTTCTTCTTTTGCATATCACACAAATCCACGAAGCTATTTAAATGAGTAGCGGCATCTTCACTAGGAAGGCCGGTAAATTGATCTTTCATAACGAGATTCAATAAAACAACATTGATTTCACAAGATTCAGTATTGGAAAGAGGAGCAATCGGAGTGCTAAGGAAATCATTATTGTTGGTATTGGTAAATTCACACAATTTGGTATTATCTTGAGCCATAGTCACAAGCAAGCAATCCAACACACGAGCAAACAGAAAAAGGCAAGCGAAAAGAGAGGAGGAGATTGGGAAAGAGAGGGCGAATAGAACAGTAAGGGTGAAGTGGGGGAAAGGAAAACGAGAGGCAAATGGGAAATAATGTAATGCGAGAGATAAGGGATTGTGATGGGTACTTGGTATGTTGAATTTTGCGTAGACTCCCCGGCAACGGCGCCAGAAATCCTTCTTGCTACGTCTTGAGCTTGCGTCGGTTTTCCCCGAAGAGGAGAGGATGGTGCAGCAGAGTAGCATAAGTATTTCCCTCAGTTTTTGAGAACCAAGGTATCAATCCAAGAGAGGAGGCCACGCAAAGTCCCTCGTAGCTACACCAAACAAATAGCTCCTCGCAACCAATGCGAATAGGGGTTGTCAATCCCTTCACGGTCACTTACGAGAGTGAGATCAGGTAGAGATGATAGATAATATTTTTGGTATTTTTGGTATAAAGATGCAAAGTAAAATAAAAGACAAAGTAAAAAAGCAAAGCAATAATAAAGCGTAGGAAGATTAATATGATGAAAATAGACCCGGGGGCCATAGATTTCACTAGTGGCTTCTCTCAAGAGCATAGGTATTTTACAGTGGGTGAATGAATTACTGTTGAGCAATTGACAGAATTGAGCATAGTTATGAGAGTATCTAGGTATGATCGTGTATATAGGCATCACATCCGAGACAAGTAGACCGACTCCTGCCTGCATCTACTACCATTACTCCACTCCTCGACCGCTATCCAGCATGCATCTAGAGTATTAAGTTAATGAGAACAGAGTAACGCCTTAAGCAAGATGACATGATGTAGATGAATAAATTCATGAAATTTGATAAATACCCCATCTTATTATCCTCGATGGCAACAATACAATACGTGCCTTGCAACCCTTTCTGTCACTGGGTAAGGACAACGCAAGATTGAACCCAAAGCTAAACACTTCTCCCATTGCAAGAACTACCAATCTAGTTGGCCAAACCAAACGGATAATTCGAAGAGACTTGCAAAGATAACTCAATCATACATAAAAGAATTCAAAGAAGATTCAAATATTGCTCATAGATAATCTTGATCATAAACATACAATTCATCGGTCTCAACAAACACACCGCAAAAAGAAGATTACATCGAATAGATCTCCACGAGAGAGGGGGAGAACATTGTATTGAGATCCAAAAAGAGAGAAGAAGCCATCTAGCTACTAACTATGGACCCGAAGTTCTGAGGTAAACTACTCACACTTCATCAGAGAGGCTATGATGACGATGTAGAAGCCCTCTATGGTGGATTCCCCTTCCGGCGGAGCTACGGAACAGGCCCCAAGATGGGATGTCGTGGATACAGAAAATTGCGGCAGTGTAATTAGGTTTTTTTCTCCGTATCTGATATGTTGGGGGTACGTATGTATATATAGGAGGAAGGAGTACAACGGTGGAGCTTTGAGGGGCCCACGAGGCAGGGGGCGCACCCTAGGGGGGGCGCCCTCCACCCTCGTGGCCGCCTCGTGGCTTTCTTGACGGAGGTTCGAAGTCTCCTGGATCTTATCTGATGAGAAAATCACGTTTCTGAAGATTTCATTCCGTTTGGACTCCGTTTGATATTATGTTTCTTTGAAACACTGAAATAGGCAAAAAACAGCAATTTTGGGCTGGGCCTCCGGTCAATAGGTTAGTCCCAAAAGTAATATAAAAGTGGAAAATAAAGACCAATATGGTCCAAAACAATAGATAATATAGCATGGAGCAATAAAAAATTACAGATACGTTGGAGACGTATCAGATGCCGCCATTGAATTTTACCAGAGCTGGGCGTCCAAGGATTCCATTGTACGGCAGGGGGATGTCGACCACATCAAACACAACCTTCTCAGTCCGGTAGTTTAACTCTCCTCCGATTGTCACTGGCAACTTGATCTTTCCCTTAGGATGTCTCCTACTGGGGTTGATTCCTTGAAACATGCCCGTGACTTTGAGTTCTTCCTCTGCTATCTGAAGATTGCTGATGACCTTTGGGGAAATCAGATTCAACCTGGCCCCAACGTCAACCAACATCTTTGTGACTTTGAGGTTGTGGATTGTTGGTGAAACCAATAACGGCAAGCATATCCTACCGCGGTGGTGCGGTCAGGATGGTCCTCTTCGTCAAAGATGATGGGCGTGCGTGGCCACTTGAGTGGCTTCCAAGACTCTACTGCTGGCTCCACTACATTGACCTCATGCACCCACCATTTAAGTTGGTGATGAGAGGAGTGCAGATATGCACCTCCGCCATTGCACAGGGCGTCAGTGGCCTTCTGGAATTCCTGCTCGCCGGTTTCCTCTTCATCCCCTTCATCACTTTCATCATTGCAGTCTTCCTTCTCTGGGCCCCTGGCAGGTTTTCCTTGGTTCCGAAGAGCCTTGCCAGGGCGATTTGCTTCACCGCCTCCGCCCTTCCCGCCAGCGCCATTCTGACCTTTTTCCTTATCACACTTCTCATATTCAGCCCTCTGCTTCTTGACGAGCTGCTCGACCTAATGACATTCCTGGAGACTGTGGCCCTTTGTCCAATGAAATCTTGCAATACAGCCCATCGCCTTTCCAGCCTTCTCGGCAGCCGCAGCCTCCCGGCAGTCAGTGCACGTGGCAGCTTCCTTTCCAGGGGCTTTGGCCTTAGCCGTCTTGCCGGTACTAGGCATGCATGATTCCTCAACAGTCAGTACTGCTTTATCCTTGCGCTTCTTGTTGCGCTTCTTGTTCTTCTTCTTCTGACTGGTGGCGTCATCATCATCTTCTGAGTCGACGTCGACGCCATCCTCTTCTCCAGGGAGTTTCCTCCCCTCCTCCACCCGAGCACACTTGTCCACCAAGGTGTAAAGTTCCTTCACAGTCTTGGGCAATCGAATGTTCATCTTGGAACGTATCCGACGGTTGCGCACATTGGACTGGAACGCAGTTATCACAGCTGCCGGGTGGATATCTGGAATATTCCTCTAGACCCGTCTGAACCTCTACATGTACTTTCACAGAGTCTCTCCTTCCTTCTGCGGGAGAAGCTGCAAATCGCTGGGCCGTCCTGGTTCTTGGTGGCCGCCTGTGAAGGCGCCAACAAACTCATGCCACAGGTCAGCCCAGGTCGAGATGGAGTTCTTCGGTAAATGCATCAGCCAAGACCTCACATTTGTCTTGAGTGCCAAAGGGAAGTAGTTGGCAAAAATCTTCTCATCTCTTCCCCCGGCAGCTTGAACATCGATGGTGTAGATGCTCAAGAACTCTGCCGGGTTCAGTCTTCCATCATACTTCTCTGGAATCTCTGGCTTGAATGTGCGAGCGGACGGCCAACGGACTTGCCGCAGCTCACGGGTGAAGGCAGGGCACCCAGCCTCGAAAGGCAGGTACCCACCACTGCCGAGCGCAGGCTCATCGACGTTAGGGCCATCGCGCCCATTGGACTAGTGGTGGCCGTTGCGGTGTCGTTCGATGATGACGTGCGCGCCCTCCATTTTCCTGTCCTCCGGGGCTCGTCGTCGGCCTTGACGTGCTCGAGGGTCGGATGAAGCCATCAAGACGTCATCAAGCTCTTGGTCTCGTGGCCCTCGCGCTGGTTGCCGCGGTGGGGACTGCACCGTGGGGGTGGCCCCTTCCACACGGCCAGCAGCGTGGGCCGCCGTCATCTCAGGAAGCCGTGGCGAGCCAGCTCGTTGTGAGCCTCCAGCCTCGGCAAAGCCAATTAGAATCTAAATGGTGGCTCTCCACTCATCCATCTGATCAGCTGCCGGCAGAAATGTCAGCAACAGCTGGGCCCGCGCCATGGCCTCTGAAGGGGTGCTTGGCATTGGTGATGACGATGTAGGCTGCAGCATCGCCCGGCTCCTAACTGTGCCAGCGGTGGCTGCGCTGGGCTCCCGTCATCGGGAGCCAGTCGCCGGGATGGAGTGGTGATGAGGTGATGGTGTGCAGGGGCTAATGACTCCGTTCGGAGCATTAGCTGGCCCAATTTGTTCCGGGGGTGCATCTCCCGCAACTATGCCCACGGCAGGGGCGACTGTAGGATTGGGACTCGGGACGAACGTCACCGCCATGGCTATGCCCCTCGGCCATACCTCGCGGAGCACGGTCACCAGGATGTTGTTGGTCTTGTCCTTCTCCGGTGCCTCCCGCTCCTGCTTCGGCCACGGGAGATGTGGTGACAACGCCGCTGGCGCCTACCACGTCTCCCACAGGGCCCACATCCTCATGTGCCTCCGCATTCCCCGTGGCATCTGCGGTCGCGGACGGTGGGACCTTCGAGGTGGATGGGTGAGCTGCGGCACCGGACTTCTTCTTGGGCGCCATAGTCGATGGAGCCGTCGATGATGAAAATGGCGATGAAGATGATGCGCTTCTTACGCTCTCGGGTTCGCGCAAGTGATCCCCCTACCTGGCGCGCCAAAATGTCATGGGAAACCACGGCCACCTATGGGGCCATGAGCCCCTTTTGGTTCGGCGGGGGGATGGGTACGTTGCACAAAGAACGGAGAAGTGTAACACAACATGAGAGATATCACACGGGCAGTTTTACCTAGGTTAGGGCCGCCGTGAGGCGTAAAACCCTACTCCTGCTTTGTTGGATTGATGGTGGAATATGGTGGAGAAATGCAGCGTTCTTGCCTGGCATGGTTGCCCCGGGGCGAGAGCGGCTACACGCGTATGAATGTGCTATGGTCCGGATCCTTTCTACGGTTGCCATGGGCCTCCTTTTATAGATCAAGGGGTCACCACAATGGCGAATCAGTCTTTACATACTAATTAGATAGCGAACAGTGCTATCATACCTAACTCTGCAGGCTGACAAAGCGCATTAAATGCACCGCTCAGTGTCACATCACAGTTTGCCCGACAGGTCCTGCCGGGCTGTTTTGCTAGCTTCGCGCCTGCTTGCTTGACACGTCTCAGGACTGGTGTCGCTTGGAGGTATTTTCTGTAGGAAGTGGCTGCCATGTGGCAGGGAGCATCCACTTAGTCACTTGGGAGCTTTACATCACACTGATCGACGACGTGCATCGCTGTGTGGTGGTGTGGTGGAGTGATTTGCCTCCGTCAGCCCTGGCAGACCTGTCGGGGCGATCTTGGAGGCTCACTTCTGGGGTAACCCCAACCTCGCCAGGCTCGCCGGCTCGACAAGGGAGGTTCTTCTTGTAGTGGTACCTTGTCTCTCTGGCTAGTCTTGGTCTTCTTGATCTACACGTTCGTCCTTCGAATAACTAATTCCTCATGCTTTGATCTGATCTTGGTGTTGTAATCTTGTTCTTGGGCATGTGCATAGTCTGGGCAATGGACCCAGGGTTTGTTGCACCGACAAGTATCTAGGTGACATTAGAGTTGGTTGATGTGTATCATATGGTTTTATTTTAGTACGAGTTCTTAGATAGATCGATGACAAAGGATAACTTGGTGTTATTTTAGTATGAACTCTTGGATAGATCGATGGGAAAGGATAACTTTGAGGTGGTTTTGTACCCTATAAACAATTTATTCTTATGTTCTCCGCTAGATAGGAACTATGGAGTGATATTCTTCATCGCGCGTTGAGGGATGGTTATATGATCCAATTATGTTAGCATTGCTCAGAGATTGCACTAGTGATAGTACGGACCCTAGGCCTCATTTTGAAGCATTGCAATACCTTGTGTGCTCCGTTTTACCAATTGCTACCTTGCTGTTTTTTATTGTTCCTATTCCAAAAATCAATATCTACTATCATTACTACACTTGTATCACCCTTTCCACGCCGAACAAGTTCACCTATACAATTTACCATTGTATTTGGTGAGTTGGAGACACAAGAGACTTTTTATTATTTGGTTGCAGGGTTGTTTGAGAGAGACCATCTTCATCCTACGCCTCCCACGGATAGATAAACCTTAGGTCATCCACTTGAGGGAAATTTGGTACTGTCCTACAAAACTCTGCAATTGGAGGCCCAACACGAGTCTACAAGAACAAGTTGTGTAGTAGACATCAATGCACAATTCTGTCAATTGGCCAACAGTAATTTGTTTACCCACTAGTGCTATGCTTATGAGAGAGATGCTGAAAGTGCAACTATTCCCCGGGTGGTCTGGGTAATTCATAACAACATATAGCACATTGGACTAATATCAATTGAAGTTAAATATTTCAGAAAGTTCAAATATTGGCATGGCATGGACTAGAGATGTGGAATCCTCAAAATGCTAAGGACAAAGATTGGCAAAAGCTCAAGACTCTTCATTTCTATTTTAGTGATCCAAGATCACATTGAGTCCATAGGAAAAGCCAATACTATTAAAAGGGGATGAGGTGTTGCTTAATGGTCTACTTGCTAAAAATGCTTAGTGATATGCTCCAAAGTCCTCAACCACTTTCTCACTTCCAAATATGTCCAAAACCTAAAGTCAAACTCGGCCTCACCTATTTGATCTGTCTGGCGCCACCGAGTTCTTTTGACATAGCCACTACCAGAAACTCTAATCAATTCGGTCTCACCGAGATGGCATTGCAAACTCTTTATTTCCCTACGTAACATTGCGGTCTTAGCAAAGTGAGCGATCGGTCCCACCAAGTTCGCAATGAAAACTCTCTGTTTCCCTTCGTAACGTTTCGGTCTTACTGAAATGAGCGATCGGTCCCACTGAGTTTGCCTGACCAATTCTCTGTTAACACATTGCTGAAATCGATCTCACCGAGTTCATGCAATCGGTCAAACCGAGATGAGGTTTTGCCCTAGCCCTAGAAAATCGGTCCCACCGAGTTGATCATATTAGTCCCACCGACATTCCTAACATTCACATTTTGAACTGAATCGGTCTCACTGAGTTCTCCTATTCGGTCTGACCGAGTTGGGTCAAATGTGTGTAACGATTGGATTTTGTGTGGAGGCTATATATACCCCTCCACCCCCTTCTCTATTCAAGAGAGAGCCATTAGAACGTGCCTACACTTCCACTACTCATTTTCTGAGAGAGAACCACCTACTCATGTGTTGAGACCAAGACTTTCCAATCAACCACAAGAATCTTGATCTCTAGCCTTCCCCAAGTTGCTTTCCACTAAAATCATTTCTCCACCATCGCCAAATCTGTGAGAGAGAGTTGAGTGTTGGGGGGGACTATCATTTGAAGCACAAGAGGAAGGAGTTCATCATCAACACACCATCTATTACCTTTTGGAGAGTGGTGTCTCCTAGATTGGTTAGGTGTCACTTGTGAGCCTCCAACAAGATTGTGGAGTTGAACCAAGGAGTTTTTAAGGGCAAGGAGATCGCCTACTTCGTGAAGATCTACCCGAGTGAGGAAAGTCCTTCATGGGAAATGGACATGGTGGGATAGACAAGGTTGCTTCTGGGTAGACCCTTTGTGGGTGGAGCCCTCCATGGACTCGCGCAACCGTTACCCTTCGTTGGTTGAAGTCTCCATCAATGTGGACATACGATAGCACCTCCTATCGGAACAATGCCAAAAATCTCCGTGTCTACATTGTGTTTGCCTTCTCCAAACCCTTCCCTTTACCTTCATATGCAATGTTTTACTTTCCGCTGCTACACTCTTAGAATTGCATGTGTAGGTTGATTGCTTGACTTGTGCTAAGTTGCTAAAATCTGCCAAGACTTAAAATTGGGAAATGGCTAAGTTTTTATTTGGTTAAGTAGTCTAATCACCCCCCTCTAGACCTACTTTCGATCCTACTGGTATCAGAGCTTTGGTCTCCATTTGTCTTGATTTCCATAGCTTTGGTGATCATAGCGTTGGTTTCACAACCTAGGAGAGTATGGCGTCTAGGGAGGGAAATTACCACCGTAGAGGTCCTTACTTTGATGGTACAAACTTTGCTAGTTGGAAGCATAAGATGAAAATGCATATTCTTGGACATAACCTTGCCATTTGGGCTATTGTGCGTATTGGCTTTTAAGGTGAATACATCGAGGATGGAAGAGAACCGGATCGTGAAGCGTCCGCGGAAGAATTGAAGATGTTGCAATACAATCACTACAAAAAAAGACACATCCGTGACATTTTGGGCTGAACAATTTTTTTTGTCACGCTTATGACACTTCTATGAAGATAATTGTGACAAATCCCGGTATCATCATAGATGTGGTGGGCTCCTAATTCTATGGCAAAAAATCATGACAAAAATGGGCTTTTCATCCTGGGCGGCCCGGAGACGCAGCTGCATGACATTCTATGGGCCGTCCATGACGGAAAAAATTGTGGTAGAAGCGAGGGAGATGAAATATCGTGGAGTTCCCGGTTACGATGGGTGGTCGGGGTCGAGCAATGCACTGTGGTTTGGCGTTTCTCTCGTGTACGCGCGTGTGTGCAAGGTGTTGGCTGACTGAACCCAGAGTGATCGCACATTACTGAACCCGAGCGATTGATCCCTTGGCTGTTAAATGAACCCGAGCGCTTCACTCGCTGCTGACTGAACCCGAGCAATTCCTTCGCTGCTGCTGCTAACTGAACCCGAGCGATTGATCACTCTGCTGCTTACTGAAGCCGATCGAACCCTCATGCGAGACGTAGCCAGCCGGTGTTGGGTTGCCTCTCGATGAACAGTGACCGTTGCTACCGTGCGCGCTGTAGGTAGAATGAGTCGAGACATGGTGAGTCGAGCCGGTTGGTTGGCTATGGATGAACAGTTCCTGGTGGGGGTTGGATGAACATGACCCCGTGGTAGTAGGCCATTGCCGCTGGATGAACAGGACCCCGAGGAGGCTGCCGCACCCCAGCCAGTTTGGGGTGGATGAACATATGACCCCGTGGAGGCTCTATGAACAACAGCCGGTGGAGGCTGGATGAACAGTATCCGTGGATGAACAGTAGCCCGTGGAGGGTGGAGGAGGTCGACGATGGATGAACAGTAGCCCGTGGTGGCTGGAGCGAGGCAGTAGACGGTGGATTTACGGGACCTTGTTTCGATTGTAGGCGCTCCAACACTAGTTCGTTTCCTCAATTTTGTGGTACGCCACACTCATCCCGATCAACAGGACCCCGTTTCAACCGTAGGCAATCAAACAAAAGTTTATTTCCTCCGCTTTGCGGTACGCCAGAGCACTCGCGATGAACAGGATCTCGTTTCGACCGTGGCCTGTCGAACAGAAGGCCGTTTCCTCCATTCTGCGGTACGCCAGACCCGTTTCGGTTGTTTCGTCCAAGCCGGTTGGATCCCATTAAATAGGATGCATTATGACCCAGTCGGTTGCCTCCCAATGAACAGGACGTTGTTCTTTGTTCCGACCCAGCCAATTCGCTGCCTGCTGAACAGGACGCCGTTGCTACCGTCCATTGATTTTCCATGTACACAAGCCCTGATCGTTCGTATATATGCGCGAGTATGCGCTCGAGACCCCGCCCGTATGTACGTACGTGGCCGTATTTTTTGCCCTGTGGCTGTACGTACATGTACAAGACTTAGACGAGACTACGTGAACTACTATGACGGGTGCTCTACAACGACACATGCTGCTACTTACTTGACCACGGTTCATACTTGCAGATAGACCAATCGACCAGTATGTACATACACGTTCGCGACCAGACAGACAATGCTACATACGCTTTGACCGGGTGGGTCCCAGTGGTCAGGGAGGATAAGGACGCACTTCCTTGCGTGCGAAGATATAGCTGGTCGGTCCCATCTGTTAGGGGGAGGAATCATTTTTATTTTGAGAGTAATAAGGAGGCACTTCCTTGTGTTCGAAGATGTAGCTGGTGGGTCCAGCTGTCCGCCTCACCTCCTAAAGTCCTCTTTTGATGGCTATCCTTTGTTGACCACGTTGACCACGCCGCGCCGAGAGCACCAAGGCGGTGGACGACGGCGAAGCCTAGAAAGGGAACGACGCGGAGCCGGGGAAGACATGGTAGTGGATGCCCACGCGGAGGGGAGTACGTGGGTTGACTGCTTCGGCTGCGGTGTGAGGCTGCCATCGTCGAAGAATAATAGGAGGTGTGGGTGAGTATAGAGGGATGGCAAGGCCAGCGGTGGCAGCACAGCCGGACACGGGAGGCATTAGAAGGTGGCACGGCCGACGCTGGTTTAGGTGGCAGGAGCAAGAAGACCAGAGGTTGAAGAAGCACAACGGCCGTTGGGTGCACATCGTACGGTGACTGCAGCTAGAACCGTTTATATTGACTAAGTTGACAAAGCCCTTGGTATGCGTCAACTTAGTAGGCCCACGGGTCAGCCTCCGAAACGGTGCACCCCAGATGTCAGGGAGAGAAATCTTTTTTTGGGCCACGGAAGCAAGGATATCCAAGATTGAAGAAGAGGCACGACATCCGTTGGATGGACATCCAACATCCACTGCTGCTAGAACCATGTGTTGACTATAAGTTGACAAAGCCTTCCATACGCATCAACTTAGAATTTTTTTTCAGGGGACACGTCAACTTAGTAGGTCCACAAGTGTGTGGTAGAGAACTTATAACCCATTTCCAATTTGTAAGAATGTACATCCCATTTTCGAATTCTAATGGAATTTACTACAACCCATTTAAAGTTTGTTAAAAGTATATACCATTTTCTAGCTAGGACAATGATTAATAATTTCAACCAACCGCTCAAAACAGAATTTAATAAAATTTCCCACATTCTAATGGGATCCGAAATATTTTTATCCCGAAATTTCTAGTCAGATTAAATATAATTTCAAAATAAATTTGTATTACGTAAAAATCCAACAAAATATTGCGCGCGCAACAAGTAACGAAATTAAAATTTTCAAATTCCAAAAATAATATTTTTTTTAAACTAATTACGTGTTTGGTGCATTTTATTATAGTTACTGCCCAGTTTTTATAGTTACATCCCATTTATTATTTCTTACATCCTGTTTTCTTGTTAAGACTAATGCATCCCTCCTAGGCAAGATATGCAGCCCAGCCGGGCCGAGAATAACAAGTTGACCCAGATATTGTGTACAACTGTCAGCCCAGTTGCATTTCTGATGTTGAAAAGAAAGGCATGTGTAGTACAGTACAACCTTACATTGCTACTCAGCCCACATTCAGCGACACCGGAAAGGCCCAAACAAGGCTTCTCTACAACTTTTTGAAGTCAATGAGCTCAATTAATAACTTAAGAAGAAAGTTAAAGTACAGTGGAACCTAATTAAAAGTTGTCATGAGCGAAGAAATAATTCAACGGTCCCACTTGTGTGAGTGTGTGAATGTGTGTGTGTGTGAGAGAGAGAGACCCATCGGTCGATGCTCGTAAATACACATTTCAGCCATATGTATTGCTGATGCTCAGTAAAAACTTATATAGCTGACACAATCATATAGAACATCATAGCACACTGAACTTGCATACAAAAATTTCACGCAGGCGGCACAATCAAGGTGGAAGCAGTAGATCGCTACGGGTAGGGCTATGTTGAAACCAACGAACTTGTACATAATAGTTCATCGTCTTTATCAATGACGGGGAAATATCCTGATTGCTGTGCAAAGAAAATAGACAAACAACACAATAAGTTCTGCTAGCACATTAAGTTGACGTACAAACCTTTCTAAAAAAAGTCCAGGTACAAAAATAGAACAGGTCACAATCAAATGTACTGGCACATCAGTGCTTCACACCCATAGCTCGGACTTAACTAGTATCTGACAAGATTCAGTTGTTACCTCAAATAAGAGCACATCCTGGCAGCCAACCCTACGTCCCTACCTCTTCTCCCAAAGAAGCAATGGCCTCCGACGCGTGATGGAGTAGGCCCTGTGCCATCCATCGTTCTGAGTAACACAGGGAAAGTCTGGAGTTGAATCCTATAATGGACGTCGTCGACGGACCCTGGCACCAGCGGCGGCGGCAGGACTTCGATTGATGGATTGACCACTTCTTCGATATGCACGAACACTCGATACAGGTACATCCCTAACGTGGTCCACGGCGGCCTTGGTGGCGATGAATGGTACAACCCCAGTTTCTGCACCGGTATCTCAACACCAATCACCTTCGGTATGGTGGACGGCTTCTTCATCCATGCCATAACCGTCAGAGCCCAACTGTCTGTATGAACAAACATACTTACGAGCTCACCTCCAAGGTCGTCGATAAGCACATTCATGGACTCGTTGTTCCAAGCACGTCGAGGCATGCCATGGAAGGTAAGCTTTGTTAAAAACTCAAGATCAGAGGGAACCGAGCCCCATCCTAGGTGCCACCAAACAAAGCTCATCAGCGCGCTATCACAGAACAAACACGGGGAAGATTCGAACACACGACTGCAGTCAAATGTTGTCCGGAACCTGATGAAGAAATCAGCCGGTGGCGGACAGACTTCGACGAGCAAGTAACTTATTTGGATGTCATGCGCAATGCCAAGAGCTTTGACAAGGTCGTCTGGCGAGACGGGAGGCCGGTCGCCGTTGATGGTTACCATCAGCACTTTGCCAACAAACTGGTCGTCAAGCGCCGCCATGCCACTGTTCAGCGACAGCGACAGCATGCAGCGCCCGAAGGTAGGACAGACTCAGGATCTCCGGCTCGAAGATTCGCGTTGACCGGCGACATGATAGTGCACTTGAGTACAGGGAGTACAGGAGGGGGATTTGGGGGATGGAGTAGGGATCGAGATTCCAGAGGTGGGGGAGGGGCAGGAGATTGGGGATGAAAAGGTAGCATGAATTTCGAACACGTACCAATATGCTCCCGGCGCAAAAGCACACGAAAACACCGGTGGCGCCCACATGTCGGCCTAAGAGTCCTTATTCTTTCTTTTTTGGAGAGCCCGACCTTTTTTAGGATCTTTTGAGATCCCGGCCTGAGAGTCATAATTGACCGGTTTGGCATTGCGTTACTACTCGGCCCATATTCAATGACACCTCACTGGCCCAAACAAGTGTACATCATCGAAAAGACACTAAGCTCAAATTATAACTTGAAAAAAGAAGATATACTCTGAACACCTGAGAATGGTGATGCCCTCATTTAGCCAACCAGCAGTTCAAGACAATAAACAGTTCGAAACAATGATATATACAACATTCAAACACTGACTAGTGACTATTACTGACATAAATAGCAAGACATGATAGTTCATAAGAAGTCTTGCTACACCACCAAAAAGCACCCATCTGCAGCGCTCAGACTGTCGTGATCCAGACGAGAATGACATTCTAAATAGAGGCAACTATTACATAGTAAGAGTGACATAGACAAGGATGACCAAATGACAAGGAATATGCATAACTTAAGAGAGAACTATGCATCCAGAACAAGCAGCAAAGACAACAAGTCATTCGAAGAGGGATGATCCAACACCATCATAATTTGCAGCCCCGCTTCAGTGACTAGTGATCTGGAGACACTAGTACTCCACCCTTTCGACGCAATAGCCCAGTTTGCTATCAACTTGAAGGCTTGAACAACATCACTGCATGTCGGACTTGAGACATCGAAGGATCAAAGTTAATCCAGATGCCTTTGTCATTCTCACCTTCTTTTGGCTGCATGTTGTTTCGTTGACAATCAAGGGAGTTTGCTCCTAAAGTCCTAGGGCTCGCCGTGTAGACACAGTTTTCCATAGCAAACAGAGCATCTCTCCCATCAAGGTCCTTGCCAACAGTGATCTCCTCGTTAATCGGATAATTGAGTCTGATAAACAGAGAGTGTGAACCAAGGCTGTTTACCCGCCTCCAACTCAAAAATCCTGAAGGCCCCAACAAGCTGGTATCCTGCTCATAGACGTAACAGCCACTATCCGTATACTCACGTATTTCATGGTGCTTGTATACAGTGGGGATTTTGCAATATGACTTTTCCGCCTCATGTTTCCGAATGATCATCAGTCTTTTGACGTCGTCCGATCGAGCGAGGAACCAGTTGTGCTTCCCTTTCTTTGGCAAAGGTGGTGTGATTACAAAGGGAAGTAACTGTAGGGACACTGCATCATATCAAAAAGGACAGGCATTGTTAATGTAAGATCATCACTGTTCGGAGTATGAGTAGGATAATGCAAGAAACATCATTGACATGTCCCTGTTGGAACTGGGAGGAAAATACAGGGAAATATATACTGGGTTCAAAAATATAGAAGTGCCATGCATAGTTATACTCATGTTATCTCGCAATCGGTTCTTCACAAGAAACTACCATGTCAGGCATGTTATGTAATCATGTTCTTTCCTCACAAAAAAATTCTTCAAGGAAACTAACATACCATGCATTGTTATATACTCATGTTCTATGGGCAATTTTTTTGTGAGGATATTATTCTAGCCATTGATTGCTGAAGGGCGAATATAGGTATGTACACATGGTAAGCATTACATGATTTCACTACTTCCAAATATAGAGTTCTCCATATGCACATTTACTTCCCTAATGTATGGTTAGATGAAAGAAATAGTGTGATGAATGTTTCTACATCATGAAAATGAGGAAACTAACATGGCCATTGATACACACTCATATTTAGTAGTATATAGATTACTATAAAATAAGGAGAATATCCATATCTTCCTAACCGTTTGATTATTCAAGGGTACAAATTGGCTGTAGTGACATGGTCACAATCGCATGAATTAACTCATTCCAAATATAGCTGATTTATGGCGTCTCTAATACATTGCCATAGTTCTACTCAAATTCTGCTCAAACAGGGATATGCCAATCATCACAAAAAGTTCAAACAGTGTCATGGGCGTCATCATTAACATCAGACAGAAACAACTTACATGCGCCGTCCCAGCAATACATGGTGCCATCTGCTTTGTTGATCGCGTAGATGATGCCATTGTGTTCAATATCATCACAGAAGTGTGTATCAGCTTTGACGATCCACTGTGAGGTGAGTTGTCTCCAGCTAAAGAAGGCACCAGCAGAAAGATAGGCGAGTCCATGGTCGAACAAGGCAATTAGCTTGAAGTTTGTGTAATTCGCATCTCGTGTGGGCACTTGGCAGATTACAATCTTCTGCAAAACAAGGTGCATCCAACTGACTTCGTAATCTTGATGACTTCGACCGCGATGGTAATACCCTATATAGTCCAACGTAGGAAGGATAATCTCATGGGAGGTGTGGAAGTTCATGAGCACCAACTTTTCCGGTCTTGTCTGACGACAGCCATCCAGTGGGAGCTCATGCCAATCCAGTACATACCTGCCAAGTTTTGGGTGATGGTGATTGGATCGAAGTCGAGGGAAATGATGTATGGCGACCCACTACATACCTACAAAGAATTTTTGACTAATGGAGCTCGGATTGAAGTCGAGGGGCATCATGTACGCCTCCGTATCATGGTGAGCAAATCTCACAAGACCAGATAGCAGCAAGCAGGGTGTCTTGAAAATCATAGGCCTCGCTTCAGCGATGGCCATGTGCATGTCCCTCGAGCATGCAGCCAGCCGTAGGGCACTCAACATATCCATACACGAACAACAGAGGTCGAGGATGTCACTGGGGAGATTGCTCCAATTGTGGCTCATATGGATGCTGCGCGGTTCGCGTTCGGCCATGGTGGAGTTTGGAAGGTGGGGTTTTTGGGGGCTTGATTTACCAGCGAGAAGACTCTCGGTGCTGGAGCGGCTAGCGAGGAAATTGTGGTACTGGGGTAGGCGGGCGAGGCGAGGGTACGGGGGGCACAGTGAGATGATGAAGAGTGACCTCAGGATCTCTGGCGAGACGGAGATGGAGATGGAGTGGTGCTAGGGGAGAGGGAGACGAGGTGACGCATGCTATACAGTGGCGGTGACACTAACTGCATAGTGCATAAGGTGAGGCTGACTTTGGTAACCCTAACACGCCACCTGGACTGGTCTCACGTCGGGAGCAGTGTCTTGTCACTTCAGTGTGAGAACCGGATGAATAATATTTTTACCATCAAGTGTACCACCGTTGTATTACTACTACTAGTAGGAGTAGTAGGAACATGAGTAGTACTGTATAGCGGAAATAGGTCTCCCGTGCTAGCATGCCTCTGGGTTCACTTTATCCTCCACGTATCATCTTTATTGCGATCAGAAGCAAATTCTTTTGCATGCGGAAGCGCAAAGAAGGCTTATTCTTTTTGGAGGATAACCGCATACTTATTCCTTAACAAGAGAATTTTATGTCTCCCACGCACGCGCCAACATCCATCCGAACCAGGTACGACACATTTTTTTATCCGTCTGCATAGGTCCCACCTGTCAGGAGGGGTGCAGAAATAAAAAGGAATCATAAAATGTCTCGCCACGGCGATTCGAAAGAGTGACCTCAACTAGCAAGTGGCACATGGAGCGCTAGAAGGATGGGCATGTACACGGACAAGTACCACTCCTCAGTCTACCCACATAGCCTTTTCGTTTAGTCTACCTAGTCGTCTAATCAACTGCCTGCAGGCCACTTCTCCCATTTACTTCTCCATCGGGAACCGATTTTCCTCAGCTTCTTCACCTCTCCTTCATCTTGATTTTCATCCAAACCACACTGCATTCACATTGTTTTAACCTCTTCACATACTCATGGAGTAATTCTGAAGCCCCTTTAAATAATCAGCTTCTTCAGTTAGACTAGCCATCTAATCCTAATTCTCCAAACCACAGCCCTTTGGTCCAGCGGTTCCAAATGGCGAAAGAGATCAAGATGCAGGTTTTTAGCGTCCAACATGTCCTCGTCGAAGGCTCGTTGAGCATAGTTGCCACCGTCACCGACTACCCAAGGGTTGTTCGGAAGTGTATCAACAATGTATCGAACTCCCTCCAAAAGGTGGAGATGAAGGTCATCAGTCTCGACACAGAGTACACGGAGAGTGCCACTGGGAAGATCCAACGTGCCGCCGTCCTTCAGTTGTGCCTCGAAGATGATGTTTTCGTGTACCACATCATACATGCGCCCTCCATACCAGGTGAGCTTCACGATTTCTTGTCTCGGGAGGACACATATACTTCTGTGGGGCAGCCATCGCAGGGGACAAACAAAAGTTGGAGCCATACAACCTTGATTCGAAAAGCATCACTGACGTACAAACCAAAATAAAAATTCATGTAGAAGATTGTGATAAACTGACACCATCCCTATTTGACATACCAAATTTGGTGCTTGGAACAAATCTTCAGAAGGGTGATGAGATGCTGGCATTAAGGTCGTCTGGATGGGAGAATTATACCTTGACGTACGAGCGGATAAAATATGCTGCCCTCGATACCCGTGTGAGTTTCGAGATAGCTGCAAGGTCTAGAGAGCTCGTTGTGAAGCCGTCTCCCACAGAAAATGAGAACAAGAAGAAGAAGAAGAAGAAGAAGAAGAAGAAGAAGAAGAAGAAGAAGAAGAAGAAGAAGAAGAAGAAGAAGTAGTAGAAGAAGAAGCTGCACCAGCAGCAGGGCATTGTGGATGGATGAACTATTTCCTCTCTTGTAAAAAAAATTCCCTCTCTGTGTATGTTGATATAGATGGACTATTTCGATGGTGTGCATGTCTTTGGAACAAGTACTTGCGTGGGTCCGCTTGACTATAAGGAACTATTTATCCGCCTAGCTTTCTCTACTACTCCTTCCAGTGATTGGTATGCAATGCATGTGTCCATATACATGACAACTTGTCCATGGAAGTTCAACTATGGCGACTATCACGTTTCATCCATTGCCACTCATGATTCCCACGATTCCACTTCAACCCTCGGTACCACGTCCCCCGACGTGCGCTTCACCCCTCTTGGCCACACCGCCCCTCTGCCTTTGTGTGCATGACATGTGGGCCACCTGAAATGCAGCGAGCATCAAGTTTCTACCACAGCCACACGCGATTCCCACGACGCCGCTCGAACCCCTGACACCACACGTCACCCGACGTGCGGCTCACCCCTCTCGGCCCCACTGCCCCTCTGCCTTCGGGAGCATTACATGTGGACCAGCCACCTGTCAGGTCCACATGTTATTGACTCAAAGGCAGGTGTAGTAAGGTGCTGAAGCTCAGTCCCGAGGGCCCCGAGAGGGAAATGTAACTCCTGCGCCAGGCCTTGTGGTGCTACCGCTGCACGAACTCACGCCAAGCTCGATATTTGTTTCTTACTATACATGCACGCAAGGGTTTAATGGACATTGCAATCTCAACATCTGATGGGGAGCTCAAAATTTGAATTTGAAACTTATAAAACAAAAAAAAATCAGAACAAATAAACTGGAAGAGATGGAGTATACCATAGGATGCGTCCCATACAAAACAAGTCCCCTGGTTTGTCACCGCGAAGATGCGGTTAGAAAGGAGCACAACGTCTTCGTACTCGTACGGCAACAAATCCGCCACAGACAGCATGGTCCACCTTTGACCGCCATGTGCAAGGTTCGTGAAAGCAATCATGATGTCGAACACCGCGATGAGAGTAAAATTTTGCTTGGCGGACGACCTTATCAGGGCTTCCATGATTGCTATATTCTTTAATCTCACCGTGGTTCCATCATACTAATTCAGGTGCTGGCCCGTTGCATGGCTGATCCCAATGTTGTACAAAGGTACTACAGGAACGCTGTCACCATTGAAAATGTTGTGCAAATTGATGTTGGTACCCTCCCGTACATATGCAAGCCAATCTCCACTGGCACCGAGCCTAACCTGTGAAACAGTGGGCAGGGGGAGAACTAGGAAATGGACACGGAAGTAGTCTTTAGAATGCATTTACTACGTGAAAAAACTCATCTTACCTACTCATCGGACAAAATCCGAGTGCCCCTCAATGTCGGCATCTCAAGGGGCGTCAACTTGCAACTAGGGCCACGCCGCGCTGGAGAGACCCCCAAGGAAACATCCTCGTTCGTTGCACGTAACATCAAGATGCATTTGTATGAGTAGTTTATCTTGTGAGAGAAAAGGATGAACGAGGGAAGGCCTTATTTGCAAATGTGGAGAGGGGTCTAGGTATCTTTTTGCGAAATTGCAATAGTTTTCTTCCTATCCGTCAGATATAAATTGGACGACCTATATTGCAGGATGGCAGGCACACCATCATCACTAACTCTATTATTTTTATAAGAGTACACTACTGCAAGATACTGCTAACGCGACACTACGATCAGAGACCCTTTGCCGAAATTGTGTGCGATGCAATAATCGCAAACGGTGGCATAAAAAATTGTCAAAAAAGGTGCAAAACTTTTGCAATGGCGGAGCCATCAAACACGGTTCAGATTTTAGTTGCGTGTGCGATGCAGGACACACGATTAATCCATTCAAACTATCTATGATGAGGCAGAACAACATAAACGGGAAGCCATAACAGCGTGGGTGCGATGCAGAACACATGGTTAATCCATTCGAACTGTTTGTGATGAGGTAGAACAACACAAACGGGTAGCCATATCAATGTGTGTGCGATATACGGCATACGGTTAACTCGGACAAACTATTTTCGATTAGGGAACACAACAGAAACGGTTCAACTTAACAAGATGTGTGTGATATGCGGCATACAGTTCACATGGATGAACTGTTTGCGATGAGCCAAATGATCACAAACGAGTCGTGTAAACAAGATGTGTGTGATACGTGGCAAACAACCGACTCAGATGAACTTTTTGCGATGAGAAATTACAACACAGACGGTCAATGCAGTTACTTCGTGTGTGATTCTGTGTGTACAAAAAACTTTGAAAAATGCAAACTAGTTTCTTGAAGTGGCGGAGTATCGCACGCGATGCGTCTGCGAGTACTCGTGTGCGATGATTAGTATGTTACACATACGTCTCCTTATGTTAACATGTGTGTGAATTTGCAATATGGACACTTAATCTGTAAATGCCTTCTGGTCATCGGGCACACGCTTAAACTCAATGAACTGTGTACGATACTAATACTTTCCATGAAAATTTATGAACTTGGGTAACAACATTTGAGTAACATATATATAGTGGTTACACTATTCGACAAAAGGAGGATCTTCGTAACACGGTTTTGACAACCATATGTTCCATATCTACATGCTTAACATAGTAACAACTATCACATTTTAAGAGGCTAAGGGCCAACAACCATATGGTCCATATCTACATACTTAACATATATACTAACAACTAGCACATTTTAAGAGGCTGAGGGCCAACAACCACAACTATCCACTGGAAGCAGCTTGATCACGGCGATTCAGCATCTCGTCAATGAAAAGGAAGAGACCTCTTGTGCCTTGGTAGATCATGAGTAGAACAGTGTCTCCAATTTTCCAATACGGATGCATTGCCACGAGAAGCGAGAACTTGTTAATTTGAATGGTTCCATTTCTGTGGGAAATGCAGTACCTTGCAATCACTTTGGCGTTATTAGCAGGCACAAGTGTAATTCGACCACGCCGGAAAATCGATCCAGGAACTGCTGCAGGGGGCAATTTTTGTTGACATGTAGAATAAAAAACAATTGTAACATATCATTGAAGATATATATAGTTTATGAGCATCAACATTAAAATAAGAATTTTTACCAGCGTTTTGTGCACACAGTTGGTCTTGTTCGGTGTGTGCACCATAGGTCTAATTAATCCCATCCAAAATCCAGTGTTCATATGTTTTACTATCTCTGTCAGATTATCAACAAAGTTTATGACATGCTTCAAGTCCTTCCAGTGAAATTTGGTATGCTTAGTAACATACAGATCGTTCACTATGCATCCAACATATCCTGCTTAAAAGGTGGAAAGGTATTATTTATTCAGAACATGGCAGAAGAATATATAGTGCGCATAAATTGGTTAATACAATTTGTTACTGCCTAGGAATGAAGTCAGAATATGATATCACAATTGGTTGCTTAAATAGTGATCAATTGGTTGCTTAAATAGTAATATGACAGCAAGGAGAAAGTTGAAAGGACACTAACCTTGATCAGACTTTGATCGGCTGATGATGTTGGGGAAGTAAACGTCCATGCTAATTAGACCAGGCTGTGGTGCACGCACTAGAATTTTATTGCCAGATTTCAGTTCATAACACGTAGACATTTTTCTCCAAAGGTCCGCGTTAAAATAGGAGTGACCATCTTTATCAAGTTTTACGCTAACCGTCATTGTAAATCCATGCTGCGTTGTCAATATGACATCCTCGAGTCATCAAAGAAAGTAAAGTCAAGATTTCCTTCTACTCCTGTTCTTGCAAAGCAAGGGATGTACTGCTTGAAATGAAAATTAAGATCGTAAATTAGATATATTGAAATAACAGAGCAAGATGCAAATATGGGAGTAACATATAGAACAGATCCATATATATATATATATATATATATATATATATATATATATATATATATATATATATATATGATAGAAATCAACAAAAATATAGAATTAAAAATAGATAATGTAGCAATAGACGGTATATGTTCACAAATTTAGGCCATGCCAACCATGGTAGGTTGAGATTGAACATACCGAGCACTCCCTGAAGTCATCCGGAATGGTGAGATAGAACTCCGTTTCCGACTGGCCACGACCACAGTTGCCCGATTTGTGCTCGCACGGTGGACACATGAATGAACACCCACGAATCAGCTAGAACAAAAATGATCCCACGACGATTTCCGCCGGTTGATTAATAGCGATGGATGGACTGCGATAAGAGATGAGTGAATATTTTTCTAATTAAGTTGATTACCTTCTCCATGAGAAAAATCCCCGACCCAATCCCGCAGAAAACCCCCGTAGACCAGAGTCTAGAATGTTGGTGCAGATAGGCGGCAGAAAGCGGTGGAGGCGAAATCCGGTGTCGTTTGGAGCGCGACCTACGCCCGCCGGCAATAGCCGTCGAGCTTAGGGTGCAGAGTTGCGGAGGAGTCCGCGACGAGTGAGTGGGGACGAAGTGGGCCAGGTTTTTTTTTTCCTTTTGCATGTGTGAGTGAACACACACGGTTCGCAGAGGCGACGGAGATGAATCATGTGCGATAGTAAATCACCGAGATTGAATGGGAATCCAAATTTCCTTTGTCCTTCATCCATGAGTTTTTTCTATGATGAACATAAACCCTGCTAATTACCATGTTCAAATTTGACACTTTTCCGGGTTCATTTACAATATTTAGGGGATTATGTGAATTTTGTAGGCATTAATACACGTAAATCAAATTCAAACAATCGGTGCATGAAAGGGTGCACAAGAACGGTCTGGAAAAACCATACTCATGGTATTTAGTAATGTCTCAAGCCTTTTACAAGGAATGGGCAGAGATTTCAATGGAATGCATGGCAATAGTCTACCACAAACGTGTCATTTACTGGGTTGTCAACTATAGAACAATGAAATATGTGATTGAAAAACATGACGGCTGGCATGGTGCCATGGTATGGCCTCACCGTGCCCTGGTTAAAAGCTGAGAAGGTTTCATTTATTTCGTCATGCACGCCCTTTATAAATTGAACCATCACCGAGGAAGTTCAATGCTTTCGAGAGGGAAATCACCAAGATTGAAGGGGAATCCAAATTTCCGTCCTAGTTTATCATTCAGTTTTTTTCCAATGATCAACATACCGCCTCAAATGCAACGTGTTCAAATTTGCCATTTTTTCGAACTCATTTACCATATTTAGGGGATTATGTGCATTTTCTAGGCATTAATTATGCACATAATTCAAATTCGAACAATCGGTGCATGAAAAGGTGCACAAGAACGGTCTGGAAAACCATGCTCGTCCTATTTAGTACATTCTCATGCCTTTTACAAGGAATGGGCAGATATTTCAAAGAAATGTGTGCAATAGTCAACCATAAACGCGTCGTTTACTGGGTTAACAACTATACAAAAATGAAATACGTGCTTGGAAAAACATGACGCTTGGTGTGGTGCCATGGTATGACCTCACCCTGTGCTACGTCTTGAGCTTGCGTTGGTTTTCCCCGAAGAGGAGAGGATGATGCAGCACAGTAGCGTAAGTATTTCCCTCAGTTTTTGAGAACGAAGGTATCAATCCAAAGAGGAGGCCACGACAAGTCCCTCGCACCAAAGACAACAATAGCTACTCGCAACCAACGCGATTAGGGGTTGTCAATCCCTTCACGGTCACTTACGAGAGTGAGATCTGATAGAGATAATATTTTTGGTGTTTTTGATATATAGATGCAAAGTGAAAAGTAAAAGCAAAGTAAAAACAAGCAAGTATAAAAGTGATGGAGATTGATATGATGAGAATAGACCCGGGGGCCATAGGTTTCACTAGTGGCTTCTCTCAAGAGCATAGGTATTCTATGGTGGGTGAACAAATTACTGTTGAGCAATTGACATAATTGAGCATAGTTATGAGTATATCTAGGTATGATCATGTATATAGGCATCACGTCCGAGACAAGTAGACCGAGACGATTCTGCATCTACTACTATTACTCCACTCATCGACCGCTATCCAAAGATGCATCTAGAGTATTAAGTTAAAAACAGAGTAACGCTTAAGCAAGATGACATGATGTAGAGGAATAAATTCATGCAATATGATAAATACCCCATCTTGTTATCCTCGATGGCAACAATACAATACGTGCCTTGCAACCCTTTACATCCTTTGGGTAAGGACACCGCAAGATTGAACCCAAAGCCATGCACTTCTCCCATTGCAAGAACTACCAATCTAGTTGGCCAAACCAAATGGATAATTCGAAGAGACTTGCAAAGATAACTCAATCATACATAAAAGAATTCAGAGAAGATTCAAATATTGTTCATAGATAAGCTGGATCATAAACCCACAATTCATCGTTCTCAACAAACACACCGCAAAAACAAGATTAAATCAAATAGATCTCCACGAGAGAGGGGGAGAACATTGTATTGAGATCCAAAAAGAGAGAAGAAGCCATCTAGCTACCAGCTATGGATCCGAAGGTCTGAAGTAAACTACTCACACTTCATCGGAGAGGCTATGGTGTTGATGTAGAAGCCCTCCGTGGTGGATGCCCCCTCCGACGGAGCTCCGGAACAGGCCCCAAGATGGGATCTCGTGGATACGGGAAGTTGCGGCGGTGGAATTAGGTTTTTGGCTCCTGTTCTGATCGTTTGGGGGTACGTAGGTATATATAGGAGGAAGGAGTACGTCGGTGGAGCGACAGGGGGCCCACGAGGCAGGGGGACGCGCCCTAGGGTGGTGCGCCCCCACCCTTGTGACCGCCTCTTTTGTTCCTTGGAGTAGGGTCCAAGTCTCCTGGATCACGTTCGGTGAGAAAATCACGTTTCCGAAGGTTTCATTCCGTTTGGACTCCGTTTGATATTCTGTTTCTTCAAAACACTGAAAAAGGCAAAAAACAGCAATTCTGGGCTGGGCCTCCAGTTAATAGGTTAGTCCCAAAAATAATATAAAAGTGGAAAATAAAGCCCATTATAGTCGAAAACAGTAGATAAAGTAGCATGGAGCAATCAAAAATTATAGATACATTGGAGACGTATCAGGCATCCCCAAGCTTAATTCCTGCTCGTCCTCGAGTAGGTAAATGATAAAAAGAGAATTTTTGATGTGGAGTGATACTTTGGCATAATTTCAATGTAAATCTTCTTAATCATGGTATGAATATTCAGATCCGAAAGATTCAAGACAAAAGTTCATATTGACATAAAAATAATAATACTTCAAGCATACTAACTAAGCAATTATGTCTTCTCAAAATAACATGGCCAAAGAAAGTTATCCCTATAAAATCATATGGTCTAGCTATGCTCCATCTTCCCCACACAAAATAATTAAATCTTGCACAACCCCGATGACAAGCCAAGCAATTGTTTCATACTTTAACATTTTCAAAACTTTTTCAATCTTCACACAATACATGAGCGTGAGCCATGGATATAGCACTATATGTGGAATAGAATGGTGGTTGTGGATAAGACAAAAAGAGGGAAGATAGTCTCACATCAACTAGGCGTACCAACGGGCTATGGAGATGCCCATTAATAGATATCAATGTGAGTGAGTAGGGATTGCCATGCAACGGATGAACTAGAGCTATAAGTATATGAAAGCTCAACAAAAGAAACTAAGTGGGTGTGCATCCAACTCGCTTGCTCACGAAGACCTAGGGCATTTGAGGAAGCCCGTCATTGGAATATACAAGCCAAGTTCTATAATGAAAAATTCCCACTAGTATATGAAAGTGACAAAATGAGAGACTCTCTATCATGAAGATCAAGGTGCTACTTTGAAGCACAAGTGTGGTAAAAGGATAGTAACATTGTCCCTTCTCTCTTTTTCTCTCATTTTTTTATTTGGGCCTTTTCTCTCCTTTTTTTTGGCCTCTTTTTTTCGTCCGGAGTCTCATTCCGACTTGTGGGGGAATCATAGTCTCCATCATCCTTTCCTCACTTGGGACAATGCTCTAATAATGATGATCATCACACTTTTATTTTTCTTACAACTCAACAATTACAACTCGATACTTAGAACAAAATATGACTCTATATGAATGCCTCCGGAGGTGTACCGGGATATGCAATGAAACATGAGTGACATGTATGAAAGAATTATGAATGGTGGTTTTGCCACATAAACGATGTCAACTACATGATCATGCTAGCAATATGACAATGATGGAGCGTGTCATAATAAACGTAACGGTGGAAAGTTGCATGGCAATATATCTCGGAATGGCTATGGAAATGCCATGATAGGTAGGTATGGTGGCTGTTTTGAGGAAGATATATGGTGGGTGTATGATACCGCTAAAAGTGCGGTATTAGAGAGGCTAGCAATGGTGGAAGGATAGGAAAAAGTGCGTATAATCCATGGACTCATCATTACTCATAAAGAACTCATATACTTATTGCAAAAATATAGAAGTTATCAAAGCAAAGTATTATGCGCATGCTCCTAGGGGGATAGATTGGTAGGAAAAACCATCACTCGTCCCCGACCGCCACTCATAAGGAAGACAATCAATAAATAAATCATGCTCCAAGTTCATCACATAACGGTTCACCATACGTGCATGCTACGGGAATCACAAACTTCAACACAAGTATTCTTTAAATTCACAACTACTCAACTAGCATGACTCTAATATCACCATCTTCATATCTCAAAACAATTATCAAGCATCAAACTTATCTTAGTATTCAACGCACTCAACAGAAAGTTTCACATATCTTGAATACCAAGTATATTAACATTAAGCAAATTACCATGCTATTAACAACTCTCAAAATAATCTAAGTGAAGCATGAGAGATCAAGTTTCTTTAAAACAAATCCACCACCATGCTCTAAAAGATATAAGTGAAGCACTAGAGCAAAAATTATCACGCTCAAAAGATATAAGTGAAGCACATAGAGCAAAACTATCAAGCTCAAAAGATATAAGTGAAGCACATAGAGTATTCTATCAAATTCCAATTCATGTATGGCTCTCTCAAAAGGTGTGTACAGAAAGGATGATTGCGGTAAACTAACAAGCAAAGACACAAATAATACAAGACGCTCCAAGCAAAACACATATCATGTGGTGAATAAAAATATAGCTCCAAGTAGATTACCGATGGAAGTGGACGAAGGAGGGGATGCCTTCCGGGGCATCCCCAAGCTTTGACTTTTTTGGTGTCCTTGGATTATCTTGGGGGTGCCATGGGCATCCCCAAGCTTAGGCTCTTGCCACTCCTTGTTCCATAATCCATCAAAAGAATTCACCCAAAACTTGAAAACTTCACAACACAAAACTCAATAGAAATCTCGTGAGCTCCGTTAGAGAAAGAAAACAAAAGACTACTTTAAGGTACTGTAATGAACTCATTCATTATTTATATTGGTGTTAAACCTACTGTATTCCAACTTCCCTATGGATCGTAAACTATATTACTAGCCATAGATTCATCAAAATAAGCAAACAACACACGTAAAACAGAATCTGTCAAAAACAGAACAGTCTGTAGTAATCTGTAACTAACACAAACTTCTGGAACTCAAAAAATTCTACCAAAATTAGACGACCTGGAAAATTTGTTTATTGATCAGCATCAATTGGAATCAGTATTTTATCACGTTCTGGTGATTTATCACAATTCGGGCACTGAGCGCAAAGTTTCTGGAAATTACAGCAAGATCAAATAACTATCATCCAAGAAGATCCAATAGGTTTAACTTGGCACAAAAACTAATTAAAAGATGAAACCACATCTACACATAGGCTAGATGGATTATTTATTCCTAAACAGAAGCAAAAACAAAAAAAACTAAAAATAAAATTGGGTTGCCTCCCAACAAGCGCTATCGTTTAACGCCCCTAGCTAGGCATAAAAGCGAGGATAGATCTAGGTATTGCCATCTTTGGTATTTGAAGAGGAGGATCTTCTTTCTATGGCATTCATTCTTCTATTTAAGTTAAGAACATGGCCATTAATGGAAGAAGTATGATTAAGCACATTACGGAAATTTTCCTCCAAGCTAGACTTCATCTCTTTAATAATTTCATTTTGATAAAATCACAAGAGAGTAGTTGATTCAACCTTATCATTCATGGGGTGCCCAAATATAGTTTTCATTCTTTCATAGGTATCTATGGCATCCCCTTCAAGAAAACCTTCTACAAAGATGGAATCTAAAACTTGTTTAAAGGAAGCGGGCAAGCCAATATAAATTTTTTTAAGTAAATTTCAATTTGATATTGAGGCACATAGCTAGCCCGAATCCTAAGTAACCTATCCAAGCATCTTTTAAAGACTCATCAAGTAAATAGCGAAAAATTCCAGAGTCATCCTCATAAAAATTATTCAAGCTCTCATTGGTGACCCCGGTGGGTCTTTCTATAGCATCATTGTTTATGAGCTTAGAGAGGATAGAAGGGTTATCCAAGGCACTAGAGCTCGGGAGAAAACCCGTAGTTCTTTTTGATTTGGCCATGGCAACGGGAAGGCAAACGGAAAGAGAGGAGGAGATTGGGAAAGAGAGGGCGAATAAAACGGCAAGGGTGAAGTGGGGGAGAGGAAAACGAGAGGCAACTGGCAAATAATGTAATGCGAGAGATAGGGATTGTGATGGGTACTTGGTATGTTGACTTTTGCGTACACTCCCCGGCAACGGTGCCAGAAATCCTTCTTGCGACGTCTTGAGCTTGCGTTGGTTTTCCCCGAAGAGGAGAGGATGATGCAGTACAGTAGCATAAGTATTTCCCTTAGTTTTTGAGAACCAAGGTATCAATCCAGTAGGAGGCCACGCACAAGCCCTCGCACCTGCACAAACCGATAGCTACTCGCAACCAACGCGATTAGGGGTTGTCAATCCCTTCACGGTCACTTACGGGAGTGAGATCTGATAGAGATAATATTTTTGGTGTTTTTGATATATAGATGCAAAGTGAAAAGTAAAAGCAAAGTAAAAACAAGCAAGTATAAAAGTGATGGAGATTGATATGATGAGAATAGACCCGGGGGCCATAGGTTTCACTAGTGGCTTCTCTCAAGAGCAGAAGTATTTTACGGTGGGTGTACAAATTACTGTTGAGCAATTGATAGAATTGAGCATAGTTATGAGTATATCTAGGTATGATCATGTATATAGGCATCACGTCCGAGACAAGTAGACCGAGACGATTCTGCATCTACTACTATTACTCCACTCATCGATCGCTATCCAAAGATGCATCTAGAGTATTAAGTTAAAAACAGAGTAACGCTTCTTAAGCAAGATGACATGATGTAGAGGAATAAATTCATGCAATATGATAAATACCCCATCTTGTTATCCTCGATGGCAAAAATACAATACGTGCCTTGCAACCCTTTACATCCTTTGGTAAGGACACCGCAAGATTGAACCCAAAGCCATGCACTTCTCCCATTGCAAGAACTACCAATCTAGGCCAAACCAAACGGATAATTCGAAGAGACTTGCAAATATAACTCAATCATACATAAAAGAATTCAGAGAAGATTCAAATATTGTTCATAGATAAGTTGGATCATAAACCCACAATTCATCGATCTCAACAAACACACCGCAAAAAGAAGATTACATCGAATAGATCTCCACGAGAGAGGGGGAGAACATTGTATTGAGATCCAAAAAGACAAGAAGCCATCTAGCTACTAGCTATGGACCCGAAGGTCTGAAGTAAACTACTCACACTTCATCGGAGGCTATGGTGTTGATGTAGAAGCCCTCCGTGGTGGATGCCCCCTCGTGAGCTCTGCATCAGGCCCCAAGATGGTATCTCGTGGATACAGGAAGTTGCGGCTGTTGAATTAGGTTTTTGGCTCCTGTTCTGATCGTTTGGGGGTATGTAGGTATATATAGGAGGAAGGAGTACGTCGGTGCAGCGACAGGGGGCCCATGAGGCAGGGGGGCTCTCCCTAGGGGGGCGCCCACCCTCGTGACCGCCTCTTTCGTTCCTTGGAGTAGGGTCCAAGTCTCCGGATCACGTTCGATGAGAAAATCACGTTTCAAGGTTTCATTCCGTTTGGACTCCATTTGATATTCTGTTTCTTGAAACACCGAAAAAGGCAAAAAACAGCAATTACAATTTGGGCCTCCGGTTAATAGGTTAGTCCCAAAAATAATATAGAAGTGGAAAATAAAGCCCATTATAGTCCAAAACAGTAGATAAAGTAGCATGGAGCAATCAAAAATTATAGATACGTTGGAGATGTATCACCCTGCCCTGGTAAAAATGTCGTCATGCACACCTTTCATTAAATGAACCATCACCGAGGAAGTTTCATGGTTTCGAGGGGGAAATCACCAAGATTGGAGGGGATCCAAATTTCCTTTCTCCTTTGTCCACGAGTTTTTTTTCTATGATGAACATACAACTTGCAAATCACTGTGTTTAAATTTGGCACATTTCCGGGTTCATTTGCCATATTTAGGGGATTATGTGCATTTCCTAGGCATTAATGCACATAATTCAAGTTCAAACAATCGGTGCATGAAATGGTCTACAAGAACGGCCTGGATGCTCGTGCCATTTAGTAAATTATCATGCCTTTTACAAGGAATAATGGATAGATATTTCGTTGAAATGTGTGGCAATAGTCAACCACAAATGTTTGTTTGTTGGGTTTTCAACTATAGAAAAAATGAAATAAATGCTTAAAAAACATGACGCATGGCATGGTGCCATGGTATGACCTCACCATGCCCTGGTAAAAATTTGAGAAGGTTTGGCTTATGTCGTCATGCATGCCCTTCATAAATCGAACCATCACCGAGGAAGTTCCATGCTTTTGACAGGGAAAGTCCCCAAGATTGAAGGGTAATCCAAACATCCGTCCTAGTTTGTCATTCAGTTTTTTCCAAGGATCAACATACTGCCTCAAATGCAACATGTTGAAATTTGACATTTTTCCGGGCTCATTTACCATATTTAGGGGATTAAGTGCATTTTCTAGGCATTAATGGACATAATTCAAATTCGAACAATCGATGCATAAAAAGGTGCACAAGAACGGTCTGGAAAACCATGCTCGTGTTATTTAGTACATAATCATGCCTTTTACAAGGAATGGGCAGATATTTTAAGGAAATGTGTGGCAATAGTCAACCATAAACGCGTCGTTTACTCGGTTAATAACTATACAAAAAATTAAACACATGGTTGGAAAACATGACGCCTGGCGTGGTGCCATGGGATGGCCTCACCATGCCCTGGTAAAAATTGGAGAATGTTTTCCTTATGTCGTGATGCGCGCCTTTCATAAATCAAACCATCACCGAGGAAGTTTCATGTTTTCAAGGGGGAAATCACCGAGATTGAAGGGGGTCCAAATTTCCTTTGTCCTTTGTCCATGAGTTTTTTTCTATGATGAACATACAACCTGCAAATCACCGTGTTCAAATTTGGCACTTTTTCGGGTTCATTTGCCATATTTAGGGGATTATGTGCATTCCCTAGGCATTAATGTGCATAATTCAAGTTCAAACAATCGATGCATGAAAGGGTCCACAAGAACGGCCTAGAAAACCATGCTCGTGCCATTTAGTAAATTCTCATGCCTTTTACAAGGAATGGACAGATATTTCAATGAAATGTGTGGCAATAGTCAACCACAAATGTTTGTTTGTTGGGTTTTCAACTATAGAAAAAATGAAATAAATGCTTAAAAACATGACGCCTGGCTTGGTGCCATGGTATGACCTCACCATGCCTTGGTAAAAAATTTAGAAGGTTTGGCTTATGTCGTCATGCACGCCCTTCATATATCGAACCATCACCGAGGAAGTTCCATGCTTTCGAGAGGGAAATCCTCAAGATTGAAAGGGAATACAAATTTTCTTCGTTCGTTGCCCTGGAGTTTTTTCTACGACGAATATACACCCTGCAAATCACCGTGTTCAAATTTGGCATTTTTCCGGGCTCATTTACCATATTTAGGGGATTATGTGCATTTTCTAGGCATTTAGCGCATATAAATCCAATCTGGATACATGTGCACGGGTGTGATGTGAGGGACGTGGATTGCCGTTCGATCGCGGTGCATCCAACGGTGCACACGCGTGATCCACATGGCTGGGGTTCCGGCCAATCATAATGCAACACACAATAGGCTCAGCGCACACTGTTTTCGGAAGCGACGGAGATGAACCGTGTGCGATAATGAACGAGCAAAATTGTAAGGTGAGCCAAATTTCTGTTGTCATTTGTTGTTGAGCTCTTGAATACCACCGCACTGTATGGCTGCCCGGCCCCTCCATCCTAGAGCTCTCTCCAGGCTTCGTCCATGGCACATAGTAACTAGTAAGGAAGCGATGCCATCCCGCTGCGCCACGTTCCTCGCCGCCCGCGCCTGCACACATGGCAAGGAAGCGATGGCATCTCGCCGCATCGAGTTCATTGCCGCAGCGGCCAGACAGTTACATGGGCGGACTTTGAGGCTGCCATGGCCGAATGTGTGGTGGATCTAGAGGCGGCCAAAGCCGCATAGAAGGAGCGGAAAAGGCAGAAAGCAGTCAAGAAAAGAGAGTCCCGCCGCCGCAAGAAAAAATAGTCTGCACGCCGTGTTGAGGATAGCTTGGTGGAGATTGAAGCACGGTGGGCTGCCGCCTACAAGGCCGGGAAGGAGAACGCTGGCATCTGGCCAGCATGCCCTGATGGCAGCATGTGAGAAGTAGTTTAAGTTTGTAGTATTAGAGCAAACTACCAGTAGTACTTTAATTTTGTAGTATTAACGTACAATGTCGGTAAGAGCATCCTTTGAGGGCTTTGAGCATTGATTAGCATGTCTGCCCGTATGCGTTTTTTTGCGTTAATCATTAGAAGATCACAAAACACATGGTTTCTATACTGTACCCATCTGCGTTTTTTTGCGTTAATCACCCATAAGTCAGTTACCTGTGCGATATTTCCTAATAATCCAGGCGTAGCTTTGACCGAAAAAAATCAAGTACACGTGTACATTTTTTGAGACGGGATCTGACAACTTTCTTTTTTCTCGCACACAACTATTTTACGCGCTTCGTCTTCGTTGTGTGTTTCCCCCGCCCAAGTTTCAAGTTCTGCACCAAAATTTTCATTAGGCGCGCGATTTCAGAATTTATTCCTCCAACCACATCCCCTTCCCCTCAGTATCCCCCTCCCTCGCGCCTCACCCTACCGGCATCTCAAACCGCCGCCGCAACCACGGCTTCAACAACATCTACGCTTTCGGATCCAGCCGGGTAACCCACCGATCTCTATCATGCCCCCGGCCTAATTGCTTAAATGGCGCCTGCGAAACATCCTCATGCCTCCAAATCCCCCCCCCCCCGCCAGGAGCTGATGGCGGTCCATGGCACGATGGCCGCTGTGCGTGTTGACCCGGAGGAACACCTTGCCTCCGCCGCCGCCGCCGACATGGTGCAGGCTCTGGCCCGGATGAAGTCCCCCAACGACTACCCCCCAGGACTTAACAGGTAAGATCTGACTAGCTAAATCTTACCAATACCACTTGCAATGGCTATGATTTGTACGGTTGATGTATTAATCATGTTCGTGCCTTATTTATTTCAGTACTGCACACTGTGTGATGTTCAAATATTACCGTGTCCAGCTCAATTTCATCAATACCTGCAACAAACTTACAATACATGACTCAGGATGTCACTAGAGATGTTGCCCATTTGCTATTTTTGTGGATGCTAACCCTGTTGTACTTAACATGCATGTCCATGTACTTACGCAGGGTCATAACGGCCGATGCTTTTGTTTGCCGTCGAGGTGAGCTGCATCCCATGTCTTACATTATTTCACATAATTTGTGCAATTCCAGTTTAACTTCTAACATTTACTGGTTGCCTGTAGTTACACATGTCAGTGGCACTGATCCACGCTTCGACCCGAAGGAACAGCTCGCCTCCGCCGTCGCTGACTTTGGGCGAGCTCTGGCCAAGATGAAGTGCCCCAGCAACTACCTTTCAGGACTTACCAAGTATGTATTCACCAGTTCAATCTTACCAATACTAGTTGCAATTAATGGCTATATTCTGTACGGTCGATGTATTAAGCATGTTCTAGTAAACATGCCTAACACATTTTTGCTACTTTCCCTACCTTTTTATAGACATCTGGGCCATTCTCTGCTCTGGCAGCACCTGCCTTGTGATGTTTAACTATGCCAATTCATTTTTATCAGTACCGGTTTCAATATCTATTAAGGATGTTGCAAATAACAGTTGAATCCATTTTTAAACAGTTGTATTTCAATGGCTACAAACTTACAAAACATGACTTAGTATGCTGTTAAGCCTATTGCAATTAACAGTTGTATCCATTTTTTAATCTGTCCATTTGCTACCATGCTACTCTCCGCAATGAAGATATACTAGAGATGCTACCCCATTTGCTATTTTTGGTGGATGCTAACCCTGTTTTACTTAACATGCTTGTCCACGTACTTACGCAAGGTCATAACGACCGATGTTGTTGTTTTCCATCAAGGTTAGCTGCATCCCATGTCTTACAATATTTCACATCATTTGTGCAATTGCAGTTTAAGTTCTACCATTTACTGGTTGCATGTAGGTACACATGTCAGTGGCACTGATCCATGCTTTGACCTGGAGAAACATCTCGCCTCCACCGCCGCTGACTTTGGGCGGGCTCTGGCGAAGATGAAGTGCCCCAACAACTACCTCTCAGGACTTACAAAGTATGTACCCACCAGTTCAATCTTACCAATACCAGTTGCAATTAATGGCTATGTTTTGTACTGTCGATGTATTAAGCATGTTGTAGTAAACATGCCTAACACGTTTGAGCTATTTTCCCTACCTTTTTATAGACAATTGGGCCATTATCTGCTCTGTAGCACCTGCACTGTGATGTTTAACTCTGCCAATTGCATTTTTATCAGTACCGGTTTCAGTGGTCATGAAGCCTGTTGCAATTAACAGTTGTATCCATTTTTAAAGAGCTGTATTTCAATGGCTACAAACTTACAAAACATGAATTAGGATGTTGTTAAGCCTGTTGCAATTAACAGTTGTGTCCATTTTTAATCCGTCCCTTTGCTACCGTGCTACTCTTTCGAAATGAAGATATCACTACAGATGCTGCCGTTTTATTACCATTTCTATTTTTGGTGGATGTTAACCTATTGTAGTTAACATTGGCTTTCCATGTACTTACATTGTGGCTACAATGGGCGATCTTTGTTGTTTCTTTGTCATGATTAGCTGCATCCCATGTCTTATACACCATCTATTCCTAAATAAAAGTATTTTTAGACATTCCAATATAGACTACATAAGGAGCAAAATGAGTTAATCTAGATTCTAATCTAAACTATATCTATAATTCTATATACATCCGTATGTAGTTCATATTGAAATCTAAAAAAAATACTTGTACTTAGGAACATATGTAGTTGTATTTTACATCATTTGTGCAATCTCAGTTTAGCTTCTAACATTTACTGGTTGCTTGTAGGTACATATATGAGCGGTATTGATCCACGCTTCGATCCCTTTTGTGTTTGGGGCAATGAGATATTCATGAACAAGTGTCAAGTGAGCAAACTAAGAAAGATTGTTAGGCAAAAGAAACGGGTGATTGGAATTAAGCTCTTTATTTACACTGTCGAAGATAACAGTGAACTTTAGGATGGTAAGTAATGTGTTGCCTTGTCCCCCTGCCCACAACAAGTTACTCTATTAGACCTTAGTATCTGATATTTTTCTCTTTTCAGTGGTTTCCGAAGCTATTTACTGATGATTACCTTGCAAACTACATGACCAGAGTGGAGGCAACTAAGGTTAAATTATATAATTCATGCTACCATGATAATGCTCTAGAAGTCTTCCTGAAGGCGGTGAAGGATGGGCGGGAGATCGTCACAAGGGGTTGGACAAAGTCGAGTGAGGAAGGCCAATGTCGTAGTGTCCTCACTGGCCTCGTAGATACCTATATACATGATTTTCCCATACACGTGGATGCATAGGTCGACGAATTCTGGCAGGGCGAGGTGCCTCGCGTCGAGCGCGACCTCCAGGTGGACATTCTTCGTGGCATCGGCGGGCAGTCGCAGGGCCACCAGTGCTTGAAAGAGGCTCCGGCCATGGAGGCCGATTAGGGTGGTAGGCAATGAGGAGCCTGGGCGCGCGTGCTGGAGGAGTACGGTGATGTCCTCCGCGAGCTTCTTGAAGACGGTGAACTTGCTGGTGGTGGCAACGATCATCTGGTCCAACTGAGAGTCGTAGTTGGCATCGACAGCGGCCATCTACCAGCCGGTCACCAATACCGTCTGGAGACGATCGTTGGTGCCATGCCGCAGGGTGGCGTCGTGGACCATCTGGCACAGCCGCTGGCCGCTCGCGTGCATCTCCACAATGGGTCTGGAGTGAGCACTTTTGCACTTAATGTAGGTGCTTAGGCAAATGCTTAGGTGCGTACGATATGGTGGATGCATTGGAATGGAGGGGCGCCTTTTTATGAGTGCAAACTACGTTGCATTCACATCGTGCTGCCTCTTTTCCCGGTCCTCCTCCCATTACTTCCCTCATGCATTCACGATGCTAATTGAAGGAGGATGCATCATTGGTCGTTCAACATTTCAGGAACCGCTACCCTCTCCCTCGTCTTCATTAAATTCGTATCGGGAACTACGCCACCCGCTGTTAAATAGAATAATACTACACCACCCACTGCACGCCCAGCTGAACACGCCTCCTCACCTCCATCAAACGCCTCCGTTAAACCCGCATGCAAACCGAGAAACCTATTCTGGCCATACGTCCGTTCATGAGCGGGCCAGAATTAAACGCAACGCCGGCCGAGCTCCTCCCGTCCGCCCTCAGTTTAAATGAGGCCAGAGGCTGGCCAAGCTCCTACCGTTCGCCCTCTATTTAAACAAGGCCAGACAGACAACGGGCAAGAATTGCACCTCTCCACCGCTCCCCCATCTCCTCCTTCACAATTTTCTCCACTCTTCCAATGGCTTCCGAGGAGCTGTTCTCCAGCATACTACCCAGCTGGGTGGCCTGCCGAGCCCTCCGGATACGGGCGAGGCCGCTCGGTGCTTCACCAACCTCGCTAGGATTGACGGATCCAGTTGCCGCCCCAAGCCGGCGCGTGATTCAGCAACTCGCCGCTGCAGTTCAACTCGATTGGGAGTAGCGATTCACGGCGGCGAGCACGGCGGTACGGGCGTCGTTGCTGCTGTGTCGTACCGCGCCACTAGTGTCTGCATTGGCCACACCTCCCGTGTTTGCGGGCACGCCTCCCTTGCCTGTGGCAGCGCGATGGAGGCAGAGATAGAAGCCGGGTGCGTGGAGAGCGTTGAGTCGGTGGCGAGCTTCTCCGTGTCCGCCGCCATCATCGAGGAGAAGTAGAACACGGGAGGCCGCCGCCACTTGGCTCCCATGAAGGCCACCGCTGAGGCGACGACTGCGTATTTAGGTGGTTTCTTGCTTCTTTGTCTCTTCCGAGGACCTTCGACGACCCTGCAAGTGCCTGCCGGACATGAGGAAGACAAACGGATCAATGGGTGGACATTTAGATTAGGTACTCCCTCTCCGGCGGGAAATATTTGTTCTCAGAATGGATAAATTGGATGTATATATAACTAAAATAAGTCTAGATACATCCATTTCTAGGACAAGTATTTCCGCACGGAGGGAGTATTAATTGTACCAAGAGAGCCAGATTAGCACCGCTTAGTTCATGTAAATGTAATTAAATCCATCATGTTTATATGAAGATCCGGCCTTTTTATACGAAATACTTCATGCTTATATGAAATCAGTCCATGTTTGCACGAATTTCATCCGTTGATTAGAGTCGTGAAAATGTAAGTTGTTGGCTTTTGATGTTGTCCTCCGCAGAAGGAAGCGGGAGGAAATTTGCCGGCTACCGTTGGATATGCTCTTTTGCTGGAAATAATAGAGTCACATCCAATCTATTTGAGTTAATTGTGTGTATGATTCTCCATCTATAAAAAGTTAATGGCATGTACAGTGTACACGTGACTTGCAGGGTGGCTACAACTTAGTCCAGAAAGTTAAAAAGAAACAAGTCCATCCTTAATCTTATTCTAAGTACTATGTGGGTTCCACTGTCAGTACAGTAGTGAAAGAAGTATATATTAAATAATATATAATATAAAAATCATAAGTTAAAGACAGAATTCGAACTCAGGTCATCGCGTTGCGAGCATCCGATGCTAACCAGCCCAGCACATTTTCGTTGTGGACCATGCTGGAGATATATCTCCAGGTCTACTCTTATACTCCCTATGTTCCTAAATATTTGTTTTTTTTTTCAGATTCCAAATGGACTACCACATACGGATGTGTATGTACACATATTTTAGAGTTTAGATTCACTCATTTTGCTCCGTATGTAGTCACTTGTTGAAATCTCTAAAAAGAAAAATATTTAGGAACGGAGGGAGTAGAAAATAGAGTTGGTGATGATGGTGTGCGTGCCATCCTGCAATATAAGCCATCGGATTTATGTCTAACAGATAGGAAGGAAACTCTGGCAATTTTGCAAAAAGATACCCACACCCCTCTCCACGTTTGCAAATAAGGCCTTCCCTCGTTTATCCTTTTGTCTCACAAGATAAACTACTCATACAAATGCATCTTGATGTTCCGTGCAACGCACGAGCATCTAGCTAGTTTCTTTTAAAATAGTTACTGCAATAATTGGGTTGAAGTGATATATTTATGTCTGCCCCGAATGATTTCAGATTCACTAGTAGTAACAAGGAAAAGGTTGCCTTGTTAATTAACAGAAAACAGGGTGAGAACTATCACATGAGGCCGGTAAAAACAAGGCACACTGGGTTCAGCGTCATCGTCACTACAGCTGTGCGCGCGCGAGAAGTATACATATCGAGGGGGTTACAGAGAGATAGACGTATCGAGTGTGTCTAAGCGAGGTTCAAAGACACAATGTTTCAGAGAGAAACCAATTGACAGATTAAGATCAGACTAAGTTGTGGCCCTTCTGCTATCATTGTTGGGGTGGGGTGGGGAGGGGGAGGGAGATAAAGACGTATCAAGAGTGTGCGCGGTAGGCATAGAGGCAAAACTAGCGAGTGTGTGCAGAGAGAAGCAGTAGATAGATTACTATCAAGATCGAGGTGCCACCCTACTCCTTTGGTGTCGGATAGTGTGTGTGTGTGTGTGTGTGTTTGAGAGAGAAGCCAGTAGATAGATTAGTATCAAGATCGAGGTGTCACCCTACTCCTTCGATGTCGGGAAGTGTGTGTGTGTGGGTGTGGGGGGGCAGTGACACTTAGATATCTCTACTCTTATAAAAAACAGAGTTGGTGATGATGGTGTGCCTGCCATCCTGCAATATAGGCCGTCTGATTTATATCCGACGGATAGGAAGGAGACTATGGCAATTTTGTAACAAGATACCCACACCCCTCTCCACATTTGCAAATAAGGCGTTCCCTCGTTCATCCTTTTCTCCCACAAGATAAACTACTCATACAAATGCATCTTGATGTTCCGTGCAACGCATGGGAATCTTGCTAGTAGGGAGAAGGAGTTTGTGCGACACATATCTATATTAAGGGATAGGTAGATAGCATGTGTGCGAGGCATACTTAAAGCATCACGGAGATAAACAAATGGTGTGCATGCAAGTGCCGGAAAAATGAAGCGAGAAACAATGTCTACGCGCATGTGTGTGTGTTAGAGAGAGAGAGAGAGTGTGTGAAATCTCAAAAAAAGGTGCTCTGCTAGAATCCCATTGTATGTATTCATATGGTTCCGGAACTCGAGTTAACCTTAGGCATATGTGTGAGAGACGTAATTATACTTTGAGACATTAGTGGTTGTTGTGGGCGGAATTAAAGGTGTGGGCATGTTCGACAGAGAGAGCATGTGTGTTTCTGTGTGAGAGACTTGTAGGACGGGGTAGAAAGACGAATTCTAACATTGACGGAGGGAGAAAAATACATGAAGTGCGTGTGTGTGATTCCGATGCCCACGGGGAAATGAGATATGTATGCGTGTGAGAGAGATTGCACAATTCATTCACGTATCACTATCTAGCGATCGTGGACGTGCATCGCCTGAACATAAATCAATATCTACTTCGTATTGTGGCCAAAGGTACAATATCGATTCAACGCTATAAAGATTGGACACTCACATATCACATTTCTTTCTTTCTAAATAATCTTTTTCAATTGTGCATGCCAAAGTTACGTTGATGTTTCTTCAAACAACCAATGTAGCTATCATGTACATGCACCATTGTTAGTCTTGCATTCAAATTCATTAGTCTTGGATGATTGAAGGTTCTATTAAGAAGTAATATATGCAATATTGATATATGAATTCAACATGTACGCAATTTATGAAATGGAGGCTATGTAATCAAATGAGGTAACACTTTTAAGTAGCGGACTACAATATCCATTTCTTTTGTGGGACTACAGTATCCATTTCTTTTTGTGCGCCTCTACAATAACACGTCAATGCATTATGTTTAAAGTAAATAACCAATGGCACTAAATTATCTATTTACACGAGAAATACATAAGTTGAGTGTTTGATCCTTTTTTGTGAACGCGCCTCTACACCCGTACGATTGGCCACGCCCGTGTGAACGTCCAAGTTATCGGTGCATCATCCCAAGTTATTGTGTTTTTTCTCTGGGGTGGACTTCACACCAGTTATTAACTGCTGATGCGTGCCCCGTGTACACAGTCTCGCATGACCTTCCCGCTAGCACGGTCAAAAATTACTTGAATTTGGATACGAGCGATCCCGCAGGCGGCAAAATATCCCGCCTCCTTCTAAAATTCCGCCACCTAGTCTTTAACATGCGAAATTCCCCTTTTGTCCTTGATGCTCGGAGAGCAACAGTTACAATACCGCCCTCATCTACATAGTAGGTCGGGGCTGCTTTGGTAACTTCCGGTTCCCCCCACCACACGGCACCCACATTTCCTCTCCCCCTCCTACAAAAATGACTAACTCCACAACACCATAGCATCTTACATCACACCGTCCATACTTCATCGGCCTTTCTACCCCTCCCCTCTCGAAACCCTAGACTACTCATCCACCGACGTACCAGAGCGGATTCACTGCCAGCGGCATGCACCTCGCTGAATCTGCTTCTGCGGCCTCATCTACCCCTCCCACCTCCCCTAGAAACAAGTAGACTGCTCATCCACCACTGTACAACAGCCCATTCAGTGTCATCCTTGTCGACAACGTTGTATCTCCTTTGCCTATACTTTCGTCAACCGCAGTGCATCTGCAGCGGCTCCTTCGTACTCCCTACCGGAGATGCTTCGTCCACACCCCCCGGAGCTGCCCCACTGACGCCCCCATCGACGGCCTCTGACCCTCTTCGTCGACACCTTCCTCAACCCTACCGGAGCCGCTTCACCGACACCATCGTCAACCCTACCGGAGTAGCTTCGCCTATACCATTCTCAACCCTACTGGGGCTGCTTTACCAACTCACAAGTCCACGGCCTCAGATACGCTTCATCGCACCCTCGTCCAACCTACCGGAGCAGCTTCTGACGCCCCGTCCACGATCGCAGATCCGCATCGTTGACACCATCCTGAACCCAACCGCCGGAGTAGCTTCACCGACGTCCTCGTCCACGGCCTCAGATCCGCTTTGCCCACACCGTAGTCCACCCTACCGGAGCCGCTCCACAAACACCCGACTCGACGGTTCTAGATCTCCTTACTGGACACTCACATCCAACACAGCGTCATCACCCTTGACGTTTCTAACCTGATTCCCACCGTCTGGCAAGATGCCAAGCACCCGCTGTTGGATCACGGGTTCCGTCAAAAACCCTCAAGGTTCAAACACTTGGGTGCGTGCGAAGATTTCCTCCCTACGGATCCATGCCCTAGCTCGCTAAGATCTCGCGGACGAACTCGACGAACTCACAACACAAAAGACACAAGATTTATACTGGTTCGGGCCACCGTTGTGGTGTAACACCCTACTCCGGTGTGGTGGTGGTGGATTGCCTCTAGGGCTGATGATGAATAGTACAAAGGGGAGAACAACCTCCTGAGGGTGAGATGTTCTTGTGCTTGACGAACTTGTGTGGGTGAGATGCCTCTCAATGAGTTGTCCCCTACTGTGGTGGCTAGTTCTACTTATATAGGCCCTGGTCCTCTTCCCAAATATTGAGCAGGAAGGGAGCCAACAACGGCCGATTTGAAAGGGGACAACTAGTACATCTTATCCTGACAAAAGTGGTCTTCGCCTGCAAAAGGCTCTGGTGGTGACGCTGCATTGGGCTCCATGCTGACCTCCATCTCGTCGCCCCGCTGGTCTTTGTCTCGTTGCACCGATATGGAAACCTTTGCTTGATGACTCGGTACCCTGCGCCCGCGCTTGCCTCCTTAGCACCAAATAGGAAACAAGGACGCTGCGCGCGCTGGAACCCGCCTGGCGCCCGCCTGGCGCCCGCCTGATCTTGATCGTCACGGCTCACATCACTAGAGCCTCGCGAGGTTTTCCCTGCCTTGATTTCTCCGCTCCTCGTGAGGCAGCCTGGTGAGGCCGCTCCTGAGGAGGTCTTGCATCGTCCTCCTAGCGAGGCTTGGCCCCTCGCGAGGGTCTTGAATGTCTCGCTCATGAAGATGGGTCGTATAGGCCTACAGCACAGCCAAGCCGTGGGCCGCAGGCAAGCAAGTCTGGTGACCCCCGTTCCAGAACGCTGACAGTAGCCCCCAGGCCCGAGGCGCGCTCGGGCATGGCTTCAAGGCGAAGCCAAAGGTCAAGTGCAGAGTGCGCGGGCCCCAAAAGCCTACGGCCTTGGTCGACGTGTGGCGGTTGATTGGACGTGGGCGTCTCCGCTTTCCCAAGCTGCCTCGGCAACCGCTCGACTTGACAAGTCCCTGCGTCATGCAAGGAAAACCATCATTACCTGTGATCGTGGGAGGCGCCGGTTGACATTCTTCTGCTATAAATGGCGAGGGGGCAGAGCCCCCGTCGCCCATCTCTTCCTTGTTATCTTGCTTCTTTCCTCCTCTACTCCATTGCTAGTAGCAACTACGATGGGGCCGATCCAAAGGTTCTTCGCTGACAAGAAAGGAAAGGCCCCCTGCAATGATCTGGGGCCACTCCCGCCGAACAAGAGGTCGGTTCATCGTCGTGAAGAAGCGGCAATGCAGGTGGTGACGAGGCCTTGGTGTGAGCGGCCTCCTCCAGGCTATCCGCTACCCTTGTACGCCCAAGCTGAGGGCTCAAGAGGGCGGAGCGACGAGCGGTGCCGCCCACATCGTGTCCGTGGTCGCCGTGTGATGGCGACACGTGCTGTTGCCCCTGGAATCCATTCCACGGATTCCTCGCACGAGCTTGTGCTATGGGCGTTGATGCCTCCAAGCTCTTGGATCCGCTTCCCGTGGTTCTTCTCTGACGTGATGCCGCCGAGGGGGCCCCTCGAGCTTTGGCTGTAGCATGCTGACTGTGATGCTCCGGCGACCGGAGCAGAGGTCAAAGCGGACTCCACCAGCAAGATCTTCATGACCCGTGGCTGGGGCAAGGTCACGCGGGTTTGCCGTGCGAAGGGCGCCCTTGCGATCCACTTCGAATATGATGGTGACTCCACGCTTTTCTTCAAGGTCTTCGACACGGAGGGCCGCCTCTTGGAGAGTTGCCCTGGAGGGGAGCGCTAGGATGACGCGCGCTACGCTTGTGGCTAGTCTAGCAGTAGCGACTCATGGGAGCCCAGCGGTTCTCCTGAGCTCTACGAGACTCCGGAGACGAGCGACGACAGCTACGTCAGCCGCCGCCGCCACTAATCTGGATGGGGTTGGCGCCAGCCTCCTGCGGCCAACTATTGATGATGGCGTCAGCTGCAGGAGGGTGTAGATAGGATTCCCCTAGGTTCTCATCTCTTGTTCCCTACGAGGAACCAAGAAGTGCCCCGTGGGGGCGTGTAAGGGTCTGTGATGTCTTTTGTGTATATCTTCCTTATTATGAAAATCTGCGAACGCATGTCCTATTAAGGCTCGGTCTCCCCTTTCCAACCTCGCGACAACTTGTTGCTCTACGCTGACAGGCCCCGGTCCCCAGGCAGGCTGTAGCCGTCGCTGGTATGCTAGGTCGCATGCCGTGGTCAAGGCCAGGAGGTGAGCGGCCCGAGGTCCAGTAAGAGCCCCTGAGGCACTATGCTCAGTAGGTCCCCTTTAGCACTCAAGAAGCCATGGTAAGGCAAGAAACGGAGGCGACATGGCCACAAAAGGGCCGCAGCGAGCGTAAACCCTAGGCTCTAGCAATTAGTTGGTCCGAATGCGGAACTTATCTTGATGGTTTGGGGCCGAGTTCTTGTGATGCGTCAGGCTCGCGCGCAAGCTTCTGCAGCATAGCTAGGTTGGGCCCATACGAGTCTCCCTTTCTCCCATGTTCTCCTTCGTGCGCTACGTCCTCAGGTCCCGGCCCTCGAGCGAGCTCAGCCGCCGCTGGTATGCCAGGTTGCCTGCCATGGTTAAGGCCATGGGGTGAGGGCTGGAGAGCCAGTAAGAGCTCCTGAGTCGCGATGCTCAGGAGCCCCCCTTTTAACGCACAAGCGGATTGCATGTGAGAAAAGGAAGCTCATGGTGCCGCCTGCTATCCTCCTGATGAGATCCCTGCGAACCAGCACAAGGAGAAACACGGTGTGTCGTTATGGTTGCCAGCCTGCCACTGGTTGCTCCGCGAGGAAATGAAGGCATTGAGGGCCTGTTGAGGTGACGTGCGCGGAGCGTGCCGCGAGCCAGAGCTCGACCGCTCAGGTTTGTCGACGTGGCAGAGTCGGACCCGTGCACCAGCGTCGTGCCGGCGTGTGTAGTCCCCGTGATGGGTGGTGATTGAGCAGGTGATAATCATAGGCAGATTAAGCATGGAGAGTTGCAGGCTTAAGTAAATGCAAGGGAGATACATGCCACTGGGTCAGGCCCGAGCGGCTTGGGGATGATGCAGCTTGAGGGGCGCCCCCAGCAAGGTAAGCTGAAGACATGGAGAAAAAGGGATACATGCCACAGGGACGGACCCACGCGGCCTGGGAATGATGCAGCCCGAGGGGCGCTCCCAGCTGAATGAACTTGGAAAATGTCACCTGGTTCTGTTGATGAAGAGATGTCGGGGCAGCTGAAGGTACGCGGCGAAGGGGCTGCTCCTCATGAGCCACCGGGGCCCTGAACCTCGGAAGGCTCTGGGGGCTCAGGTGGTTCCCTGAGGACTGCCTCCATCTCTGTCAGGACGGCGTGGTGCCTGGCCTCCTGAGCCGCCAGGATACGCCCCAGGTTGTGCTGATAGGCTGACGACATGCTCGGCAGGCCGAAAGGCATGCAAACGTGGCTATGTGGTGGACCCTCGCAGCGGCCCACGCGCGAAGACCAGAAAGGCTCCTGAGATGCGGCCCTGTTGAGCCCTAGAACGTCGATGTAGACGCGCAGCCCAGCATCCTCGTCCGAATGGGGGTCTGTGCTTCGTGTGCAGCGGTCGCCGCGCATGGCCCTGGCGTCTTGCAGCTCCTGAGCGGTCTTGGTGATGAACTCCTGAGCTGTGGGCGCTCCTCTCCCTATGTCCACCTGAGGGAAATGCGCAGTGAAGCACGCCTCCAAGTGGTGCCCGAGCGCCTCCCTCATGATGTGTGCAAGGTCTGAGACCCTCCAGAAGAGAGCCCCCGAGACCTGCCCGAGAAGGGTGCTAGGTGCGCCTTCCTATGCGATGGAAGGAGGCGCCTCTGGAGTGGGCACTGATACTGACGAGGTTTTAGCTGCGACGCCACCCTCCTGAGGTCTGACACGGCGCAACTGCTTCTTCTTCTTGGGGATGGCCTCTGGAGGGCCCTCGCCCTTACTGTCGGGGTCGTCGATTGCTGCAGCATGAAAGGCACGCTCGAGGGGCACACCGCGTCTCTTTCTTCGCATGGGACCGTGATGATTCCGCCGGTTCCCGACATCTTGAGTACATTGTAGCCGTGGTGGGTCACCGCCATGAACTTGGCCAGGGCTGGATACCCAAGGATGGCGTTGTATGGAAGACGGATGTGCGCGACGTCGAAGTCGATGAGCTCGGTGCGGTAGTTCTTGCATTCTCCGAAGGTGACAGGGAGGCGGACCTACCCTATCGGTGTGGTGGAGCCGTCAGTCACTCCTGAGAAAGGCTTGGTAGGCTGAAGCTGATTATACGGCACTTGGAGGTTGTCGAACGTGTCGACAGACAGTACATTGAGCCCTGCGCCCCCGTCGATGAGGGTCTTGGTGACTTGTACGTTGCTGATGACTGGTGAACAAAGCATCGGGAGGGCACCAGTGGTGGCTGCGCACTTGAGCTGATCTGCCGAGTTGAAGGTGATGGCGCACTAGGACCACCTGAGCGGGCGTGTGGCCTCAAGCTTGGGGAGGACTGCATTCACTTCACGAGCAAATTGTTTGAAGAAACGCTGCGAGGCTGGGGCCTGGGCTCTGCCCAAGATGAAGGCGATAGTGCGCGGCTCCTGGAAGCCCCCAGCCCCCTCGTCCTGATGGTGGTCGTCATTCCTTCTTGGCGGTGGCGGCAGCAGGGGAAGACCGGCGTTGTCCTGAGGACGATCCTCACGAGGCTGGTCCCTCCAGGCGCCCTCACGAGGATGATCCTGCCAGCGGTCCTCACGAGGCTGGTCGCACCACTCCTGGCACGGGCCACGGTCGTCCCAGCGCCTGTCACTTCTACGATAGCACAGGTATTACTATCTTGATTCTGTCATAAAATCATCATGGATGTACATGCATGACAGAAAACGTGACCTACTGTGACAAACACGTATCTTCACGGAAGTGTATTTTTTTGCAGTGAATGCTCAAGCTTGCGATATCCTTTTCAATGGATTGTGCCCCGAATAATTCAACAAAATCAGCCGCCTTGAGAATGCAAAGGAAATTTGGGATACTTTGGTTTATATGCACGAAGGTACCGAGTCCATCAAGGAATCTAAATTGGATGTGCTTCAAAGTCAACTTGACAAGTTCAAAATGAAGGATGGGAAAGAGTCGCTGAAATGTACTCTAGGCTTGCTCTCATCACAAATGAGATTGCTGGCTTAGGAAGGAAAGAAATGAACGACATATTCATCATCAAGAAGATCCCAAGAGCCTTGGATGGAAAATATGATATTGTGTACACCTTGATCCAAATGATGCCCAGTTACAAAGATCTTAAGCCAACGGAAGTCATTGGTAGAATTGTTGCTCATTAGATGTCACTCAAGGATAAGGAAGAGCTTCACAACAAGTCTAGTGGTGCTTACAAAGCTTCATGTGATGCCCCTACAACATCAAGTGAGAAACAAGTCTTCAATGAAGAATTGAGCTTAATGGTGAAGAACTCCAACAAGTTCTACAAGAGTAGAAGCAAAGAGAGAAGTTCCAAGTCAAGGTCCTACAATGAAAAAAGATCTCCTAGTCGTGATCACAATTGCTACAATTGTGGAAGACCCGGACACTACTCAAATGAGTGTATGGCTCCCTACAAAAGAGGAGAAGACTCACCTAAAATGAGAAGTAAAAGAGAGGAACCACCACCAAGAGAGAGAAGGAGTAGAGATGACCGTTATGAACGAAGACCCTCTCGCAGAAGCAAGGATTTGGAAAGGAAGGACAAGTCATCAAAGAGCTACACAAGATGAAGACATCAAGCTGATGTTGGTGAATGGGTACCCGGTTCCGACTCTGACAACTACTCTGAGAGAAGTTATCACTCCGACTCTAATATACTCAAGATGAATATGTTGCCAGTCTTGCACTTGTGTCATCCAACTCCTATGACATATTCGACTCACCAAATGAAGTGATTGGAAGATGCTTCATGGCTAAAGGCCCCAAGGTATCACACCCCGAGTATGTTGAGTTCAATAGTGATGAAGATGATCTGCTAGGTGGTGATGATTTACTTATTGACAACACTAGTGATGAAAACTATGATGCAATTGCTATTAATCATGCTAATCAAGATGAAACAAATGACAATGATAAGAAGGATATTGAGCATCTAACTAAAGAACTAAACACTCTTAAGTTAGCTCATGAAACTACCTTAGAGGATAATCGAGAGCTTTTAAAGACTCATGAGAAGCTATGCTTTGAAAAGATCAATTTAGAGCAAGAGCATGGGTTCTTAAAAGCAATCAATGATGATCTTCATAAGAAAAGTTCTTCTTACATTGCCAAGTGTTTACTCTTGTCTACTTACATGCCACAAGTGAAATCTAGCAACAAGAGCAAGAAAGATTCTTCTTATAGTATAACAATAATCATGCTAAATCCAATATTGTTGCTTCTAGTAGTTCTCTTGATTCCACTAATGATTCTCTTAGCCAAGTTACACTTGAACAAGAAAATAGCTTATTGAAGGGAATTATCGAGAAAGGTTTTTACAAAGAGCCTTGAGGAAGTAAGAAATTTGAGGAAATTTTACGCAAGCAAGGAAGGCACAAGAAGAATCAAGGTGTTGGTTTTGAACGCAAGTTCAATGCAAATGGAGTTGAGTGGGAAGAAGATCAATACCCCAAGACGAAGTTTGTTCTTCAACAAGAGAAGTATGACCCCACTTCATTCAAGGGAACACAAGCTCAAGATGATCTTCCACCACAAGACCACAAGCTAAAAGGCAAGGACAAGCTTCAAGAAGAGATTGATTCATTTGAAGAAGCTCCAAAGGGCTTGATCAAGTGGGTTCCCAAGACTACATCAAGTTCTACTTCGTCAAGTACGACTACAACTCCAAGGATCCCCATCAAGTTGATGTGGGAAGAAGAAATGGAGAGTTCTTGAGGGTGACTCCGCCAACATACTTCACTCATATTCATTTTGGCAAGAACGAGTGCAATCAACTTTCATATCTTGCACTAGTTCAAGGAGTCACAAACCCTCATGTTGGTAAGACAAGGGACAAGGTAACCTAATGCTTTCATGGACATCATCATATGTGTATTTCACTCTATGTCTATGGATATCCTTGTGTGTTCCTTGTGGGACTAACCCATGTAGGTATTGAAAGTGCAAATCACTCCAATGGGTTGCTCGAAATGATCTACATCAACATTGAGCATCTACATCTTCAACACCTACATGAAGTCATCATCGAAAAAAATCCAAGGTTAGTTCATCCCTCTTGGGGGGATATCCTATCTAGGGGAGCTTTGCTCTAAGAATTGAGCTAAAGCAAATCTAATGGTGTGAACACAACAATGCTTTATGTAAAAGTGGTAACCCACTTGTGCTTAAATGATGAGTATGACCTACCATCAAATGTTCTCATTTGACTCCTCGGTCAATACACTCATATATACATGACCTAGTCATCGCCAATTGCTTGATAGATGCTAGAGTGTGTGTGCATGCTTTGCCACATATTTCATTTGCTATCTTATTGTGTGGGCATGTTGGTTGCATAATTTTCTCCATTCGAGGACATCTATTTGTTGCTTTGATTGTTTATTTGTTTTTACCAAATGGATGGACAAGAATGCCTAAGAACTCCCTCTAGCTTTCTATGCTTTTCTTGTCTCAAACTCTATTCATGCTACATCACAAAGTTTGATCAAGTCGAATTTGGACCCTCCGGGTGAGGAGCACTTGGAGCCACTGATCTGTCAAGGGCTTAAACCTCCAAAACCTCTTAATGGCCTTCGATCTGATCGATTCTTTCCCTTCTGTCCCACTGAAATCGTTAAGTTGATCTAGGTTTCACCTCGGTGAAACCGATTAGAACTCTTCGGTCTCACCGAGTTGAAGTAACCGCTTGCGATTCTGCATCTTGGTGCCACCGAGTTGTTCCACTCGGTCACACCGTCAGTGATTGGGTATATATACTACGCGGGTTGAAATTTGGAAAATTCTTCAAACACTCAACCCACACCTACCCAGCTCTGCCCCCCTCCTAGTCTCCGGATTGTCTCTGTCGTCGCCAGTGCCTCCTGCTGCTAGTCTCCATCGCCATCAACGGAATCTCACCGCCGTTGTCGCCGTAGAGAGTTCGTTGCCAAGCTAGGGTACAAACTTGATCTCTTTGTGCGTCCTTTTACTCTAATTCATGCACAAGGATCAATGCCCAGTTTCTTGCCACGATTGAGATAAATCTATCCACCGAAAACTCCATTAGAATAGATTTGATGCAAAAACTTAGCGTTAGGTTTCCGCCGAACTCATCTCGAACCGACCGGTCTGAAGATTTTGGTCTACCGATTTGGCTCAGGCCATTGCACATGTACTACATGGTCTGACCGAAGTGTACAAATCAGTGTGACCGAGTTCACTTTCTCTGTGAAACCCTAGCATCCTAGAGTCACCGAACAACATTTCGGTCTGACCGAAATTATATGTTTAGACTCTAAAGTTGCTTCGGTGTCACCGAGTTTGTAATATCGGTAGCTCCAAAATGCTTTCTGTAGAAAACTAAAATTAAGTTTTTGACTCAATTTTTTGCAAAAATAGCTGTATTTTGTGATGCTCATCCACTCTATCTGTACCCATCTATTTGCAGGGTCAGATTCAACCATGTCAGAGGGCAGTGACAGTCAGAACAGGTAAGAGGAGCAGGTGAATCTCAGTGAGGGCACTAGTCCCTCCAACAGCAGCTATGATGAAGGTAGCAGAAGCACCCCAAGCAATTTGCCTAAGGCCGCAACTAGGACAAGGAAGAAGAGATCCCCAGATTCTGAAGATGAGGACTTTGTTGTTGATGAGGAAATGACCTCAAAGAAGGTGCTCAAGAAGGAGCAAGCTACTACTGCTGCCATCAAGCCTGGTGCGGCATATGCCAAACGATGGCTTATCATGGTGGGAGCGAGTAGAACGTCGCCGGTGCACAGGCGGGATGAGGCGTGAACACGTCACGCCCGTGAACTTTACCTGTGTTCGGGGCTCTCCGTGGAGATAACACCCCTAGTCCTGCTCTGCGGGGTCTCCGCATGATCACTAAGGCACTAGTGGTACAATGGTGCTCCTTGAGCTGTTTGCTAGAGGTGGAAGAAGGCAAGCACGCTCTCTCCTCCTCTAGGTGTGAGTCTAGTCCTAACAGGTTAGAACCCTTTGCATGGGTGCCCTAGGGGGTTTATATAGTCCTACCCCCGAGGGGTACAATAGTAATCCGGCCGGGTGTAAGACCCGGTTGTCAGTCTCTCTGGTCGCCAGCTTCTCCGCCGGGTGCTGGGGCCCGCCGCCTGGTGGGCCCCGCCGAATGGTCTGGTACGGAGCCGACAGGCCGCCCCCGCTGCTCGCGGGTCTTATCGGTTGCTGATCACTGTAGCTATGATGCTAATGGTGCAGGCTTGGTCAGGGGAGCGTGGCTACAGTCCCGCCGCCTGGTGGGAGATCACTGTAGCCACTCCATGTCTTATCTGGTTAATGGTGCGCGAGCCCTGAGGGAGGAATAGGCCGCCTGCTAGAACCCAGCCTCCCTCGGGTCCGACTGGTCTAACCTCCGCCATCTTCCGGACTCCCTCTAACCGGTAGGGCCCGCCGTATTCGGGCCGTACTGTCAGGCGGTCGTGGTAGCAGGGCTCTGCCTGACAGGAACGACGTCAGGAGCAGAGTGGCAACAGTACCGCGTCAGGCGGAGATCTCCACCTGTGCGGAGTACTGTGGCCACGCCCGTCCCTGGATACGGGGGTGATGGGCTACTCTGTAGCCTCTCCTTGTCTTGTCTCCTTAATGGGGGTGCAGACCTTGAGGGCGCCATGGGCCGACTGTTGGGAGCCGGCTTCTCCGGAAGCCGCTCGGCAGGAGTCCGCCCGTCTTGGAGCCGTCTTCCTGAGCATGGCCCCCTTCTGCCAGTCGGCTGTTTGGCCAACCGGCCGCCAGAAGGCGGCGCACTATCTTGACGTCTTGAGGGGCGCAGCCGGCCCCGATGCTTTGAAAGGTTCTGGGGCTCGGGTTACGCCACCCGTGGCCCATTACTCCGACAGTAGTCCCCGAAGCTGGTGAGGCGCCGTGGCTGAGGGGCCGAGAAGCCTCAACAGTTTCCTCCTCCGGGTGCTATGGGTGAAAGCTTCGTCCGACTCCAGGCAAGCTTCCTGAGGGAGTCGGCCACGACCAGTCGGGTTTAACTGAAATTTCGAATGCAGCGGCAAGAGCTAGGTGGCATGCTAGCTAAGCCTTTAGGCCTGCTGCCCGTCGGGGACGCGTCACATGGCGCCAGCCAGCCGTGCCAGCCTGCCAGCTCACGCGCGTGATGGGGCGTGATGGCAGGCGGGGCCCACCGCCACTGGGCCTCGGCATGCGAGCGGATCCGCTGTGGCCGATGCGGGCAGTTGGGTTTGTCCGCGGAGTTACTGCGCAATAACTCGAGCGGTAAAGGCGGGAGCGTGGGGTCGTGGGCCCAGTTAATCCCACGATCCCACGCCCGCCCCCCCGGTTTCATAGCCCGCAGGCTATAAGTAGGGGTAGGAGAGGGAGCGGCAAAGCACGCGCGCCTCTCCACCCCACTTTCCTTCCTCCTTCTTCTTCTCGCCACATCGCTCCCGAGCTCCGCCAGAGTGCTGCCGCCGCTCGTCTCCGTCGAGCTTTTCCTTCCCGAACCCTCCTGGCCCGTCCCAGTCTTGGTTCTCCCACCGCGCCGCTCTTTTCGTCGAGATCTCCATGGCGCGCGAGCATGAAGGGGACTGGGATGGGTCGAATGACCATGAGGACCACATCGCATTCCTCCGCGACACACGGCGTCTCCCCGGTGCGGGATACGTGAAGGCGCGCGTGCCGCCGAAGGGAGAGATCTCGCCGGGGCCGGGGGAGGGCGAGCGGGTCGTCTTCTGCTCGTACTTTATCCGCGGCTTCGGCCTGCCAGCAAGCGGCTTCCTCCGCTTGTTCCTCGAATTCTACCATCTTCAGCCTCATCACCTTACGCACAACACAGTGATGCTCCTGGCCGCCTTCGTCACGCTGTGCGAAGGCTACCTTGGAATCCTCCCCACCGTCGAGCTGTGGGGAGCCTTCTTCTACACCAAGCTAGGCACCTCCGTCCGAAAGGTGGCTGCCCAGTGTGGTGCCTTCATCGCGGTGCGTCGGCCGTCTCCGAAGAACGCCTTCCCCACCTTCAAGCTGCCATAGTCGGTCAAAATGTAGCATCAGTCTTATTTTTACGTGGAGAACGTCGACCCGGCTGCCAACTTCCACAACCTGCCGGCTTACGTAGCCGGCCCGCCGGCTGAGCCTCGGGCTAGCTGGGTCTACAAGCCGAAGCGGGTATTGGCAGACAGCACCGCCGCCATCCAACGACTCTGGGAGCTGACCGACACCGAGGGCCTCAAGGCAACCGACTTGCTGGTTGCCTTAGTCGTGCGTCGGGTTCTCCCGCTCTAAGGCCGGCCTCACCTGATCAGCCGGATGAGTGGGCATCGCGACCCATGCCGGCTGAGAAGCAAGGAGATGCCGGCTGCCGAGGTGGCCAACTTGGTGAATGAAATCTCCAGATTCAAGCTGGAGGGGTCCTGGCAGTTCGGCAAGCCGCCGTACTCTCGCGCGGACCCGCCACCCGCCGTAATTCTTTTCAGTCTCTCCTTTCTTTAATACTTCATCTTTATTCCGTCTGGTGATCTTTGAGCAATCGTACTTGGAATGCGGATATACATGTCTCCGGCGATGGTCGCGGTCATGGGGCGGGGTGGTGACTACGCACCGGACCGGGCCGTAAGCGATGTGGACGATCCCGACTTGGGGGCAGCCGCCTCGGAGGACACCGCAACAGGCGGCGTCTATGGAGCCAGTGGCTCCGAGGAAGTTGGCATCGAGACCTGGCCCGATAACGATGAGGAGGAAGACAAGTCGCGTCCTTCCCGAGGTACTGGCAAGGCAGACGTGGGCCCCTCCGCCGAGCCGTCTGCTCGAGGCGGTACGCGGAAACGCAAGCAAGGCGTTGTCTTGTTCGGCAGCGTGCCGAAGAAGGCCAAGAATCTAGCCGCCGCAACCAGGCAGAGGGAGGTCGCAGGGAAGGCGGCCAAGTACCAGAAGCTTCCAAAGGCACCTGCTATGTTGTCGGCGTAAGTATGATTTCCTTGTGTTCTTTTTTCTCATTGATTCCTTCTGAATTTCCTTTGCTTTTTTTCTTGATTTTAGGGCTCCTCTCTCTCTTGAGAAGTCGGCCGCCGCTTCCATCGTTGGATCGGCGGAGACCTCTACCACTACCCGGCGAGTCGATCCGGCCGCCGACCTCCGAGAGGCGACGGAGCGAAACATGCGGGAGGCACGCGAGGAGCAGGAGGCCGCCCGTCTGGAGAAGGCGGAAGCGGAGAAGGCGGAGGCTGCCGCCCTGATGAAGCTAGCGGAGGCCGAGGCTTCCAACGCGGTGAAGGAGTAGGACAAAGAGGCCGCACGCCAGCAGTCGACACTGTTCGTCATCCCCTTGAACTCTACACTGCCGCCGCCAGAGTTCGTGGCGCCGACTGGGGGCCGGCGATGAGCACCAAACCATGGAGAGGGAGGGCGGCGACGTCGCCATGCCGTACGTGATGGTGCCTCCGCCACCGCCGTCTGAGGAAGCGCGAGACAAGCAGCTGGCTGATCCGCCGGTGCCACCAGCACTACAAGAAATCTGTTAATACATGACGGATAGAGTTCGTCATGGATCAGTGAAAAACTGTTGTGGGCCCCCATGCATGACGGATTTGAAATCCGTCATGTATATCGCGTCATAATTTCACATTATCCCTTCCTTGACGGTTCTTGTCCGTCATGGATCTGCACCAGGTCCGCCCAAGCCCAAACCTCTGTGATGGGAACAATCCGTCATGGACTAACGCCATGTAGGATTTCCGATTGACTAATTTGAATGACATGTCTGCCTACGTGGATACTATTTTCCATCACAAAAATGGTCATCAATTTCAGCACAGTTTAAATTTGGCAAAGCAAATTAGCCCATTTATTTCTGCCTCATTAACCCATTTATTTCGGCCTAATTTTGACCAAGAACGTTTTTAGCATAATGTTTCTCGCAATTCCAAATGCCAATTTCGGCCCAAGAGGAAGTATTTGCAAACTGTCAGAACATTACACATTTGATCCAGTCCGCAGCCATCCATATGTAAATCAACATAGCAGTTTACAAAATACTTCTATCAAGTGATAACTTACAACATAAATGAACAATATATCACACAAGGTTAGGAACCAGTACAACCCATTTTACATCAACATAACATATAAGCTATTGAGGTTGTTATTCATGTTCCTCTTGTCGGTCCTCCTGTGGCAACTATTATGTCGTGGTTGACTGTGATGGCAGCACTATGTAGCTCGTTACCTAATCTTACCTGGCATATTTTCAAGAACCTTATTAGATATTTGTAGATATGAATTGATGATAGAAATAAGAGAATTACAACAAAAATGAAAATGAACTATATGTTGTCAAAAATTCTTAAATCTTATAGTGCCTACAAATGAGAATAACATTGCATCTACTATAAACTGAGAATAAGCATGAAGTCTCTTAAAACTAATCCTAAGAAAAGCATGTCAAATGAAAGTCAAATGACAAGGAAACAAAACATACATCACAAAACTCAAGTACTATAGTAGTAGTAGTTGAGGCCATATAAACATGCCAACAAAATGGCATCACTAGCAAACAATATCCTCGCCATGATGTGTGAACAAACCGGGTCAACGAGCAACGGCATAAAACTCAATGTTTATGCTGCAAGTACATCTCAAAGGGCTAACAAATAGTAAACAATACTTGCTGCCCACTTGACAAACATAGTATTATTATTTATAACAGGAAACAATAATGAAATGAAATGAACCAGTATATATGTATGCAGGGTGACAACAGTATGAACAAGGCTTGCGCATATGTGAGAGATGATTCATCTTCACTCCATGTATATTAATAGTGCAAGCATGCATATGCATCAGCAGCAAAACAACATATGCTAAGACGTGTATTGTTTTAATGTCATACTGCATGCATAATAAACAAAGTTATAGTGCAGACAGCACATGGTATACAGGTTAAAAAGTTGATATACCTTCTTAAGACTGTTAGATACTAGATTTCAAAGCAGCAAGAATAGTCAAGTATATTCCCATAGCCTGCACAAGATAAGGTGATGTGAATGCACCGACAAGCACAAAATTCAGACTGAGCTACCATAAACCATATTAAAACATATACGCTAATTTTTTTAGAAGTCTGTTAGATGTTAGATTCACACTCATTTACCAAAATTGAGATAGATAATAGTACTATCAATCTTTTGTTACTAATCTCTATTTCCTTTACTACTTCGATCCTAGTTTCTTTCTGCGTCTACAAAAAAACAAATCTCTTTAGGCAATAATAAACCTAAGTTATTTCTCAAAATGTAGTGATTTTTATAGTTGCCTTTTTCAAGCATGGTCCATATTGTCCAGAATATCTAGTATGTGTGCTATATCAAGTTGATATTGATCTGGCTGTCCAAAATCCTCTGAAGGCATAAGTACAACTGCGAAAATACATGTTAGCACTTAATACATAGAAGACAGAGTTGGCGATCAATGATTTTTTGAATTGTGGCCAAACCTCATACAGAACATGAAACAAACATGTTCTGATTGACCCCATAGACAATTAGAATTCCAGTTCACATCCTAGTTATGCTTAATGACATCAAGCATATTCTTGTTACTTAAATTGATTGTGCTAACCCATGTACTACAGCCACAATAGGAGTAATCGTGGCTATACGAGATCTTGTTACTTAAAAAATATTGGAATAAAGTATCAAGTGGTCGGAGCATACCATTATTCCCTTGCTAGTGAACACGCATTATTTAAGGCATTTTGAAAGTGCGTTATATCGACTAGAGGGGGAAGGGGTGAATAGGCGATTTTTATGAATTCTTCACTGAGGAATTTGCCGGTGAGGAAATTCCTTAGCGAAGAACTACTTGCAGCGGAATAAGTACTCAAAAGTAAGCATAAGAGAATGCGGGCATGGTCATCATGATGAAATGAAGACAATCAAAGAGTATGAAAGCGTAAACACAGGATAGCACAAGATGAAGACAAACAGATCAAGAAATTGAACTGAGGAAATTGAGAAAGTCTTGATCAAAGTCTTCAAACACAGATATGAATGAACACTCAACACAGTAATGAGGAAATGAGAGGGTTGAGTAGATAGAACCAGTAAGGTTGGTGAAGACAATGATTTGGTAGACCAGTTCCAACTGCTGTCTCAGTTGTACGTCTGGTTGGAGCGGCTGAGTATTTAAACTCGAGGACACAGTCCGGACACCCAATCGCTGAGCACGCAGCTCAGGACACCAAGTCCTCACCGTATTCTCCTTGAACTAAGGTCACACAGACCTCGTCCAATCACTCGTGGTAAGTCTTCAGGCGACTTCCAAACCTTCACAGACTTGGTCACTCGGCTATCCACAATTCCTCTTGGATGCTCTAGACCATGACGCCTAACCGTCTGGAAGAAGCACAGTCTTGAAAGGTAACAAGCGTCGGATCCCTGCAGGATCAATCTTTTCAGTGATGCTCGATCACTTTGGGTTTGTAGGGGTTTGGTTTTGGGTTTTTCCTCACTCAATGATTTTCGCTCAAAGTCCTCGGAGAATGGGTTGCTCTCAAATGACAAGTGTCAAGTTCTCTCGGAGCAGCCAACCAGCTAGTGGTTGTAGGGGGCGGCTATTTATAGCCTAGGGAGCAGCCCGACATGATAAGACATAAATGCCCTTCAATGATATGACCGTTAGGTGGATAAGATATTTTGGGACAGGTGGCGCCTGACAAAGATGAACGATCGGAAATTTGACTCTCAAATTCCTCGGGGCTATCATGTTCCTCATCGTAGGCAATCCGCCTTTGGCGAATTCCTAACTCCTCGGTCGAACAAATTCCTCGGTGACGGTAAGAACTTCGTCTCACATCAAGAAATTGTTGAATCGTATGAGATTTCCAAAGGCTTCACTCGAAGGGATTGGTAGGTGTAGGATTTTGAGTTGAGCATCACATGGAAATTTTTCCTTAGTATTTCTCGACCCCCTTTAACGATGCGGTGTTTCCTATGACTCAAGAAAGAGAAAACGAAACTATGAAAACAAAAGTCTTCACGCTTCATGTTCCTCAAATGAATACCAAGTCTTCAAGGTCACACCAATTTCTTCACTTTCAAAGTCTTCAGAAAGTCTTCAGAATATCAAAGTCTTGATCGAAGAACTTCATTTTAGGGTCGACTTTCTCTATAAATATCAAACTCCTCATAGACTTATAGACCTATGTACACTCACAAACACATTAGTCCCTTAACCTATAAGTCTTCAATACACCAAAATCACTAAGGGGCACTAGATGCACTTACAATCTCCCCCTTTGGTGATTGATGACAATATAGGTTAAGTTTTCAACGGGAGGATAAACATATGAAGTGTAAATACTGATATTGAGGAATTTGATTGCAAGATATAGAAGAACTCCCCACGAAGATGTGCATAGTGAGGAATTTGCTTTTGAGGCAATGCACATTTGAAGAGTTGAATCATGGAGATCTCCCCCTATATCTTGTAATTCATACACGCATTTGACATATAATATGAAGAATTTGAAATGCATGATGAAATATTGTGCTTGATGAAATTCAGCATGCGTGCAATAACATTAATGAGGAACAGGCATGCAAAATAACGCATCAAGAGTATCAGAGCACAGTGCATCAAAAGTATCAAAGCACCATCGGGTTTAAGATTACAACTCGATCCAATAAAATTTTCAGAAGAACTAGAGTTGTAACTTAACAAAAAATTGCCCATATAATAGACCCGCTTGAAGACTAACTCAAATTTCTCCCCCTTTGTCATCGAATGACCAAAAGGATCGAAACTGAGGACTAACGCCCCTGAAGAATTTCAAGTTGAAGAAGGAGCGCCAGTGTTGTTGGGGTCAGTTATCATAGTGGGGCCTGCCGCAGTGTCGTCCAAGTCTTCATTTTCATCAATATCTCGTGATGAAGAATAGGAGCTGGCCACCAAGGAAGGAACTTTGACCTTCTTGTATTTCTTCGGAGGAGGTGCAGACCAGTCAAATTCTTCCTTGAGACCCATTGTCGTCAGTTCTTCCGTGCTGTAGACATTTGAAAGAACAGCCCAGGTGCGTTTGAAGGTTTCATGGAGGTAGTAGTGGTTTTTCTTCACTGCAATGTGTGTAGAGGTCATGTTGTGAAGAATTGAACCAAACTGACGCTTCACCCATTTATGATTGCGATCAACCTTCTAATGAAGACTGAGGAGTAACTCACGATCGGTCATCACCACAGGTCTTGTAATTTGAGGTATTCTTGGCGAGAGTCATGTGTGGCGAGTCATCATTGGTGGAGTAGGATGGATCTTTCCGAAACTGTCCATCCAATGGACGAGTGCCTTCATCGATCACAACAGTTGCCTTGCCCTTGTCATCAGCTGAGGTAAATGTCCGTTTGAGGACTTCAATCGGGGGCAAGAAGCGGTGGTTCGTAGTATCAGCCTTGTAATTGAGTGAAGACCTTGTCTGATGAATCTCATTATCCAAGGCGCATAAGGCTTCAGCTCAAATGGTGACATAGCAATGTTTGCGTAGTCCTCATGAAGAAATCATGGAAGTTGACGGGACCCCCATGAATGATATTGAAAAGCATATTCTTCATGATGCCAACGACTTCTTCATCATTTGAGTCGTGGCCTTTGATAGGACTTATTGTCTTCGTCAGAATCCGATAGTCACTCCGAGGCACATACAATAATTCCTTGACGAGGAATTTGGTTCTTGGGGCTTGCCCTGGCTTCAAAGGCTTCATCAGCACTTGCATATAGTGATTTGAAAGCTCAGGTTCGTTGTAGATACAACGAGCACCATCAAGGGGAGGACTGAGTGGTAGAGTATGAAGCAATTCAGTTGCTGGTGCCTTGTAGTGAGTATTTTCAGACATGCAGTCTAACACCCATGAGTTCACGTCTTGGCGTCTCGGTGATGTGCAGCGTTGCATAGAATTGAAGAATGAGTTCTTCATTCCAATCACAAATGTCGGTCAGAAATTGAAGTCTGCGTCGTGAAGAACACTGAGGACTGGCTCAAAGCCTGGCAGAGACTCCATGTCTACATGAGGAATATGTGCATGATCGAAGACTTTGTCTTTGTTGTAGAGCACTGAGGATAGAAATTGGCTTGACTGGCAGTCCAGAAACGCCTCTTCCTTATGCGAGCAGAATCATATGGATTGTAATCAGTGAAGAATACATGCTCGTTGAAGAAATCTTCAGCCTTGAAATTTTGCTTTGTTGAGAAGGGATTCTTTGGCTTTGGCAGTGGAGTGTTAGTGAGTTGCATCACGACCTCTGGAATCGCAATCTCAGGTTATTCAGGCTGAGGAATTTCTTGTTCCTCTACAGGTGCAGTCTGAGGATCAGCGGAAGGTTCATCGGCGCTAGTGGCTGGAATTTCTTCATGGACAGATAAAGTGGGATGAGTTTCTTGAGCCCATTTGAACTGTTGGAGCAGGGGTGAGGAATCTGTTGGATTGGGGTGAAGAGTGGAGAATTTGGATCTTGACTTTCCCAAAAGTCTTCGTTCATCACTGGCGGTGTGCTTCCAATCTCCACATCTTCTTCAATTTCCTCAACACCGGCCTCTTCAGCTGTGAACTGAGGCATAGGCGAGGAAATGATTGGGGTTGAAGGGATTGCTTCCACTTCAATTTCTTCATCAATCTGCTCTGACGAAGCAGCAGAATGATTTTCTTCATTAGATCCGCTTGGGATCTCATAATCTTCATCAAAAGGAACAAGGTCCTTTGATGGAATTGAGGAAATTGGAACAGCATCAATAGGATTTTCATAGGAGCTGGTCATTGGCTTCATTTTATTCGCATCCGAAGAATTTGACGCAGCTGATGCTTTCCGTTTCTTCACTGCAGCTCGTTCTGCAGCCTTGGTCTTCTTCACATCAGAGGTAGATGGAGGAATTGGAGTTGGTGTTGGCGCAGGAGGAGCTGAGGAATCTGGTTGATTTTCCTCAGGTGCAAGCGATCTGATACTGACTTGTTCGGTTTCTTCAGGCGCACCACTAGTGGATGCCCTGGCAATTTCTTCAGCGGCTGGAATGGGATCATCAGCCCTGGAACTAGCATTGTCTTTAGCAGCCTGAACTTCATCAACGGTGCTGGCATGTTCTTCAGTCTGCTGAGCTGAGGCTCCAGCCTGAGGAATTTCTTGTTGCGTTGGGGCAGCAACATTGGTGAATTTCTTCGTCAGGTTGACGAATCTGACTTTGGCTCCTTGCCAATCAGCATAATAGGAGTCAAATTTGTCGCTGAGGGCTTTGATGTCAGCCTGCATCTTGATAAGTTCTTCAGTTGTCATCTTGACAACGTTTTTCTTCAGTAGTTTCTCCTTTACATCTTGCGATTTCTTGATCTCTCGGCCGTATCAAATTTCCATTTTCCTCTTGGATGAAATGAGTCGACATGTGACTTTGGCGGTGTCAACTTGAAGTCGAGCATAGGAGTGTTTGGGTCCTTGTGCGAGATCAATGTAGTCTAGGATCGCTCTTGGATCCAACAAAGATGTACAGTGTGCCTTTGGCTCTAGCGGCCCTTTCTTGGCGGTCTCGATGATTTCCGCAAGTTCATCATCATCAGCCTCATCATCTTCGTGTGGCTCTTGGAAGGCGACTGTTTCTTCTTGGGATTTGGCCGAGGACCTCGTCCATTGTGGCCTTAGTCTTCAGCAGAAGTCGGGCCAGATGAAGAATTTAGTGCAGATGAGGAACTTGCTGAAACACTAGAGGCAACGGAGATGCTGCAGTCCTTTGGCACGTGGCGGATGCACAGTCTTGAGGACTTTGTCGGAACTGCTGAGGACTTTGTAGGAGAAGCTGAGAACTTGGGAGGAGCAGGATCAGCATGAGGAATTGGCCGTGAGGGCACAGCTGAGGAACTTGGCCGTGAGGGCACTGTTGGTGAAGCATTTGGCTTGTGTGCGGGCTTCTTTGCCATAGATTTTCTTGGCTTGACAAAGGCCTCAGTGGCAGCAGCAGATGTGAGTCCTCATTGAATTTCCTCACCGCCTCGTTGGCTTGTCTTGCCAATTTGGCTTGGCGCTTGGCCCATTCTTCAGGAAAGTCCTCACCACGCTTGATCTTTGGTGGGGTTGACTTCTTGACCAGGTGCCAACGGAGCTCTTGGGCATGGAGGATTGAGAGCGAATTTCTTCATGTACTTTGGAGTTACATATCTGTACTCCCTCCATTCCCTTGCCCATCTCCGTTCAATCCTTTGAATGCGCACCTTGCGCTGATTTTTGTTTTCTTTTCCGAACTCGGCTTCATCAGGTGTGCAATAATCAGCATATATTTCCTCAGGGATTTCAAACGCTGATCATGACCTCGGGCCTCTTTCCTCCTTTACGTGGCTTCTTTCATACGCCATATTCTTGGTGAGGAATTTGAACAAACGAATTCTCTGAAGAAGTATGCAACTTTTCTTCAAGGAACGCCGCAAATGAGTTAAGTTGATGAGAACCTAGTGATTCAGCGGCGGACATGAGTACACAATGAGCAGTATAGTTGCGAGGAATTTGGAGAGGTCATATGCGTTCTCGGAAGGTTTTCAAAAAGAACTAGTTTGAGGAATTTGACGGATGAGCCTTGAAGAATTTCACTAAGCGATCTTTGTCTTAGGTTCTAGAGTTGTATAGATCGAGGATCCACACAATTGAGGAATCTTGAAGAAAATCATTGCTTAGAGAAACGAATCAAGAGCATATTTTGTTTGAGGTGTTCATATGTGTGAAGATTTGAAGAATAAACACCTTTGAAGATTTTCAGGAAGGTTTGAGAATCAAAGCGAGTAATAAAAGTAACTTTTAATTACCCGAAGTGAAGAACACGACGAACTGAGAAGTGTAAATTAGAAGTTCGTCAGTTCAGATCTTCCACGCCCTAACTCGGCGGAGGAAGACAGCTACTGCTGCGGCGGAGTGAAGATTTCAGCGGTTGGCGCGAGTACGTCGGGCGACGAGGTCGAGGCGATGAAGCTCTTCCTCACCGGGCGACAATGGAGTAAGCGGCGCTAGGGTTTGAGAAGCTTCGGGCGAGAGAGAGCGGTCGGCGGAGTAAAGGAAGTGAGGAAGGGGAGTGGGGGTATATATAGGCACGGTGAAAAACTGTTCGCCCGAAGATTTGGGACGAACGTGCCCCTGACCCTTCTCATTCGCTTGACATGTGTCACCCACGTACAGAAAAGTGGAGATCGTGTTAGATCGTGGGTGAATAGATAAATCCATCGTGGGATGCGGAACGGTTTGAGCGGCAAAACCGAAAGTTTGGATAAGATCAGTTTTAAAGTTCCGTTCGCAATTTCTTCAGCTGACAAGGACACAGTGAAGATTTTGAACGAGTTTCAAATAGAACGCACATGAAGAATTTGTGAATAGATTGGGTTGAGTATAGCATAGAGGGGGAAGGGTCCGATCACATTCACTTAGCAGAAAAGCAACTTGAAGAATTAGCCATAAGTGAATGCTGTAGAGGACATAAACCCATATATATATTTTGAAAAGTTGAAGAATCTGAAAAACTGAAGAATTTCAAAAACTGAGGAAAAACTCAAATTGAAGATTTTCAAGTTTGGTGGTGGCGTGACCCACCGTATAAGAATGATGATTTCAGACACCGCGTACAATTGTCGTAGGGTTCTGAGAATAAAATTCTTCATTAATTTCTTCACACTTAGAATGTTATTCTTCATGGATTAAAGAAAAACGTTTCATCATGTGTTGCACATCTAAGTCATCAATTTTGCATAAGTATCAGGATGTGTGTCCTTTTCAAAGAACATTCGAAGATTCTAAGATATTTAGCTCACACCGCAACTTGCTAAATCTCTTCTCATCCAAGGGCTTAGTGAAGATATCGGCTAGCTGTTCTTCAGTCTTCACATGCTTTCGATGGAGATGTCGCCCTTCAACACATGATCACGAAGAAAATGATGACGAATTTGAATGTGCTTTGTCTTCGAGTGCCGAACTGGGTTGTGAGCAATCTTGATGGCACTCTCATTTTCCGCGATGAGAGGCACATTCTTCACTTTGATGCCGTAGTCCTTGAGAGTTTGCTTCATCCACAGCAATTGAGCACAACAAGAGCCAGCAGCAATGTATTCAGCTTCCGCAGATGAAGCGGTGATCTGTGATTCTGTTTCTTCGAGGACCAACGGACCAAAGATCGTCCTAGGAAATGACAAGTACCAGATGTTGACTTGCGGTCCACACGATCACCAGCATAGTCAGAGTCAGAATATCCAATGAGATCAAAAGTAGAGCCCTTGGGGTACCATAATCCTGGTGTTGGTGTGTGAGCTAGATATCGAAGAATATGCTTCACAGCCTTATGGTGTGATTCCTTCGATCCAGCTTGAAATCGGGCACACATGCAAACACTTAGCATTATATCTGGCCTAGATGCACATAAGTACAATAGAGTACCAATCATGGAGCGGTATACCTTGTGATCGAAGTCAATACCATTTTCATCAGTGCATAGATGGCCATTTGTGGGCATAGGAATTTTAGCGCCTTTGCAATGTTGCATGCCGAATTTCTTCAGGACATCTTTGAGGTATTTCTCCTGAGATATGAATATGCCATTGTGTTGTTGACGAATTTTAAGACCTAAGAAGAATTTCAACTCTCCCATCATAGACATTTGATATTCTTCACTCATCATATAGGCAAATTCATCACTATAACGTTGGTCAGTACAACCAAAGATAATATCATCAACATATATTTGGCACACAAACAGTTCACCATCATATGATTTAGTAAAGAGAGTAGGGTCGAGTGAACCAGGTGTGAAGCCATTCTTCATGAAGAATTCCTTCAATGTATCATACCACGCCCGTGGGGCTTGTTTGAGAACATAGAGGGCCTTGTTGAGTCTGAAGACTTTGTCAGGATTCTTTGGATCTTCAAAACCTAGGGGTTGAGCAACATATACTTCTTCCTCAAGCTTACCATTGAGGAATGCACTTTTCACATCCATTTGATATAAAGTGATATTGTGATGGTTAGCATAGGCAAGTAATATGCTTGAATAGACTCAAGTCTAGCAACAGGTGCAAAAGTTTCATCGAAATCAATTCCTTCAACCTGTGTGTAGCCTTGAGCTACAAGTCGTGCCTTATTCCTCACCACAAGGCCATTTTCATCTTGCTTGTTGCGGTAGATCCACTTTGTGCCAATGATACTATGCTTGCGAGGATCTGGACGTTTGACCAGTTCCCAGACATTGTTGAGCTCGAGCGATGTAATTCCTCTTGCATGGCCTGAATCCACTCGGGCTCGAAATGCTTCATCTACCTTAGTGGGCTCTGTGATAGAGACAAAAGCATAGTGCCCACAAAAGTTAGATAAATGTGAAGCTTTGAGCGTGTGAGAGGACTGGCGCTTCAATGTCATCGATGATCTTGTCAACTTGCACTTCTTTTGCAACGCGAGGATGAGCTGGTTGTCGTCGAGGAATTTGATCATTTTCCTCGGCACCATTGTCTTGACATTATCTTGAGTGCATCAGCTCGGCGTTCTTCAGCGTCTGAGGAATGAATTCTTCAATAGATTCTTGATGGAATGACATCCTCGGTTGCCTTGAACTTGATAGATTCCTCGGTCTTTGGTTCATCTAACATAGAAGGTAGGTGCTCTCTTTGCGAGCCATTGGTTTCATCAAACCGCACATCTGATATCAACAATCTTGTGAAGAGCGATGTTGAAGACTCAGTAGGTGTGCGAGTCCTTCCGTAACCAAGCATAAAACCTTCATGTGCTTTCGGTGCAAATTTAGAACTGTGATGAGGATCTCTAATCCAGCATTTAGCACCGAAGACTTTGAAATAACTCACATTGGGTTTCTTGTCAGTGAGGAGTTCATAGGCAGTCTTCTTGAAGAATTTGTGAAGATATACTCTGTTGATGATGTGGCACGCGGTATCAATTGCATCAATCCAAAAACAACTAGGCGTTTTGTATTCTTGAAGCATAGTGCGAGCCATCTCAACAAGAGTTCTGTTTGCGCTCCACGACGCCATTTCTTTGAGGAGTATAGGGAGCAGATAACTCATGAGTAATACCAAGTTCATCAAGATAGGCATCAAGACCGAATTCTTGAACTTCGGTTCCATTGTCACTCTGATGTGTGCGATCTTCACACCAAAGTTAGTTGAAGCCCTCGAGGAAAATCGTTTGAAGACTTCCTGCACTTCATTTTTGTAAGTAATAATGTGTACCCATGTGTAACGAGAGTAATCATCAACAATAACAAAGCCATATAGAGATGCATCGTTAGTGACTGCTGAGTAATGATTAGGACCAAAGAGGTCCATGTGAAGCAATTCGAAGGGACGAGTAGTGGTCATGATAGTCTTATTTGGATGTTTGGCCTTGGTCATTTTTCCAGCTTCACAAGCTCCACACAAGTGATCCTTGAGGAATTTGACATTCTCAATGCCAAAGACATGCTTCTTCTTTGCAAGCGTGTGCAAATTCCTCATGCCTACGTGACCAAGTCGCCGATGCCATAGCCAGCCTTCTGAAGCTTTTGCAAGTAGACACACGGCTGGTTGTGGTACTGTAGAGAAATCAACAATATACAAGTCTCCTCTCCTAAAGCCTTCGAAGACTTTGGAATTGTCAGCTTCCATAATCACAACACAACGATACTTGCCAAAGATAACAACCATATCAAGATCACAAAGCATTGAGATCGACATGAGGTTGTATCCTAAGAACTCAACAAGCATGACTTTGTCCATGTGTATGTCCTTAGAGATCGTAACCTTACCAAGACCCAATACGACTTTTGCCTTTGTCAAAGAAAGATGATATGCTTCAGATGTGACGGTGATAAGGGAGCATCCATCAATAGATTCTTGTCACCAGTCATGTGATTTGTACATCCACTATTGAGAACCCACTCAGTGGCTTTGGGTTGATCATCCTGCAGATGAATTAGTGCAACTTACAATCTCATATACTTCATCAGTGAAGAATATGATATCAAGTTCATCAGATGAATTTCATCAGGCATTATAATAGACAAGCAGTATGAGGACGTGTGAAATGAAAGTTCATTTCATCATGATTAGCATGCGTCCTTTCATGCATTTTTGTCAGGCCCCCAGCAAATTCTTCAGACGTTTTAAAGCACGTCTGGAGACCTGACCCTGCAGAAGAGGTTAGTTATTTTTCTTCACCACCCACATCTGAAGGGGTGGCAAAGAGTTCATCACTCTGCGAGCACCATATGAGAATGGTGGCATAGAGGCCAATCCATTTCGTTTCACATAAGAGGGGTTAGGGTAAGCATATGAATAAGCGAGAGAAATTCTTCGAGGACTTATGAACATATTGGTTTGAAGAATAATGCACATATTCATAGCCCTTAGCTCTACCTGCGAAGCAGAGTTGTTAGCACGATGATAATCATATGAGGACTTTGATCCTTTTGAGGAATTTGATCCACGTGAGGAATTTGGTCCGTATGAGGACTTGGATCCATATGAAGAATTTGGTCCATATGAAGAGTTTGATCTGGGGTGCCTATTCTTCACGAGGTGGTGTCATGAGGACATTCACTGAAGACTTTGAAGGCACTTCTTGGGAACCCAGATTTTCTTCATAGGGAACCGTTCCTCAGATTAGTGCCAACATATCTAGCAAATACTTCACCATTCTGATTTTTGAACAGTTTATAGTTGGAGTCAAATGATTCATCGGAAGAATGAGGAGATTCGCATGTAAAGCGAGATAAGTTAGATGGATCAGCTGGAGGTCCCTTTGCAAAGCAGCCCATGAGGTTTTGGGATACCGCTCGGTCTTCTAATATGTTCCATCGGCATTGAGTTTCCTCTCAAAGGCAATACCCTCTTTCCTAGGGTTCTGTTGAGGATCTGCTTTTAAGCACATCACAAAGAGTCTGATGCCCTTTGAGGCTTTTGTACATGCTGTCATGTACAATTCCTTCGCCCTGCATCGTCAAGGATACTAGCAATGTCCTCGGATGAGGAACTAGTGATAGCAGAGGCAGGTGAAGAATTTGTAACAGTTGAAGCATTTGAACATTGGTGAAGAATTAGCGATTCACGCTCAATGCACTTTAAGCATGGAGGAACAAATTCTTCTTGAGAAGCGCTGATTTGTTGAGCAAGTAATGAATCGCGCTCCTACGAAGATCTTCATAACTCACTCTTAGCTTCTCAAGATCTTGCTTTCTTTGAAGAAATTCATAAGAAAGTTTCTCATGATCGAGACAAGAGAGTGTTATGATGACCTTGAAGGCTGTCAAACCTAGACTGAAGTCTCTGAAGATTTTGATCGAGGCTTTAGTGCGATCCATTTCTTCACCTAACATATCATCACTCTTATCTAGCATGTTTTGAACTTTCTCCAAGGCATGTTGTTGTTTGGTGGCAATGCAAACAAGTTTGGTATAGCTAGGTTCAATATCATCATCAGATCCATCATCATCAGATTCATAGTCACTAAATTCAGATGAGGAACATTCGGTTACATCGACACCCTTTGGCATGAGACATGATGCAGAAGATGATGATTCTGGTTCGGAAGTCATCATTTTGAGAGATTCCTTGAAGTCCTCAAACCAAGGATCATGACGGGTTCGATGACCTTCATAGATGTCGCAGATTCGGCCCCAGATAAGCTTCGCATTGCAAAGATGCATAATGCGCTTGAATTCATCTCTAGATAGGCAGGAACAGATGATGTCCTTCGCCATCATATCAAGACGAGTGTACTTGCGAATATCATCTGCGTTCGCTGTTTTGCATAGATCAATAAGACCAATTTCAGTGACGGTCCACAGCTCGCTGTCCATTGTCATGAGGCACTTCCTCATCATGGCCTTCCACTTGGGATAATCAAGACCGTCAAAGATAGGACATGTCACTTTCTTCATACCTGCGGTCGACATAACTAAAACTCCAGGTGGTTAAACCAAAATCACACAGAACAAGGGAGTACCTTGCTCTGATACCAATTGAAAGTGTGTTATATCGACTAGAGGGGGGGTGAATAGGCGATTTTTATGAATTCTTCACTGAGGAATTTGCCGGTGAGGAAATTCCTTAGTGAAGAACTACTTGCAGCGGAATAAGTACTTTTAAGTAAGCATAAGAGAATGCAGGCATGGTCATCATGATGAAATGAAGACAATCAAAGAGTACAGAAAGCGTAAACACAGGATAGCACAAGATGAAGACAAGCGGTGAAGAAATTGAACTAAGGAAATTGAGAAAGTCTTGATCAAAGTCTTCAAACACAGATATGAATGAACACTCAACACAAAGAATGAGGAAATGAGAGGGTTGAGTAGATAGAACCGATAAGGTTGGGGAAGACAATGATTTGGTAGACAAGTTCCAACTGCTGTCTCGGTTATGCGTCTGGTTGGAGCGGTGAGTATTTAAACTCGAGGACACACGATCCGGACACCCGATCGGCTGAGCACGCAGCTCAGGACACCAAGTCCTCACGGTATTCTCCTTGAAGTAAGGTCACACAGACCTCGTCCAATCACTCGTGGTAAGTCCTCAGGAGACTTCCAAACCTTCACAGACTTGGTCACTCAGCAATCCACAATTCCTCTAGGATGCTCTAGACCATGACGCCTAACCGTCTGGAAGAAGCACAGTCTTAAAAGGTAACAAGCGTCGGATCCACGCAGGATCAATCTCTTCAGTGATGCTCGATCACTTTGGGTTTGTAGGGGTTTGGTTTTGGGTTTTTCCTCACTCGATGATTTTCGCTCGAAGTCCTCGGAGGATGGGTTGCTCTCAAATGACAAGTGTCAAGTTCTCTCGGAGCAGCCAACCAGCTAGTGGTTGTAGGGGGCGGCTATTTATAGCCTAGGGAGCAGCCAGACATGATAAGACATAAATGCCCTTCAATGATATGACCGTTAGGTGGATAAGATATTTTGGAACAGTCATGCCAAGAAGACAAAGAACGGTCGGAAATTTGACTCTCAAATTCCTCGAGGCTATCATGTTCCTCACTGTAGGCAATCCATGGCGAATTCCTAACTCCTCGGTCGAGAACAAATTCTCGGCGACGGAAGAACTTCGTCTCACATCCTTTGAAGGAATTGACTGAACTGTATGGGATTTCCAAAGGCTTCACTCGAAGGTATTGGTAGGTGTAGGATTTTGAGTTGAGCATCACATGGAAATTTTTCCTTAGTATTTCCTCGACCCCTTTAACAAAGACGGTGTTTCCTATGACTCAAGAAATAGAAAGCGAAACTACGAAAACAAAAGTCTTCACGCTTCATGTTCCTCAAATGAATACAAAGTCTTCAAGGTCACACCAATTTCTTCACTTTCAAAGTCTTGAAAGTCTTGAGAATATCAAAGTCTTGATCGAAGAACTTCATTTTTAGGGTCGACTTTCTCTCAGAATATCAAACTCCTCATAGACTTATAGACCTGTGTACACTCACAAACACATTAGTCCCTTAACCTATTAGTCTTCAATACACCAAAATCACTATGGGGCACTAGATGCACTTACACATTTGCTTAATTGGCATTCATTTTCAGGCCAACAACATCATTCAGAGTGCACTTATGAAACATGGTGTTCAGATTCACGACTTCTTACCTGGCTCGACTTGGACGCTTCCATCAACTGCCTGTTGTCTCGGCATATTTGTTGGTTCACACCGGCAGCCAACAATCAACATCACCGTCATACATTCACTTCCCTGCTATACCTATCAAATCAAACACTAAAAAATTAGTGAGTGAGAGCTCTACTGTGCATATTAATCAAGATAATTACCACAAATTGAACAAGTGAATATATATGTATAAGTGATATGCATATTAACCCAGAAAAATTATGAACATTAAAATACTTCCTTCAATTCCCTCACTTTATACAGGACACAATAGAACAAACTAGAGGTGCAACAGCTCATGCAAGAAAAAACAGAATTCCTACTTGCTAAATTACTCCATTCTTCAGGCCCATGCAAGCTAGTAGTCTACATGAAACAGTGTATGCTTTAGTCATGGGATCACAGCAGAGGAGATAGGCAGAGGTACAAGTGCTTAACTATGAAGAATCTATAAAGCCTCAATTAGTCCCCACAAAACTTCTCTTTTCAAGCCATTTGGATTAAGCTTGACACCAAAACTATTACTGCACAAGGTAAACATATATGTTCCATGCTTGCAAGAACATACACTTGTTCAGATATATACGGATGAAAATGCTTAGTCAGTCAAAGCACATCCTAACAAGAAAAGAAGGGCTGGAGGAGAGGAAATGGGGTTTGAGGTGCTCACATGGGCAAGGGAGGGCCTCCAGTGGATCAAATGCAGCGGAGGAGGTTGCGATATGATGCACCACCGCGCCGGAGATGCAGGAGAGGTTGGGGTCGCCGTCGTGAAGCCCAACGCGGGAGAGCGCACCGAACAAGGAAGGCGCCATCCAAGAGGAGGAGAGGGCGCGAGGGGGTGCGGTGTGCGGCGGAATGGAGCAGCCGGAGACGCGGCAACGATGGACGCACCGTCGCAGCCGAAACCCTAGCCACGTGCTAGGGGTCGCGGGTGAGCGCCGGAGACGTGAGCGGCAGATCCAGCCGGCCTAGGGGACAGAGGGGTCGGAGACCAGTTATAGTGCGAACTGCGTGGTGGTGGACGTCACTGGAATCGGTGGGCGTTGGTTGCGGTGCGAGGGTCACAAGAGAGAGAGAGAGAGAGAGAGAGAGAGAGAGAGAGAGAGAGAGAGAGAGAGAGAGAGAGATAGAGAGATGTTCGCGAGAGGGATGGATGGGCGCTGAATGAGGCGGATTTGGAAGCTACGAGGTGAGAGGAGAGGAGGGGTCGGGCCGGCGGCGATCTGTGGGAGGAGAGAGGCGAGATGGTGGGTGGCGGCACTGTGTGGAGTCGATGGGGAATAGGGAGGAGGGGGCTGCGGAGGAGGAAGAGAGGAGAGGGTTAGGGTTAGTATTTTATATACGAGTAAAGGGTAAGCGGGCTTTGGCGGGCTTGGGCGGGTTTGCAGGGCTGTTCCAGGAAACCGATGACATTTTGCGAAAACGTCACATGAAATCCGTCATGCATTAACGGGTTTCTTGTAGTGTAGCCGGAAGCGAGATGGTGACGGGTACAACTCCTGAGGTCTGCACCCCATCACGTCGCCGTCTTGCGAAGGCGGCCTCCGCGCAACGCCCGTTGGAAGCCGGCGATGCGAGGTCGTCGATCCCGGACGCCGAGGCGACCAGCGCCACGCCCACTGGTTGGGTGCGGGGAGGAGGGTCGGGCCCTTTGAACCAAGCAATCATGGACGTCCAGGCCAAACTCCGCGCTGAAGCCGATGCTCTCAAGCATTGCAACAACGTGTTTTTGGAGACGCGAGCAGCCGTCCGGGTATGCTTCCTCATCTTTGACTCTTGTGTGTCTTATACTTTCTCGTAAGGCCAATACTCCACCGGGTGTAGTCCCCAAGTTTTGGGCGGCCGAAAGCAAAGCGGCTCGGAACTTTAACTTAATTAGAAAGCTCTAAGCACTAACATTTTTGACGTCATTTCTGCAGGATTACCATAACCTTCGTGCGACCGCCTTTAACTCCAATGTCCTGGAGCTGAATCAACGGACCGCCGACTTGTTAGAAAGCCGGAGTAAGTCTTTTTCCTTCTTCGCGAGGGCGGGCTGGCGCACCCGCAGGCTGTAGTCCCCGAGATTCGGGGCGGCTGCTGAGCAGTCGGGCTGGATCTTCCTGGCAACTTCGTCTTTTTTCACTGATTGTTGATGTCCTTTTCCTCTTCTTCTTTCGCAGAAGCCAACACCACCCTGCAGCAGCAGCAGGGAGAAGCCACCACCGGCGCTGCGCGTCAAGGAGGCAGACTTCAACAAGCTGGCCGAGGAACGTGACAGGCTGGTCACGTAGCTGGCGGAGCGGGCGGAGCTTCTCAAGAAGGCCCAGAAGGAGGTGGAGGACAAGGAGACTAGCCTCCTTGCTGAGTTCGCGACCGAACGCTCCGCCTGGATAGACAAGGAGGCAATGCTAACTGCCGGCTTTGGCGAGATTGAAGACACAATTGATGGTGAGCTTCCTTCTTTTTCCTTCTTTGAGCTGTCGGCTGCTAATCGAGCCGGCCTCTTGTCTCTAACTTTTGGCTCTTCGCTTTCTGTTTTGGTAGACTTCTTCCCTAGTCACTCTGACGCCACCAATCAGGCCATCGAAGCTGATAGAGAAGGACGGAGGGCGGAAGGTGCGCAGATTGCCGCCAACGCCCCCCGGACCCTTAGCGAGCAGCTCCTGAACATCGAGGCCCGTCTTCAGCCGGCCCACCGGATGTTGCGCCGTCTTCAGCGTGTCGGCGCCCAGGCGATCGCCGCCCGGTGGCCGGACATGCCGGCACCACGCACTCCCAGTCGGACTGCCGACTGGCTGGAGGTGGCGGCCGGCCGTCTTGAGGCTTGGAAGGGCTCCTCGGCCCGAGCTGGAGCGCGCCGGCCTTGGAGTTTGTCAAGGCGTGGTAGCCTGGGGTAAATCTAGCCCAGTTGGCCACATTTCGGCAGGAGGCCCAGGAGGAGCTGGTGGCAGTAGAGGATGATCTTGTCAAGCCTGCGGCGGCAATCGCCGAGTACACCAACACCAGCGTCTTCATCTCGGAGCGGGCCGAGAACGGCGCCGAGGCGCCACCAGAGTGGTTCGGGCTGAACCCGGAGGACGGCGAGGACTCGGCCGAGGTGATCGACTCCAGCGGCGAGGAACAAGACGAGGAAGAAGAGGAAGGTGAAGAGGAGGCGCCAGAAGTCGGAGCGGACGGCCAACCTCAGCTCGACCGTGCCTCCAACAATGAGCCATGCCCGAGCGAGACGGCTGCTACTAAAGGCGACCAAGCGGGGACTGACCAGCCGACCGCTCCTTTAGTCGGCGCCACCGATTCCTCCGTTCCACCGAACCCGTCTACTGCTCCCTAAGCTGCTAGTTTATCTTTTGTTTTACCTGCTTATCAGTCTCGACGAACTTGTTAACTTTGCACAATTCCACCCGCGGGGTGTATTTCAAACTTCTGTTGAGTGTCGGCCAAGGGCCTTTTGATATGTAAATATTTTAGCCGAGTTCTATCTTTCCTTACTTTCTGCTCTTTGGCTTTTTTCCTTTGTCGCCTTCCCTTGGTTGCCGTCTTGCCAGCCGAACAGCCGCTCTACGGACTGTGGCTGGGTCAAGTACTTAGCCACTTTCGGGAAGGCAAGTACTTAGCCGGCTAGAGTTTTCTGGCAAGTTAAGTAGAAGCCGGCCGGCCGGCTGCTCGGCAGCCGGTCGGTGAGGCGAGAAGCCGGCTTGGACTATGTGTATGCTTTAGGTCCTTTTCGCCTTAGCTCCTGCCGACCGAACAGTCGCTCTGCGAGCTGCGGCCTCTGGGAGGAGAAAGCTAAGGTGCCAACACATTACTTGTCCGGCTGCAGGAAGCATTTCATAGTACAAAGCGGCAAGTCCTCGGGTCGACTGGTCGAACCCGGTGCCGGAAGGATAAATGAAATAACACAAATAACAGGCGTAATACTCATCACATAGATAAAAGAGGGCAGTCCCCGAGATCTTCTCGGGGGACCCGGGGTCTTCGTACTTAATACAAAAGTTGGCGTGGTACATATTGCATCAACTGTAAAACCTTCGAAGGAGGTTTGCATTCCATGGTCGCTCTGTCTCCTTGCCGGACTCATCTCTTTTGCGTGCTCGAGGCTTCTGAGCGTCGATGAGGTAGTAGGAGTCGTTGCCCAACACCTTGCCGATGATGAAGGGGCCTTCTAAGGTGCCGAGAGCTTGTTCTGGCTGGCTTTCACTGGATCAGCCAGAGCACAAGGTCTTCTTCTTGGAAGGATCTTGGCTTGACCTTTCGGTTGTAGTATTGGCGTAGATTCTGCTGGTAGATGGTGGACAGGCTGAGTGCCAACAGCTGACCCTCTTCCAGCAGATCGACGCCGTCTTGTCGTGCTTCTTCTGCCTCCTCTTCGGTGTACATGGTGACTCAAGGGGAGTCGAATTGTATGTCCGTCGCGATGACGGCTTCGGCACCATAGACGAGGAAGAAAGGAGTGAAGCCGGTTGACTTGTTCAGCGTTGTGCGCAGACCCAAGAGGAAGGCCGGCAGCTCGTCGAGCCAGGAGCCGGCTGAACGCTCCAGAGGCTCGACCAGTCGGGGCTTGATGTCGGACAAAATAAGGCCGTTTACTCGCTCCACTTGGCCGTTTGACTGTGGATGGGCTACAGACGCTAAATCCAGTCGGATGCCCTGCGTCGCGCAGAGACGAGCCAAGGCGCCTTTGGCAAAGTTCGCGCCATTGTCGGTGATGATGTTGTGTGGTATGCCATACCGGATGGTGATGTCGGAGATGAAAGTCACAGCAGTCGGACCATTCAATTTCTTGATTGGTTTTTCTTCTTTTAACTTCGTGAACTTGTCCACCGCGACAAGAAGATGAGTCATGCCACCTCGTGCTGTTTTGAATGGTCCCACCATGTCCAGGCCCCATACAGCAAAGGGCCAGGAATGGGGATAGTCTTGAGTGCAGAAGCCGGCTGATGAGGCTTGGAGCGGAACTTCTGGCACCCTTTGCATTTCTTGACCAAGTCTTTGGCGTCTTCTAGAGCAGTCGGCCAGAAAAAACCATGGCGGAAAGCTTTGGCAACAAGTGCTCTTGAATCCGCGTGGTGACCACACTCGCCTTGATGGATATCTTTGAGGATTTCTTGGCCTTGCTCCGGCTCCACACGGCGCTGGTAGACACCAGTGACACTGCGCCTTACAAGCACTCTGTTAACTATGGTGTATGCTGCTGCCCGGCGTTGCACTTGCCGGGCCGAGATCTCGTCAGTCGGCAGCTCTTTGTTCACTGGGAAGTTGAGGATGGGCTTGGCCCATGAAGGCGCTGTGATTTCTTCGATTGCTAAGACTGCTACTTGCACGAGGGCGGTTGGGCTAGGAGGCGGCGGGTTGGAGTCAGTTGTCGCTTGCTGGGTCGAGGGAGTCCCCGGGCCGATTGTTGCAGTCCCCGGGTCGGGCTGTGAAGTCCCCAGACCGGGTAAGGCTGCTACAGTCCCCGGGTCACCTGCTGAATTCCTTGTGCCGGCTGCTGGGGTCCTCAAGTCGGATCCGACTGCTTCAGGAGGAGTCGGCACAAAGATGGAATCCGACTCTGGCGATGGCTTGACAGATGGCTTGAGGAGGCGTTGTAGGGCGACGCCGGTTTGTATTGCTTGCCGGGTGGAGCCGATTCGTGCCAAGGCATCTGCTTGCTCATTGTCATTCCTTGGCACATGGAGAAACTCGCACCCTTCAAAGTATCAATTGAGTTGCTGCACGAGGAAACGGTAACTCGCCATATTTGCATCCTTGGCGTCCCAGTCGCCTAATGACTGATGGACCACCAAGTCGGAATTTCCATAGCACAGGATCCGGCAGGTGCCGAGTTCCTTGGCAAGCCGGAGCCCGTGAATGAGTGCTTCATATTCAGCAACGTTGTTGGAAGCAGCAAAGTAAATTTGCAGCACATATCTGAGTTTGTCTCCTTTGGGAGAGGTGAGGACGACGCCGGCTCCCAAACCGGTGTGCATATTTGAACCATCAAAATGCATTTGCCAATGGGTGGAGTCTGGCGCAAGCGGCGGGTACTGGGTCTCGGCCCAATCAACGAGGAAGTCAGCCAGTGCTTGTGACTTGATGACGGTGTGAGGCTGGTAGTAGATGGTGTAGGGGGCCAAATCTATGGCCCATTTGGCCACTCGGCCTGAGGCATCTCGGCTTCCAATGATTTCAGCAAGCGGAGCTATGCAGACCACAGTGATTGGGTGCTCTTGGAAGTATGGCTTCAGTTTCTTGGCGGCAAAGTGTACGCAGTAGCACATCTTCTGGTAGTGGGGGTAGTTTTGCTTGGAGGCAGACAACACTTCACTAAGGTAATACACCGGCCTCTGGCCTGGTAGTGCTTTGCCCTCTTCCTTGCGTTCCACCACCATGACTGTGCTGACCACCCGGCTGGTAGCGGTGATGTAGAGGAGCATGGGCTCCTTAGGAGTCAGAGCCTCTAGGATAGGCGGAGTGGTCAACATCTTCTTGAGCTGGAGAAAAGCTTCATCCGCCTTGTCGTTCCACTCGAAAAAAGTGGTCTTCTCCATGAGCTGGTACACAGGAAGAGCCTTCTCGCCAAGCCGGCTGATGAAACGGCTGATGGATGCCAAACAGCCGGTGAATTTTTGCACGTCAGCAGTCGGGTGGGCACTTCCATCCTCTCGATGGCTTTGATCTTCACAGGGTTGCACTCTATGCCACGCTCTGAGACCAGAAAGCCAAGAAGCTGGCCGGCTGGCACTCCAAAGATGCATTTCTCTAGGTTGAGCTTGATTTCAAATCGGCGCAAGTTCTCAAAGGTCTCCTTGAGGTCTTCTAGCAGCGTTCCACGCTTCTGCGTCTTCACCACCACATCATCCATGTAGACGTGGGCGTTTCTGCCGAGTTGCTTGAGGAGACACTTCTGGATGCAACGCTGAAACGTGGCGCCGGCATTCCTCAGGCCGAACGTCATGGTCAGGTAACAGAAGGCTCCGAATGGCGTGATGACGACGGTCTTCAGCCTGTCAGCCGGGTTCAGTTTGATCTGGTGGTACCCTGAGTACGCATCCAAAAAACTCAACAGCTCGCACCCGGCTGTGGAGTCAATCACTTGGTCAATTCTTGGCAAAGCGAACGGGTCTTTGGGGCATGCTTTGTTGAGGCTGGTATAATCAATACACATGCGCCACTGTTTCTTCTTCTTCAGCACCAGGACCGGGTTGGCTAACCACTCTGGAAAGAACACTTCCATGATGAAGCCGGCTGCTAGAAGCCGGGCTATCTCTTCTCCAACAACTCTTCTCTTCTCTTCTGACAGATGGCGCAAGGGCTGCCTGACTGGCTTGGCATCAGACCGGACATGTAGCTTGTGCTTGGCGAAATCCGTCGGAACACCTGGCATGTCTTTGGGGGACCATGCGAGGATGTCCCGATTCTCACGGAGGAAATCGACGAGCTCGCCTTCCTATTTACTGTCAAGGTTTGTACCTATGACAGCGTACCTCTCCGGGTGCTTCGGGTCCAAGGGTATCTTCTTTGTCTCTTTGGCCGGCTTGAACGAGCCCTCAGCTTCCGACTCCTTGGGGTCGGGTGACATTTCCGGCTGCTTGCCTGCCATTGCCAGAACCCGGTCAAGGAGCCGCTTCTCAGTCGCGATCACGAGGGACTTGGCTAACCGGCTGCTTTCTGCTGTGCAGGCGGACGACTTCTTGTAGTCTCCAACTATAGTAAGGATTCCCTTGGACCTCGGCATCTTCATCTTGAGGAAGGCATAGTGGGGGACCGCCATGAACTTGGCCAGAGCAGGCCGGCCAAGTAGTGCATGATAGGGGCTCTCAAGGTCCACCACTTCAAACCAGACGGGCTCCCGGCGGAAATGACTTTTTCCCCGAAGAGGACATCTATCTGAGTCTTGCCGATTGGTGAGCAGGAAAGGCCAGGAACTATGCCGTGAAAAACAGTCCAGCTGGCCTGAAGATGTCTCTACTTGATCCCCAACTTCTCCATGGTATCTTTGTACAGAATGTTGATACTGCTGCCGCCATCTATCAAGACTCGGGAGAAGCGAGCAGCTCGCCTCTCTGTGGCAAACGTGGCATCCAACACCAAGGCATAAGAGCCGGGATTTGGCATCACCTCCGGGTGGTCGGCTCTGCTCCAGCTGATGGGCTTCTCAGACCAATGCATGAACGGGGGTCTCGATGCTCTTGCATTCACTTCTAGTTGTTGCTGTCGTCTGCTGCGCCTGTTCTCAGCCACGCTGGTGAACACGACGTAGGCCCCATGCTCCTCGGGATAATCATCTTGCATGGCACCGACTGGCCGGGCCGCCGGCTACTGAGGAGGAGGAGGCGGCGGGCCGGCTGGCGGAGGAGGCTGGAGTCCGTCGCCCTTGGCGATCCTGGTGAGCCAGTGGCACTTCCGAGTAGTGTGATTGGACGGCTTCGCAGCGCTATGGAACTTTCAAGGTGCATCGTGAGTCTGCTCGTACGAGAAAGCGGGCAGCCAGTTGGGCTTGCCGCCCTTCTGGAGCTTGGGGGAGGCGGCCCTTCTGGCTGCATGGCCTTACAATTGTTGTCATTCGGTTGCTGTCGCCGACTGGAGTCACTAGCCGGGGCCCGAGGAGCTTGAGGGGCCACCTTGCCCGACACATTGATTTGAATCTCTGCCTTCATGGAGGAGTCGGCCGTGGCATACTTGTCTGCTATGACCAGCAGTTCGTCGAGGGTCGCTGGCTCGTCGGAGAGAAGCTTGTGCTTGAGGAGGGTGCCCTCTCGGCACCCGACAGTGAAGTACTCGATGTCCTGCACCTCGTGCACAGCCTCGCACGAGTTGCGCAACTCGGCCCAGCGCGTGAGATAGTCGCGAGTTGACTCGTTGGGGCCTTGGACGCATAAGGAGAGTTGGTGGGGTTTGGGCGGCCGCTTGTACATGCTGGTGAAATTGCGGATGAATGCTTCGGTGAAATCAACCCAGCTGTTGATGATGCGGGGCTTCAGGCTGTTCAACCACGCCCGGGCCGTGCCCTGGAGCATGAGCGGGACGTACTTCACGGCAACGCGCTAGTTGCCATTGGCGATGCTGACGGCTGTGGAGTAGTCGACCAGCCAGTCCTCCGGCTTCACGGAGCCGGTGTACTTGTGTGTGTCTCTTGGGAGAGTGAATCCTTTAGGGAAGGACTCATCTTGGATGCGGGGGCCAAAACAAGGCGGACCCAGCTCATCTTCCTCTTCTAGCGCCAGGGATCGATGGAGGCGATCGATCCGGCGGCAGGCATCATTTTCTCCGATTCCTTCTCGGCGGCCAAGGCGGCCACCGAGTGATGGGTGATTAAAAGGCGGCGGGGAGATGCGCCTCTCCCTGCGAGGAGGAGTAGGTGGACAGTCGTCTCGTTGTTGTACTGCTCTTGGGCGGCCGTCTTGGTCACGCTCGATGGTGATGCGAGTCCGGCTGCGGCTGGCAGCCGGCTCCTTGTCTCCTCTGTCGCGGGCGCCACCAGTCGGCGTCCGGGATATCGCGCCTTGGTCTCGTCGAGGAGGCGGATCGTCGTTTCATTGGTTGGGCGCCTCAGCCCGGCACTCGAGATCTTGCTGCTCAGCAGCCGCGTCGAGGAGCTGCTGAACTCGCTCCGTCATGTGGCGACGCTGCTCGCCTTTGAGCTTGTCTAACTGGTCTGCTGCCGCCTGGGCAGCTCGTATGTTCTCTGCAGGCGTGGCATAGATGGGACGATCTGTCCCGAACATGCTGGCGATGGTCGCGCCACGCTGCCGGACCAAGCCAATGCGGCTAGGCCCATGAGGAGCTGGCGTGCCGCCGACGACACGGTCCATCTCACGCTGGTAGGCCTCCGAAAGGCGCCTCATGCTGCCTAGCCGGTTGGGGCTCTCGACGAGCTGGATGCAGCGCGCTTCCAGCGTCTCGGCGTCAGCGTCCTCCGAGATAGGCGTAGCCAGGTCTTGCATTGCCGTTTGCAACGGGTCCTGCCCACCTCCGCCAGAGTGCTCACCGTGGCTGATGACGAGCACCTCCGTGACGGTGCTGCCGCCGCTGTCCACGCGAGCAAGCAGCTCATCATAGACCACCATGTTGGAGGGGAACGCGTCGAGCGACGCTGTGTCGGAGTCGACCAACATCAGGTCGGTGGAGCCAACCGACTCCAAGTCAACAGCAGGCTCGCTAGCGACGTGGAGCTGATCGAGGAGGCTCGCGAGGCGGCTCTCAGGGCCATCGGTGCCCGCATCAGACGCGGGCTCATCGGAGAGGCGAATCTCGCCAACAAGATCGGCGAGGCAGCTCGCCGCGCAGGCAACCTCCGCGCCACGCAGCGCGTCGGTGCAGACGCCGTCTGGCGTGCCGGGCTGGCTGCGCTCGCCAGGAAGGAACAAGGTTCCCGTCTAGAGCAGGTCTCCGGGAGATGGTGCACCTCGCCCCACGGTGGGTGCCAAATGTCGGGGGCTGGGTGCGACATATGCCAAAGGATGGCTTATCATGGTGGGAGCGAGTAGAACGTCGCCGGTGCCTGGAAGCGGGATGAGGCGTAGACACGTACGCCGGTGAACATTACCCAGGTTCGGGGCTCTCCATGGAGATAACACCCCTAGTCCTGCTCTGCGGGATTTCTTCATGATCACTAAGGCACTAGTGATACAATGGTGCTCCTTGAGCTGTTTGCTAGAGGTGGAATAAGGCAGGCACGCTCTCTCCTCCTCTAGGAGTGAGTCTAGTCCTAACAGGTTCGAACCCTTTGCATGGGTGCCCTGGGGGGTTTATATAGTCCTACCCCCCAGGGGTACAATAGTAATCCAGCCGGGTGTAGGACCCGGTTGTCGATCTCGTCGCCCGGCTTCTCCGCCGGGCTCCCTGGGCCTGGTGGGCCCCGATCGGTCTGCACGGAGACCAACAGGCCGCCACCGCCATGGGTCTTGTCGGATGCTGATCACTGTAGCCACTCCATGTCTTATCTGGTTAATGGTGCGTGAGCCCCGAGGGAGGAATAGGCCGCCTGCTGGAAGCCAGGCTCCGTCGGGTCCGACTGGTCTAACCTCCGCCGTCTTCTGGGCTCCCGCTGACCGGTAGGGCCTGCCGTCTTCGAGCCGTACTGTTTGGCGGTCGTGGGAGCAGTGCTCTGCCTGATAGGAACGACATCAGATGCGGATTGGCAACAGTACCGCGTCAGGCGGAGATCTCCGCATGTACGTAGTACTGTGGCCACGCCCGTCCCTGGATACGGAGGTGATGTGCTACTCTGTAGCCTCGCCTTGTCTTGTCTTCTTAATGGGGATGCGGACCTTGAGGGCGCCATGGGCCGACTGCTGGGAGCAGGCTTCTCCGGAAGCCGCTCGCAAGGAGTCGGCCCGTCTTGGAGCCGTCTTCCTGAGCATGGTCCCCTTCTGCCAGTCGGCCGTTCGGCCAACCGGCCGCCAGAAGGCGGCACCCTATCTTGAAGTCTTGAGGGGCACAGCCGACCCTGATGCCTTGAAAGGTTCTGGGGCTCGGGTTAGGCCACCCATGGCCCATTACTTCGGCAAAGGCTCCTGCCCAGAGGAAGCCCATGTCTAAAGCCAGAGCCTCCACTCTAGAAACCATGGAGTTCACTCTTGAACCAAGAGAGTAAGAGGCTGCTGGAGGAAAGAAAAGTAAGGAAAGATTCAAGAAGACTATTGCCAGAGTCATAGGCAGATCATCTATGATGAAAGATCCAGATGAAGATGAGGAGGAGGAAGAGCCAGCTGCACCACCTCAGATGTCACAGAAGCTCAAGGGGGATGCTATGAAGTCTGGGGTTGCTCCACCTAAGCCCAAGATAGCTCCCAAGCCTCCAACTCAAGATCATGCCTCCAAGTCTACTACACCCAAGAGATCCACCAGGAACATCCTTGCTGCTGAGAAGAACAAGGCCCCAGTACCAAAAGATTAAGAGGATGAGGTGCAGCAAGTGCTCAGAAAATAGAAGCCCAAGATTCCTGATCATAATGAGATCATCCAATTGTTGAGAACATGAAAGAAAGGAAGGATGTAGGTCTGAGATTGTGGAGATAGACTAGTCCATATGCTACAAGGAGAAGAATTGTTTTTTATTATCACTTTCACACCACAGAACAACAAGATTTCTATGAGACAGTCTTGTTGGACAAGAATCCTATTCACTGGAAGTACATTGATGACAATGAGGATTACTTCCCAGGAGTACATGAAATTTTCAGAATGAATGGTGTTGACACTTCTGTTGGTCAAAAGTTGACTAAATGAAATGATTATGCAATTCTATTCAACTGCTCATTTCTATCCAGATGGCAAGATAGTATGGATGACAAAAGGCACAAGATATCAATCTTCAATTGCAGAATGGGCCAAGTTGATCAATGCCCCTAAGGAAGAGTAAGATGACATAGATGTGTATGCCAAGCCCAGAAAGGATCACAACTCCATGGAAAACATGTATAAGAAAATTCTTAATAAAGCCTTGGGCAAGTTTGGATCCATCTATTATATACTGTCAGGTCTAACCACGATGAACACTATACTGAGGCACACTCTGTTGCCCAAGTCAGGAGATCATAGAATGATCCATGGTCACTCAATCAACTTGCTTCATTTGTTTGATGTGTCACAAAAGTTGAAGGTGATGAGCTTGATAGTTGAGCAGCTGAACAAAAGAGATCATGTGGATATGCCTCTCACATTCAGATGCTAATCAATTCCAAGATGGGGATAGGGACATATCTTCTGGACAAAGAGCATCTTCCCCTAAGGCCAGAATTTGAGGACAACGAGGTTGTCATGGATGCATCACATCCTACTTCAGTAGAAGCCCAGGAGAAGAGAGAGAGCAAAGGCTACAAAAGCAGCAAGGGGAGCTAGTGTACTATATGCTTTAGTTGTCAATCTCAAGACCAAGCAAGATCAACTTAGTTATCTGCTTGAGGCCACCGTGAGAATTGAGAAAGGACTAGCCACCCTGGGTCGATATCAAGAGAGTCTTGAGAGGATCTTTGAGACTAAACTTCATGATCTAGATGTGAAGGTCACCGAGATCCGGACCACTATTGAGAAGCTACAAGAAGAGATTCAATACAGGGAAGACAGACCAACCACCGACACTTTTCAGCGTGTGCCAAGGGCACAGAGGTCTTCAGAAGTGCCAGTAGCTACTGACACGAGGACTACACTTTCAGCACCTGCAACAACTGCTATTGTTGCACCTCTAGTTGCAACTCCTCCAGCTCCTCATACATCATCAGAAGCTTTTGCAGACGGACTCCTCTCCACGCCATATACGCACACCGGAGATCGTGCCTAGAGTGTCGCATAGCACTATGCATTTTAAAGTTTTTTGGTAACTTGTTGCCAAAGGAGGAGAAAGTGTAGAGAACATTAGGCTTCGAGAGAGAGAGAGAGCATTTTGCCTTTTGTTGCCTCTCTTGCTACTTTATTTTCTTTGATCGTTTGCTCATTTGATTCCTATGCTACAATGGTTGTTATGCTCGTGAGATACTTTTATGATCATGTGTTTGATCATACTATGCTTTAATGTGTGCTTGAATGCTTATCTCCATAATCTATGTATGATCAATCATGTTTCCCTTGGTGATGAGTGCATGTTATTTATATCTTATCATTTCGAGCGCTCTACCAAGATGTATGTGACATGGAAGAGTGACCCATGATCCTAATCGATTGTGCATTTGCATTCAAAAGCAAATTCTAAATAATGCACAAATCTACGGAGAGCTCTTGCTTATCACATACTTATCAAAGCGACGATGTATTTCATTCATATTATCATTTGTTGAAGCATTGATCTATACGTTGTCATCAATTACCAAAAAGGGGGAGATTGAAAGTGCAACTATTCCCCGGGAGGTTTTGGTAATTCATAACAACATATAGCTCATTGAACTAATATCCATTCAAGTTAAATATTTCAGAAAGTTCAATGATTGGCATGGCATGGACTAGAGATGTGGACCCCTCAAAATGCTAAGGACAAAGATTGGCAAAAGCTCAAGACTCTTCATTTCTATTTTAGTGAACCAAGATCACATTGAGTCCATAGGAAAAGCCAATACTATTAAAAGGGGATGAGGTGTTGTCTAATGGTCTACTTGCTCAAAATGCTTAGTGATATGCTCCAAAGCCCTCAACCACTTTCTCACTTCCAAATATGTCCAAAACCTAAAGTCAAACTAATCAATCCGGTGCCACCGAGTTCTTTTGACATAGCCACTGCCAGAAACACTAATCAATTCGGTCTCACTGATAGGTATCTCGGTCTCACTGAGATGGCGTTGCAAACTCTTGGTTTCCCTTCATAATGTTTCGGTCTTACTGAAGTGAGCGATCAGTCCCACCAAGTTAACAATGCAAACTCTCTATTTCCCTTCGTAATGTTTCGGTCTAAACGAAATGAGTGATCGGTCCCACCAAGTTTTCCTGACCAATTATATGTTAACTCATTACTGAAATCGGTCTCACCGAGTTCGTGCAGTCGGTCACACCGAGAGGAGGTTTTGCCCTAGCCCTAGCACATTGGTCCCACCGACTTGATCATATCGGTCCCACTGAGATTCCTAACGTTCACATTTTGAACTGAATCGGTCCCACCGAGTTCTCCTATTCGGTCTGACCGAGTTGGGTAAAATGTGTGTAACGGTTGGATTTTGTGTGGAGGCTATATATACCCCCTCCACCCCCTTCTCTATTCAAGAGAAAGCCATCATAATGTGCCTACACTTCCACTACTCATTTTCAGAGAGAGAACCACCTACTCATGTGTTGAGACCAAGACATTCCAATCCAACCACAAGAATCTTGATCTCTTGCCTTCCCCAAGTTGCTTTCCACTCAAATCATCTTTCCACCATAGCCAAATCTGTGTGAGAGAGTTGAGTGTTGGGGAGACTATCATTTGAAGCACAAGAGCAAGGAGTTTAATCAACACACCATCTATTACCTTTTGGAGAGTGGTGTCTCCTAGATTGGTTAGGTGTCACTTGGGTGCCTCCGACAAGATTGTGGAGTTGCACCAAGGAGTTTGTAAGGGCAAGGAGATTGCCTACATCATGAAAATAAACCCGAGTGAGGCAAGTCCTTCGTGGGCGATGGCCATGGTGAGATAGACAAGGTTTCTTCTTCGTGGACCCTTCGTGGGTGGAGCCCTCCGTGGACTGGCGCAACCGTTACCCTGCATGGGTTGAAGTCTCCATCAACGTGGACGTACGATAGCACCACCTATCGGAACCATGCCAAAAAATCTCCGTGTCTACATTGTGTTTGCCTTCTCCAAACCCTTCCCTTTACCTTCATATGCAATGTTTTACTTTCCACTGCTACACTCTTAGAATTGCATGTGTAGGTTGATTGCTTGACTTGTGCTAAGTTGCTAAAATCTGCCAAGACTTAAAATTGGGAAAAGGCTAGATTTTTATTTGGTGAAGTAGTCTAATCACCCCCACCTCTAGACCTACTTTCGATCCTACAGATGCCTCTAGTGAACCTATGCCCCCCGGGTCCATTCTCCATTATTACAAGAATTCTGCAATTACTCGTTGTTTTATTTTATTTTGTTTGCATACCTATCACTATTAGATTTAATCCTTGCACTTGGCGATGACAAGGGGATTGACAACCCTCTTGCCTTCATTGGGTGCAAGCATTTGCTTTGTGCGTACGCAGGTACCGTTCAGGTTGTTTGCGTGTCGTTTTCTTCTAGTTCGATAAAGCTTGGTTCATAACTAAGGGAAATAATATCAGCTACTATACTACTTCACCCTTCCTCTTCAGCAAACCCCAACAACCCTAGAGAGAGTAGCACCATGCAACAACAAAAAGAGAGTGATATATGCATGAATACATAATCTGAACCTTGGTTGGCACGAGGAGTGATAACCCACAAGTATAGGGGATCGCAACAGTTTTCAAGGGTAGAGTATTCAACCCAAATTTATTGATTCGACACAAGGGGAGCCAAAGAATATTCTCAAGTATTAGCAGCTGAGTTGTCAATTAAACCACACCTGGAAAACTTAATATTTGCAGCAAAGTATTTAGTAGCAAAGTAGTATGGAAGTAACGGTAACAGTGGCAATGGTAACAGTAGCAGTTTTTGTAGCAATCATACCAATGGCAATGGAAAAGTAACTAAGCAAAGATCAATATATGAAAAGCTCGTAGGCATTGGATCAATGATGGATAATTATGTCGGATGCGATTCCTCATGCAACAGTTATTACATAGGATGACACAGAACTAGCTCCAGTTCACCAATGTAATGTAGGCATGTCTTACGAATATAGTCATACATGCTTATGGAAAAGAACTTGCGTGACATCTTTTGTCCTACCCTCCCGTGGCAGCGGGGTCCTAATGGAAAACTAAGGGATATTAAGGCCTCCTTTTAATAGAGTACCGGACCAAAGCATTAACACTTAGTGAATACATGAACTCCTCAAACTACGGTCATCACCGGGAGTGGTCCCGATTATTGTCACTTCGGGGTTACCGGATCATAACTCATAGTAGGTGACTATTGACTTGCAAGATAAGATCAATAACTCACATATATTCATGAAAACATAATAGGTTCAGATCTGAAATCATGGCACTCGGTCCCTAGTGACAAGCATTAAGCATAGCAAAGTCATAGCAACATCAATCTCGGAATATAATGGATACTAGGGATCAAACCCTAACAAAACTAGCTCGATTACATTATAAATCTCATCCAACCCATCACCGTCCAGCAAGCCTATGATGGAATTACTCATGCACGGTGGTGAGCATCATGAAATTGGTGATGGAGGAAGGTTGATGATGACGATGGCGACGGATTCCCCTCTCCGGAGCCCCGAACAGACTCCAGATCAGCCCTCCCGAGAGAGATCAGGGCTTGGCGGCAGCTCCGTATCGTAAAACGCAATTAATCCTTCTCTCTGATTTTTTTCTCCTCGAACGTGAATATATAGAGTTGGAATTGAGGTCGGTGGAGCCTCAGGGGCCCACGAGGCAGGGGGCGCGCCCCCCACCCTCGTGAACAGGGTGTGCCCCCCCTAGTGTTGATTCTTTCGCCAGTATTATTTATATATTCCAAAAATATTCTTCGTGAAGTTTCAGGTCATTCCGAGAACTTTTATTTCTGCACAAAAATAACACCATGGTAATTCTGCTGAAAATAGCGTCAGTCCGGGTTAGTTCCATTCAAATCATGCAAGTTAGAGTCCAGAACAAGGGCAAAAGTGTTTGGAAAAGTAGATACTATGGAGACGTATCAACTCCCCCAAGCTTAAACCTTTGCTTGTCCTCAAGCAATTCAGTTTGACAAACTGAAAGTGATAAAGTAAAACTTTTACAAACTCTGTTTGCTCTTATTGTTGTAAATATATAAAGCCAGCATTCGAATTTTCAGCAAAGATTATGAACCAATCATATTCACCAAGGTTGTATGTCTTTTTTAAACCTACTCAAGTCCAAACCGTAACACATAGGTCTCATATTTACTCATATCAATGGCATAATCAACTAGCGAGCAATAATAATAAATCTCGGATGACAACACTTTCTCAAAACAATCATAATAACATATAACAAGATGGTATCTCGCTAGCCCTTTCTGAGATTGCAAAACATAATTGCAGAGCACCTCTGAAGATCAAGGACTGACTAAACATTGTAATTCATGGTAAAAGTTATCAAGTCATAGTTATACTCAATGTAAACTAATAGTAATGCATGAAAATGACAGCAGAGCTCTCCAACTGGTGCTTTTTAATAAGAGGATCATGACTCAACATAAAAGTAAATAGATAGGCCCTTCGCAGAAGGAAGCAGGGATTTGTAGAGGTGCCAGAGCTCGATTTTGAAATAGAGATAAATAATATTTTGAGCGGCATACTTTCATTGTCAACATAACAACCGAGAGATCTAGATATCTTCCATGCTACACACATTATAGGCGGTTCCCAAACAGAATGGTAAAGTTCATACTCCCCCACCACCAACAAGCATCAATCCATGGCTTGCCCGAAACAACGGGTGCCTCCAACTAACAATAGTCCTAGGGGAGTTTTGTTTGCAATCATTTTGATTTGAACATGGGGCTGGGCAACCCGGTGACCGTACATTTTCTCGTGAGTGAGGAGCGGAGTCCACTCCTCGTGAGAATAACCCACCTAGCATGGAAGATACAGACAGCCCTAGTTGATACATGAGCTATTCGAGCATACAAAATTTAATTTCATTTGAACGTTTAGAGTTTGGCACATACAAATTTACTTGGAACGGCAGGTAGATACCGCATATAGGAAGGTATGGTGGACTCAATTGGGATAGCTTTGGGGTTTATGGAAGTTGATGGACAAGCAGTATTCCCGCTTAGTACAAGTGAAGGCTAGAAAGATACTGGGAAGCGACCAACTAGAGAGCGACAACGGTCATGAACATCCATTAAAATTAATCGACATTGAGTGCAAGCATGAGTAGGATATAATTCACCATGAACATAAAAATCGTGGAGGCTATGTTGATTTTGTTTCAACTACATGCGTGAGCATGTGCCAAGTCAAGCCTCTCGAATCGTTCAAAGGAGGATACCACCCTATCATACCACATCACAACCATTTTAGTAGAATGTTGGCACGCAAGGTAAACCATTATAAACTCCTAGCTAATTAAGCATGGCATGAGCAACTATAATCTCTAATTGTCATTGCAAATATGTTTCATTCATAATAGGTTGAATCAGGAATGATGAACTAATCATATTTACAAAAACAAGATAGGTCGAGTTCATACTAGCTTCTCTCATCTCAATCAGTCCATCATATATCATCATTATTGCCTTTCACTTGAATGACCGAACGGTGTGGATAATAAAAATAGTGCACATGCATTGGACTAAGCTGGAATCTCTAAGCATTTAATACATAGGAGAAGACAAGGAAATATGGGCTCTTGGTTAAATCAACAATAATGAATATAAGAGCCACCCAACATTTTCATCATGGTCTTCTCCTGTCGACCCCCAAAGAAAAGAAATAAAATAAAACTATTTACACGGGAAAGCTCCCAACAAGCAAAAGAAGAACGAGAAATATTTTTGGGTTTTCTTTTAATTATCACTACTACAGGCATGGAAAGTAAACTAGCTAAAAGCTACAACAATTTTTTTTGGTTTTTCTTAAGGTTTTTTCAAACACACAAGAAGAAGGCTTAAAACAGAAAATAAACTAGCATGGATAGTACAATGAAAAAGTATGAGCACCGACAACTAGCATGAGTGTGTGAACATGAATGTAATGTCAGTGAGAAATATGTACTCCCCCAAGCTTAGGCTTTTGGCCTAAGTTGGTCTATGCCCACGGATCAAAGTGATCCTCTCCAGTGTACTAAGGAGTATCCTCGGGGTGCCACTGGTTAGCGAGCTCTTGCGGATCCCACTGATAAATAGACTCCTGATATGGATCTGGAGATAGCTCTAGCTCAGGCTCTGGGGATCGTGTTCGCTCCCAATATGCATAAATGTCATCGGGCAGCACTACCAAAAAAATACACTTCCGTGATGATACGTGTTTGTCACGTAGGTCGCGTTTTTTGTCATGCATGTACATCCATGACAAATTTATGACAGAATAAAGATAGTCATACATGTGCTGTCGTAGAAGTGTTCCATGACATTACGAAAATTATCAACACGGAAGTGTCCACTTCCATGACGATAAATCGCGCGTCACAGAAGTGCTTTCGTCAAGGGTGACCGACACGTGGCATTCACCGTAATGGAACGCCGTTAAGCTATCAGGTCAGGTTTTGGATCCGATAACCCGTTACAGCCCCGACCAATGGGGATTTTCCACGTGTAAAATCATCATTGGCTGGAGGAAACACGTGTCGGCTCACCGCTGGGACAGATGTCATCCACTCATTGGACAGAAGGCGCCTATGATACGTCGACACATGGCACGGCCCAACAAGTTTAATTGGGCCGACCCAATTAAAGGCCCACAAGTTTTGCGGACCATAATGGTATGGCCCAGCTAAAGGCCCACAAGATTTTGCAGACCATAATGGGCCGGCCCAGCTAAAGGCCCACGAGATTTTGCGGGCCATAATGGGCCGGCCCAGTTAAAGGCCCACAAGATTTTGCGGGCCATAATGGGCCGGCCCAGCTAAAGGCCCACAAGATTTTTGTGTGCTATAATGGGCCGGCCTGTAAAGGCCCACAAGATTCTTATGGATCATAATGGGCGGCCCGACTAAAGGCTCCACGAGATTTCGCCGACATTAATGGGCGGCCCAACTGTAGGCCCACAAGATTTTGAGGACCGTAGTAGGCCGCCCATTAACCGGCCGGCATGTTTTAATAAATGCCGCCCATATCTGATCCGGTCCATTAATGGCCTGCCACGTTCTGGGCCTAAAAGTGGCCCATATGAGATCCGGCCCGTTATAAGCCTACTATGTTCTGGGCCAACTTACGGCCCAGATCAGGTCCGGCCCTTTAAGAGGCTTTGGGCTCAATTATGGCCCGTATCAAATTTGGCCCGACAACTAGACACTATGCTTTTGGGCCCACTTGCTAAAGGCCCACTTAGTAATTCGGCTTGATATTAGTTTTGGCCTGTTAAGGGCCCATTTAACATTTCGACCCTATATTAATTTCGGCTGTTAAAAGCCCGTCATATAGTTGGGCCTAACTACGACCCGATTTGCATCCGGCCTGCTCGCAGCCAATATCTGATTGGGTCAAACAAGGACCGAGACAATTTTGGCCTGTTAAAAGCCCGTGATTTGATTCGCACAATCATGGGCCAGGGTTCATTTCGGGCTGCTGCCGGCCCGTGAGCTGTTCGGCATGTTTCAGGCCCAACCTACATCGTGATTGCATGACGGCCCGATTATGTACCGTAATTTTACGGTTTGGCCGGTTTACTGCGAAGACAGGATATATATATAGTAAAATAACTGCAGCATCGTGAATAAGAAAAAACCTCGACTATACAATAAAGAAATTACGGCATATTACATCCAATGGGCATCAAAGTTCGCCACAATGATAATAAAGCATAAGCAGACAGCAGATTACATACACTGGGCATCAAAGATCGCCACCAGTGCAAATAAACACGCCAACAAAATAATATACAAAACCGACAACACTTCAATAGAGTTCAAGAAAGGTTAGCCTATTTGGGAGCTGCAGTATAAGCAGCTGAGCAAGATGATGAGACTGCGCTTGTTCAACACTTATATCTTCCTCACTCTGAAAGATAAACAAGCAGACAGATGACAGGTTTTGCACGTAAAAGTATCAATGTTGACAATTCATAACATTTCTTACTAACGAATAAAGTGACACAGTTTAAAATTGCATTAACACTATATGGTATTGTTCAGGTCAAGACATGGCAGTAAATGACATTGTGAAGGAGTTGGCAGCTTCACGACAACACTGGATTACAGATCAAGAACTCATAAGTATCAATGGTTAGTGTCTTTGTCAATTTATACCATTTCAAATTGGCAAATAAAGAGACGGTTTAAATAATAGTAGAATGATATGACATTGTTCATAGTTAAGACATTGCGAGAATATGACATTGTCTTTGCGGTAGGTAGGTTCACCACACCACTGGATTACGGATGAAGAACAGAAGCATACATGCAGTGCAAAAGAAGATCACTTGCCCTGTATAGTTTAATTTACATGGTATGAAGAAGGAACTTGGTTGTACAACTGAAAACTTAAATTGAGGACGGACAAACTTTTGTTTATGAACTACATAATAAACTTTAAATAAGCAATTTGATGCAAACACCAAAAATAAACAGTTGTTGCAGTCATGCCTAACCAAATATATACAACAAAGTTTGAAGGCTTGAGATGGACAAACTTACATTATTGGTGAAGACGGGCTATATAAAGGCCTTGTCCATCTTGATGGGGGCAATTCAAGAAGTTTACCACAGAATCTTCTTCAAAAGCATTGCCTTTATTCTACATTTTGTTAAGAGTAAATATAGATGTGATAATATACGAAAAAATGGAGAATATTTAAGATAAGATGAAGAGTGATGCTCTGTAACCAAGTAGCTATAAATGTAAGTGCAGCGATACAGGCAAAAGGTACAGCCAAGAGTAGTGCACAGCTAAACTTCTTCAGTACCAACCTTATGGTAAGAGTAAATATGGATCTGATGTGTAGAAAATGGAGGGCAAAGGAAAATAAGCTGCAGAGTGATGGTACATGAACAACTACCTGTCATTATAAGTACCCTGATAAAGGACAACATGTACTTACAAGAACAATGCAGAGCTAAAAAAACATTGGCATTGGATACATTCTACACTAATGTAACCATTCATACAGATCAGATAATTTGGAGCACAAAATTGATAAGCAAGCTATCATGCATACTGCTGTCACATAATGAACCAGGTATGTATGCAAGTACAGTGATACAGGAAAACAGGTACTAACAAGAGCAAAGCAACGAGCAGCATATTTGCGATATCTTGACGTTCTTTTCACACCGAAATTCTTCTTCGAGCAGATTTCCTGCAAAAAAGATCCGTAAGGCACATGCGGAAAAGTAGAAGTTCAAATTTTCATGTGATTTCATAGACAGTACCTCATCCTGGGAATGAGATCAGTTCATAACAAGGTTTTTCAATTCAATGTCTTCTAAATTTAGCACATGAGACTTCACCGGAAATTCGTTTACAGACTTGCCACCAAAGTGTGATTTCCTCAGGTAACACCGATACTGCTGCAATGCTTCCTTGAAAATCAAAAGCAAGCTTTGCTCGTCATGACTATCCAGATTGACCCTCGCCTAGTTACAACAATGTAATGTAAATCATTCATGTGTTCAATCAGCAGAAAACAGGAAAATAATAACCATGAATAATAGCACTTACACGTAAGTTGGAGAGGAAGATGTGAAAATGGTGTTTGTCTTCACAATAATCTTCCCATGATGGGAATATATGCACGTAGTCCCTAACAACATTGAAAGCATTGTCTTTTAAACTGGGAATAAATGGAATGGGGTTCCAATCTGCAGGAATTGGCCGTCTCTGCAGCTTGGGATAGGTCTTCGACGGTGGACTTGCTTTGTACTTTTTTCTGGAGTGGGATTTTTCTGTGGTACAGCTGGTGCTATGGCAAATGAAATCGGTATACCATTTGCTTGAGTGCATGTCCTGTGTGGTGGGGCTAGTGGTGTGGCCAGTGAAGTATGGGTACAGTCTGCTGGAGTTGGTCCTACGTTTTGTGTCACTAGTTGTACAACCAATATAAGTGGGGTGATGTCTGATTTCTCCGGCACCACCATGTTTTTCAAGGACTTTGCTGGTGCTCCTTCAGGTTCGGCAATCACCCTCTTCCTTTTTGATGTCCGATGCACACGAACAACATTTGAGTGAAAAAACATGGTATGATGACAGATGGAATATGTATTGATAATGGATGGGCATGGCATCTTGACATATATGATGAGTAAACTAAGCAGATGGCGGTGCAACAAAGTAGAAGAAATGCAAGACAACATATGCAAGATACCCGCAATCAATAAAACATTGCCAAATTAGAACAGGCACCTTGATGGGTGAATAGGACATGCCATCTGCCTTTGATTCCTCGAGGTTAGAATAGTCATAAGGATCATATTCTGAACAAGAGTCAACAGGTGGGGAGCGTATGAGTTTCATTGCATCCAGAATGGCACTCAATGCCTTGGTGCCAATTTTGTAAGTCATTGCAATGTTTAGCTTCAAGAGTGGACTGCTTCTAGTGCGCCACAAAGCAGCTACACAGATCATAGTGTAGATATCACGGGAAAACCTTAAGCATCAGAGCAAAATCAGCAAAGTGGAACTTGCTGGAATTTATATGCTAGTATTGCCGGTACGGCTAGAAAGGCTTCGGATACCAGCTCTCTTCAAGTGAAGGTGCGGTACTGTTATTATCAGTGTAACTCTCAAAGGCGACACAGCTCCGCGCATTTCCTTGCTATTCTTATAGGATTCAAGTGGGTGCAACTACAAATCCTATTCCTATGTTTACAAGATCCTACGAATCAAAGAGGCTCAAAGTGTCCATCACAACCGACCGTATAGACCTCTACATCGCAAATGTCCCTGCTCATCTTCAAAGACAAGGAACATATCAGTACTACTAGCATACTCCCTCGATTCCAAAATATAAGTCTTGGTAGAGATTTCCACTATGGATCACATCTGAGATGTATCTAGATATATTTTAGAGTGTAGATTCACTCATTTTGCTCCATATGTAGTCCATGGTGGAATCTATACAAAGACTTGTATTTAGGAATGGAGAGAGTACATATTAAAGAAGAACGGAAGAGGAACATGGTAAAGAAGAGGAATCAGATTTTGGATAATAAAATGTTGGTTGCGCAGTGCCCACACAAGATGAACCAGAGCGCATTAAGAATGCAACTCCCAGCTGTCTCTCGACCATTTCAGGCGGTTGGATGAAGATCCTACGTCTCATAACCCTTCTTCTTCCTCGTCTCTTAATTCTTCCCATACAGAACACCGCACGGGCCGCCGGCCGGACCACTGGCCCCCACCGCCTGTGTTCCTCCGCCACCCCCACCTGCATCCGCGTCGAGTTTTCTTCATTTGGCGAGGCCCCACAACCACCCGAGCCCCTTGGATCGCACCGGCGAACTCCGGCGAGCTCTGAAAAATCGACTGACCCAATTTTGAAATTTAGTCTACTGTGGTTTAACTAGTGTGGTATATAAAAGGGGAAAACCATAAGCATTGGGAGTATAGTGTTGAGCGTGCCATGGCGGATCTGAAGGTGCAAACCGGACAAAGGCAACTTCGCAACCAAGACAAGAAATCAGAGTAAAGCTGTGGTGATCTATTTTCTTGCTGCGATAAATAAGTTGAGCAGATATTAAAGAGTACCGCCTGTGCGACGCTGTCTGCGATCTGGCGAGAATTTGACGGTGCTGCGGTAGCGATGGCTGTCGGCAGCGTGGAAGCAGATCTAGGAGGGTAGACGATGGCGGCGGGGTGCGGTGGACGAGACGGTCGTAGGAGCAGCGCCGGCAAGGTGGACGACGGCGGGGATCAAGCGAGAGGACATGATGCAAGGATCCCGGTCCGAAGGCTTGGATGAGATAGGTCGATCTCTTGTAATGGACGGCGGCATCGGGGTATCAGCTCCGACATGGTGGAGGAGGACGGCGGTGGATGGGGTGGCGGACGGCGGCGGACGGAGGAGGTTGGGGTGGAGAGGGTGTTTTGGCGCCCACGGAGTACGAATGGGGAAAAGGGAGGTAGAGAGGAAGGGGGGAACCATGTATTCAGGGCGCGCTTGTCTCAAATGCGAGGAAATTTACAAACTTAGCCCTCGTTTCAAATTTCTACTACATCAACATTAGTCGGTTGGGGATAGGACGATAATCTCGAATACACCGAATATTTGCTGACGAGAGTTTGTTTTTGGCGCCCACCGTGTATGAATATGAATGGGGGAGGGAGTCGATTTCGACCGAGGGAACACTGTGTTTTGGTGCCCACCGTGTATGAATCCGGGTGAGAGGCGGTTACGTCACGTTTGGGTGAAATTACAAACCTACCCCTATCGAAACCTATAGAAATCCAGCAGATAGGCTTTATGGCAGTGGATAGGCGAGTGATTTCCATCTCGCAGATTTTGGTTTCGGCGGGTTATCTGCGACTTTCCCCGCTTCATTCAAATTTTGCATTGCATCGCCATCCGTGCCAACTCAATTCAATCCCGTTTGTATTCTACTATTTTTTTTCAAGGATCCATTTTCAATTGGAATTACATTCTATATACATCATTTTTTATATATACTTTCAAAAGTACAACAAAGAATTCTGCTCCTTTATATGTATAATATGATTTACAAATACAACGATCTCAAAATCTTAAGGTTGAATTCGAAAAAATTTAACCAAATTATGCTCTACTAAAATGTATGGATCAGTAATATCTACATATTAAATAACATAGATGTGCGTGAATTCATATGAGTATGCATGTTTGATAGATCAATTTTGGTTCGAGTATGGATTACATGTATCATCATCTAGAATTCAAATATTTGAATCCCTTTTTTGTTCACTCCTTTCACGCCCATCTCTCTCGCATGCATGCTCCTTCAGGTAGCTATCAGTCTCTTTTCTCCAGCTCACCCGCATGCTCACTTCATGTTTATCCTATCCTCGTAAACATGGTCTCTCGACGTCTCCCTTGAGAAGTGTCACACTCTCCCTATCATTATACATTACACGGTTTTCATTATCTCTCACGTCTGTACTGTTCTCTGGTATCACTCGGTACCTAAGCTTTCTTTTTCACCGCCACACACAGTCTCCACTGCCTTTCACTTTGTCTTTCTCTCTATGGGATTCTCTCACACACCCTATATGTCTCTACATATGACTCATACCACTAAAATTACTCTCTCTCTCTCTCCTGTAGACACAACATTTATTGCGGTCTCCTTTTCGTCTCCATCCCAGACTGACATTATTCATTTGTTTACCTATCAGACAACCCCGACTACCGTCTCCTCTCTCTCTCACACAGACACACACACAACTCCTGCTCCCACTCCCCTTCCCGACTACCGTCTCTCTCTCTCACACACACACAAAACTCTCGCTTTCGCACCCCGACTCGTATTTCTCTCACAAACATTTATCGACTGGCTAGCCTCTAGATAGGTTTATACACCCGCACACCCGTGCTTCCACCATCGCATGCATGTCTCTCTCCCGCTCCTTGTATTTGTGTAGCTTTTTATTCCCTTCTTGAGACATGCCCTCTCGATCGTGCACACACACTATCGCCTCATTTTAAGATGATACCTATCGCACACATACTACTTGTGTCTTTGTCACACATGCACTCCGCCCTCCTCCACTCTCCCTCTCTCTCACACACACATGGGTCTTTTGCAAGAATTAGCAAGATGCCCATGCGTCGCACGGAACATCAAGATGCATTTGTATGAGTAGTTTATCTTGTGGGGGAAAAGGATGAACGAGCGAAGGCCTTATTTGCAACTGTGGAGAGGGGTGTGGGTATCTTTTTGCAAAATTGCCATAGTTCCTTCCTATCCGTCCGATATAGATTGGACGGCCTATATTGCAGGATGGCACGCACACGATCATTACCGACAATGCTTTTTATAAGAGTAGGGATAAAAAATAGAGTTGGTGATGATGGTGGACCTGCCATCCTGCAATGTAGGTCGTCCGATTTATATCTGACGGATAGGAATGAAAATATGGAAATTTACCCGCACCCTTCACCACATTTGCAGATAAGGCCTTCCCTCGTTCATCCTTTTCTCCCACAAGATCTTGATGTTCCGTGCAACGCACGGGCATCTTGCTAGTAAGAGTAGAAATTAGACATATACCACTTCTCGAATCTTGAAACCAACAACATTCCTCCCTTATCTCATCAAAACCGCCAAAGGAATATATTTTGAGTGAAACATAACATATTTTTAGTGATATTTGTATTTCAAAACTAGACTTTTTTCTATCAAATCGGTGAATATGTATTAATCTACTTTGATCGTGTGGCAACGCATTGGCACATTGCTAGTAGTTATTATAATTTTTTGGACACCAGACAAATGGTGGAGTACATATACGAAGAGAAGAGGCGCACGCACGCAGTCGACCTCTCGCTGTCTCGCACACATGAGTGTTACGTAAAGGCGACGTTAACAAATAAACCCTAAAACCCTAGGCTCACGATTGTTGCATTCGCGGGTACCGGGTACGTGGTGGAGCAACTTTGTAGGAGTTGATGGTTGGCACCACAGGTGAACGACTTGGAGTGTGGTGGCTCGCCAGTTGCCACATATCGAGTAGCCACGTTTAAAATATCGTTTTTTAGCGGGGTTAAGAGTTCCGATTTTCAATGGCACGTTATAAGTAGTAAGTAGTTTTTAGAACGATTGGTATAGAGCGAAAATGGAATTCAGAGTACTACGTACTTCCTTGGCGTATGGTTGTATGGGTTTATGTTGCGAGATGTTGAACCTGGTAGTTCTAGGGTAAATACTATGGTTTAGATTTAGATGCTGGTTTTCAGTAATCGGAAGGGGAAACCCTTCTTTGATTAAAAAAACTACTACCTCCATTCTGGTTTACTAGTCCCCATCGTACATTGGATCAAAGTTTGTCCACGAATTTTACTTGTAAAATGTGAATGGAAAACGAGATTTTGTTATACCCATACAAAAAAGGACTGGAGGGAGTGATTGCTTTGACACTGGCGTGACCTCTCATAGCGCAGGCATTGAACTCAAGACGCTGCCAAGAGGGCCACTCGGCTGCAGCCCGGCTGAGCACGCTTCCTCGCCGCGTGCAACCAGCTTAAGACTGCCACGCCTGCCTTCATTGAATCCGCGCGTGTGCTGGCATCACGTCCTTCCGTGAGCCAGCAGGCATTTTAGAACAGAAAACATGACTAAAATATACTCATGGTCTTGACTTGTTGTGCACGCACTGGTAGCAGGAACTAGTAGAGGTATTTATTTATAACTCTCCTCACATTTTTTTTGGCTTTGAAGTGAATCATGGTTGTGGACATTATGTATGAATGTGCAGATATCTTTGAACATGAGTTTGATGTGGAAGTTGAACTTGGAATATCGGGCTTGCGCATGAACTATACCATGTCCAATGCTTAAATGCATTATTGTTTGGAAAGTAATTGCTGTTATTACATGACCCGAAAAAACATTTTGTGCCACATCAAGAGATGCACAGACATCACAACAGGCATGCCGATCGGATAAACATTTGAACCTAGCTATTATGAAGGAAATTTTGTATTGACAACAGTTTTAGATAGCAGGAGACGCCTAGCCTGCTCTGCCTCTGCTAGCTTATTTCTGGCTTCTTCCATCTCTTCTTTGGCTTGGGTGAAGAGAGCATCTGATTGCTCTTTCCGCTTCTTCAGGAACTCAACAACATTCTCTAGGGCTGCTGCACGCTTTCTTTCAGCCTTTACTAATGCCACGAGGACACGAACAGCTGACGACTCCACCTGGCTTGTGTGTAATCTAGCATCATCTGGGAATTTGCACCTTGTGTCTAATCCAGCATCATTAGGGAACTGGCACCTTGTGTGTAATCCAGCCTCATTCTGGAAACATGATCTCTAGGTTGACCATACTTCCCTCCTCGCAGGAACTGCATCCTGACATGAAGTTACTTCTTTTTTAGATCAATACTCAAAGAAACCTAGATCCATTTAGTAGAAGCCAGATAAACAAAACTCGGAGAAGTGAATTCAAAAGGAAAAGAAATATAAAAAAGACTACAAGGTGAGAACACCCACTTCCTACATCAAGTTAAGAACGAAAGCATTAGGGTGATTAAGACTCTTCTTATTACACATCGAAGAACACCACGCTTAAGAGAAACAGAAACTACAACATATACACATCGAAGAACACGAGGCTAAACGAAAGTAATTGAAAGGGTGTTACTTACCAAAGCTCATTTTACAGGTTCGGTGCAACTCCTCTTTAACTTGCCACACTCCTTGAAGATGTCACGAATATCCCGTGTTTGGTCTTCATTGCTCCTCTGCATGTTCACACTCGTGGTTTTAAAATCTCAACATGGCAAGAAAAATACTACTAGTAATACTCGCGCATCTTGTGGGCAACATTAAAGCACTTGCCCCGCCATGTTAGAGCATCTCCAACAGAATCATAGAACGCTGGGCGCTTTAAAAAGCGTTAAAGGCTGAGATCGAGAAGTAGATACTAGAGAGTAGAGGATAGTTATCAGCATAGATAGATAAAAAGATAATTCAACTACTCCTCATCGTCCGACTCCTCCTCGGTGATGTCCTCCTCCGACGCCCGATCAGAGGCGTGAAGATACCGATCGTCGTCGGATTCCCAGGGCGACGCTGCTCCTAGCCTCATGTTGAATTGCGCGTCCGCTTTTCGCCTACGCTTGTCCTCGCGATAGGCGGCTCGCTCCGCCCTCCTTTTATCCCTCTCCGTCCTCATTTGCGCGTAGAACTCGCGCTCGTTGATGATGTCCTGTGGGAAGTGTTGGCGCCACAACGCCATGGCTTCCTCGTCCATCTCGGTGATAACGAGACGGTGCTCCCGCCTCCGGTTGTCGCGACGATCCTCGTCGGTGCTAAGCCACGGCAGAGGCGCGAGCTGCTGCGCTCGCTCCCGTGTTGGCACGTTGGGGAAGTTCAATGTTCTATGAGGCCACCGGAGGCGCCACGCCGCCGCTGCGTGACGCGCTGGGCGGCCTCGCTATAGCGATGTCAAAATTGCCGAGGCCGATGCGCATCTCGCGAAACCGGATCTCGGCGGAGAAGCCACCAGAGGGGCGCGCGCGGACGCCGCGGTATCCCCAAGTTTCCCGGCGACGCGGCGGCATGGTGGTGCGGCGGCGGCGAGGCAAAAAAGAGCGGGGAGAGAGCGGTGGCGAGGCATAGAGCGGTGGCATGGCACAGAGCGGTGGGAGGGTGTTGGATTTTATAAAGCGCGCCGGACGCCGCGCGCCAAAACTAGCGCACGCCCGACGGCTTTTTCCCGCGCGCGCGATCCTTTCCCGATGTCTCTGCTATCTCTACTCTCTTCTCTACGGTTATATTTATTTAATATTTAATATTTAATATTTAATATTTATCTCTACTTCCTTTACTGTCTACTTTTTTTTCTCTATACTTTTTTTTCTTGCAATATAGGCCGTCCGATTTATATCTGACAGATAGGAAGGAAACAAATGGGAATTTTGCGTAAAGATACCCATACCCCTCTCCAGATTTGGTAAATAAGGCCTTCCCTCGTTCATCCTTTTCTCCCACAAGATAAACTACTCATACAAATGCATCTTGATGCGCAACGCATGGGCATCTTGCTACTTCTAAAAACCTTTCCATCATTTGCCACACTACAAAGTTGCAGATGAAAAACCTACCAAGCACAAATAGCGATACAGGAGCGACGCACAATTACCAGTTGATATTCTGTTGGACAATGGAGGCTATAACCAATTACTTTTACGGGAACAATAGCACCCAGGAAAATTGAAGGGTAGGTATGAACAAAATTGTAACTGCACATGTACTGCTTTGTGATTCAATACACACATTACCAATCGAGGAGGAGAACGATGGTCGCGGCAGCCTCTGTGAGTCATGATCGGCAACGGGAGTCAGTTCATTGTCCACGACGATGGTACTTCTGCGCTTGGCGTCGGCTTACGGGAAGCAGATCTGAAACCGTGGAAGACGATGCGGGGAAGAGGCTCCGTGTACGACGACGATGGTGGAGCGGCTCCAGTGCGGCGTACGAGGTCATCAATGAGGCAGATGCGCTGCTGTCGACGAGTGCGCCGATGTAAAGGGGAGGAGCATGAATGTTGCGGTGCCGTGGAGAAGTCTATTTTGCGGTGGGGATAGAAAATGGGGAGTATTCAGGTGTACTACTCTGGGTGCCGGGGTGGGGTTGGCTGGGTAGGGTGAACTCGGTTACGAAAACAGCCCCTACCAAGCGTCGTCTGTAGGCCTGTTCAAGGCTATGATGGTAACATCCTTTGCTGAATCAAGGTCGCGGGAGATTTTCCCGCCGACCTCAAAATTTTGTGACACTGAACTCCCCGTGTGGCGTGTTGAGTGATTCGGCTAAGCAACTAGCGAGTAATAGTAGTAAACTCTGCATATTAGGTTTGACCGAAGTCAAACTTCCTAAAGTTTTACCAAGTTTATATAAAAATATAAACATTTACCATAACAAATATGTATGATGTGTAAGTACATTCAATAATGAATCTAATGGTATTTATTTGTTATTGTATATGTTAATATTTTTTGATAGGGAAAACTTTGTTTTTGCCACTCTAGTTTTTGCCAACTTTGCTTATGCCACTCTAGAATTTGACATCTCACTTTTGCCACTGTTAGCTTTTGATAATACATCACAAATGCCATTCCATGGCAAAAACGATAATTTTTCATTTCACTTTTGCCACTCTTAGCATTTGACATGTATCACAATTGCCACTTGGAAAATTTAGTTTTTGCCACGGAAGGGCCAAAGTGATATATTGTCAAAAGCTAATAGTGGCAAAAGTGAAATGTCAAATTCTAGAGTGGCATAAGCAAAGTGGGCAAAAACTAGAGTGGCAAAAACAAAGTTTTCCCTTTTTGTTATAAGCTTTCTGAGAGTTTACAAAACTTGACTTTGACCAATGCTAATACGCGGACTTAAATAAAAACAGAGGGAGTACACATTTGTTTTCTTAGTTTGTAGTGAACTAATCACTTGTTGAAATTGTGAAATAAATATATTAGGCTATTGACTTCGAATGTAATGGTCTATACAATTCAATAGTTACAATCATTGTTTAATCCCAAGATGTATACAAGGTCTATAGTACTTCACAACATGCTCAAACTCACATAATCCAGGTCAAATGAGAATCTAAATGCATTTCATAGTTATTACTTTGTAGGATGCAACAAAAACAACCAAAACTCTACATCAGCCATTATAGAAGCAACATTTTGACATATCCCATTGTGTGAATGAAACATGCAGAGAGAGCTTTTGAAGATGGAGCAGATAGGGCGGGAAAGATTGTATGTATGTGGACGAGAGAGTAGGAGACAAACCTAACGAGACAGAGAGAGAGAGAGAGAGAGAGAGAGAGAGAGAGAAAGAGAGAGGAAGAAGTTAGGTCTGTGAGAAAGATGGAGACATGTAATATACGTGAGATGCGTGTGCATCCAGATTCTATATACGTGGAAGGAGAAGAGACAACATGTTTGATGAGAGAGCTGGAAAAACATGGACGAGAGGGGAAGGATCTCATGGGTTGAGGGATTGACAATTTTGTGCGGGGGAGAGAGGGATTGGTAATTTTGTGCAAGAGAGAGAGTGTGGGGGGAGGAGTCAGTCAGGCGTCGTCACATCACCCTGCTTCCAAATGACCCCTCATTCTCTAGCGCGGTGTGTTCGCCGTCTTTGATCTGCTCGATGCCCTCTTTGAAGATTGAGGTGTTGTGCATGTTGGGGTGCAAAGAAGCACAAGAGAGAGTGGTCACCGTATAACCTTGGATGGGGATGAATTGTGTGCTCGGGGGAGTGTGCGTGTGTGTTGTGCTGCATGTGTGTGTGTGTGTGTTTGTGCGCGCGCGTGTGTGTGTTTGTGTGTCAGATATTGAGCGAAAACAAAGCTAAGGAGAGAAATGGCTATTCATGAAGAGATTGTGCGGGCCTTGAGGTGGGCAGGGGCCGAGTGAGGGTGTCAAAATGTTCGCGTTGATGCATGTGTTGCATGCGATCATGCGAGGGACGGACGAATCGAGAGAGATGGTTGTTGTGTTACAGATCTCCTCTCTCTCTCTGTCTCTCTCTCTCTCTCTGTGACACACACACACACACACACACAAGTAAACTAGAAGACCGTTCTCTCATGTATACACAACGTATCGGCATCTATCTGTGTCTCATTCATGCATGATCATTTGCACATTCACACCTCTCTATGTATGTATCACACGCACACCGTCTCCACATTGCCCTTCCGCCACAACACCCATATGGACACATACACACATTCTCTCTCAGTCACACACAAAAAATAAGTATTAAAAAAACTAGGGCGCACCTAAAATGTCCAAATTCAAATAAACACAAACTGGAGCTAAATTCAAATATATGGAAATATTGCAGCGTCAAGAACTTTCCCAGGAAAAAAACTTGAGTAATATTCGAGGATTGTTTTCACACACACAAAAGGTTCGGTGGATGTCCTTCGTAGCGACACGGTGACGCACCATTCGATCGTCCGAGCTGCCGCGGTTCACGCGCTTGCACAGGATTCCGTATCGTGGCTGTGGTACTAACTTAAAAAAATAATAAAAGCGCTGCCTAAGTCTAATGTTTACGTGTACTAGTACGGTTTTCTTTTAAGTTTGACCAACCTTATATAAAACTAAAGTAAGCTCCCATACGCGCACTCATCAATATGCCGCCGCCGTGCGCAAGATGCCATCGCCCGCTTGTTCCGCCAACAATTTCTCGCCCATCACCGCCGTGTCGCCGCCATCCTCGTGCCATGAAGCGAAGGCTCGCCCGCTCACGTCGTCTGCAGTCCCTCCTCGCCATGCCGCCGCACTGCCAAGCACGCGAGCAGCTGGTGGAGCCACGTCTATGCACGCAGCGTATGAAGAGGAGGACGAGCGCGTGCTCCAGCACACCAGCGAGGAGGAACTAGCGTGTCATTTTCGTCTCCGCCCGTGCAGAGGAGGCGCGCATGGTGGCTGTCGCGGCGGAAGTCGGTCGCGCGCGCGTCGAGCCCGCAAACCGGGTGCGGACGCGGAATCTACCTTCGAGACCTTGAATGCCACGTGGATCCTGCAATCTGAAGGAGCAATTTGGGTCAATCGACTCATGTGAGCCGTTTGATGCAACATGCATGGCTAGAAGGGCTTCTTCCACCTCTTCTGCCGTCTTCTTCCTTCGCTCCGTCGAACTTCTTTCACGAATCGACTGACCCAAATTATACTACTAGTACGAACGTATTAAGTACAGTAGGAACACGAAGATACGAGCAGTAGTACCAACTGCAATAAGAACATTAGTAAGACATAGTACTAGTACTATTCTACGTACTAAAGAGTTCAAATAACGAGAAAGAACATAAACATAGTTCTCCTGGGGCCTCAGCACAACACACCCTTGAAAATAAACTAAGCAACTTGTCCGCTTGACACTGCAGTAGAACCAGCATGAGCGACGGCACTGCCACCTACTCGGAGTCCGAGTCCACGTCCTCGACTTCGTCCTTGTCCCTCTTCCTCTTCCTCTTCGCCGAAGCTTCTTTGCTTGAACTGGACACTGGGCTCTGCTTCTTCATCCAACCCATGTAGATATTTAAATAAAGGTAGGCATCCATTGCTGCGTAGAGGATGGGATCTTCATCTAATGTCTTCGACTCCCATGCATGATGAAACTCGTGATGAGGTTTCTTCAGTTTAGCATACGAAGGATCAATCATGGCTACTGTCAGGGTCAGCATTGAAGGTTGAGAGGAGGACACCAGGCTTGCCTTCTGGAGATCGAAGGGCTAGCCTATAATGAGACCTATCCAACGTAGGACATCTCTGTCGTTCTTAAAGCCTACAGTAACAAATTTCACTCTTTTGTCCTTGAGGAAGTTCTTGAAATCCTGGCACTCAATGTCGGCATGGAATATGTGGTAGACCAAGCAAACGTTATGTACGCAAACCTGGATCACGGCGGGCTTCTTCCTCTCTTCGTCCTTTAGATCCTTCTCTCGTCCCAGGACTATGGTGTACTCAACATCTAGCCCAGCGACCCATTCATCCGTTGAACTGTTGAACATGCGTAGGAAGCGAGCAAGCCATGCTTTCACCGTCATGATCCACGTGTAGATGACGATGAACTGATCGCCCGATGATGGCTCTAACTCGGTACTCGCGGCGACCATGGAGATTTGGGAGGCCATGGATTTTGGAGGAGGGTTAGGAGAAGTTGAACTGTTGTACCCCGCAAAAACTGGCAGCAAACTAATGTGAAAGGACGGGACGACTGGAAGCGAACTGTTGTGAGGTAGAAGATGGGGACGAGTAGGGCGTGCGAACAGCGTGGGGTTGCTGGCTTGCCCGGTGTATAAACGGCTGCAAGCCCCCAAAGAGTTCTCGAGAACTATGCGGGACCCACTAGATGTCATGTCTACTAGACCCATATCGTAGGCCTGACGGTATAGATTCTGCCTGTTCGCACGCCATGCCGGCGCGTGGATGTAATTTCACTTAATTCCGTCAATCGTGGCGCCTCCCACGACCTTCGCCTCCCTTGTGCGGTCGCGCCCTTTGGGACTTCGACCGACTATAAATGAGCAATTTTTTTGCCTACTCCGCATGCATGATACTCCCTCTGGTCCTTTTTACTCCCGTCAACCGTTTGCAAAGTGTTTGACCAAATATATACTTTTTTAAACACCACCTTATATTAATTAACCAGCCACACCAGTACACTCATTCGATACAATATTCATCACATGTAGGCGGTATGTTATTTACAAGAATACCATCTAATCTATTGTCAAAGCTATACTTAGCGATTAAGTGTGCCACCTTATTGGCCGAACGGCTAATCTTTGACAATTGAAGATTGTTGATCAACTTCAAGATGCTCAATGCTTTCATCTTCAGGTCACACATAGTAGACCTGTCATAGTCCCTCGATCCAAGAGATGCTACCACAAAAGCGCAATCAGTCTCTAAAATTACATGATTATGAAGAGAAATACCTTTGTAGAGACCGGCAATGCAAGCCCTAAGCTCCGGTTCCTCCACGCTTTGACATGCATCAATGAAATCCCACGACTAAATTTATACTAAAAATATCAACATCTACAATACTGATTATAATGAGTATAAGAACTATGTTTTATAATGAGTGTAAAAATATTGATTTGACATTGTGAATGTTGATACTCCCTCCGTCTAGGTGAGTAAGTCATCTTAGGCTGTGCACGGTGACCAAGGAGGAGGGGAAAACGAGAGACATTAATGTTTATTTGCTAATTAAATAGTCATCTTAGGCATGCAATGAACTAACCACTGCATGTCATGTTTGATAGTCTCAGGTCATTAAAAGCATGCACACCCTCATCTCTTATTGGTTGATATGTCAAGAAACAAGAAACGAGGTAGAAGTTAATGCACCGCGCCTACGTGTTTTGGGATTATTTGGTTTTCGTAAGATGACTTACACACCTAGCTATTAGAGTACCACTACCTCCCTTCTAGTTTAAAGGGCTCCACTCAAAAATTTCACCTACTCTTAGCAAGATAGTAGAGGCGATGGAATAGTTTTTGAAGTCTGCAAAAGTACTCAACTAATGCTGTCGTTGTTCACAAAAAATGTTTTTACCAATGCATGCATGAACACTAGTTACTCTAACCCCCCTCTCTTCTTTAATTCTTTGCCACATCAACATGTTTGCTATTCCCGTGTGCATGATACCAGCTAAGATACCACCATTATGGCTAGCCTTAATCATCGCATCCAATAATTTAGTGCACCTTGAAATATGAACATGTGTGGGGCGTGTATGTTTTTAATGACTTGAGACTATACCTAGCCCGGCATGCAAGATGACTTATTATGCACCGTTCCCCGTACCTGCAGGAAGCCCGTTCGTCTCCAAATTTCCTCTCTATGTGTTGAAACAATATGCCTGCCAAACTCTCCTTCTCCCTCCGGCGGTCCCACCACTCCACCCCATGTGAAAAAATCTGCATGCATGACCCTCCTCCCCCACGCTCGTCCAATCCGTTATGACCAGCAATATTTCCACCCCTTCGCTCCCCCGTAATTTACTCCAACAAATATGCCCACGTAGCTTTTACTTGACTTCAGTTGCATTGGCCCACTGACATACGGGCCCAGCAGTGTACTGGCCCACATGTCAGTGACGCAACTGGACCTGCAGTTAAGTTAGTCCAGCTCAGTCCATATCTTACGTAGGTGTGCCATTGCTCGCTATAAATACTGCGCCTCCCACGAAATCGCTATCTCCTCCCCCTCATTTTCACCTTCATCGCTATCTCCTCCCCCTCCCTCTCACGTTGACCACCATGGCATCGCCCCTCCCAAGCCTAGGAGCCCCTCGCTGCACCACGCGGACGGTCACGTGTCGCCATTCCGTTCCTCGCCGCCACTAGTCGAGGAGGACGCGTCGGCGTTCCGCTCCTCGCCGCGACGCGACGCGTCGCCGTTCCGTTCCTCGCCGCCACTAGTCGAGGAGGACGCGTCGGCGTTCCGCTCCTCGCCGCGACGTGTCGAGGTGGACGCGTCGGCGTTCCCAATCTCCCCAGCACGCGCGTCGGAGGACGCGTCGGCTCCCCGCTACGAGGAGAACGCCGCGCCGCCCGCCGAGCCCCCCAGCCTTGAGGAGCTTTGGCAAGAAATGGATGTCGCCTTGTGGGAGGCTTTGCCTCCAGCAGAGAGCGCCAACAATAGAGGCGGAGAAGAAGGCCGAGGAAGAGAAGCGCACCGTGCAACAAGCTTTCTGGGAGATCTATGTCACGTCCGAGAGAGTCAAGCAATTGGTTCTTTGGCAGAAGGCTCGTGCGAGGGCCGTGAGGGTGGCGGAGGACGCCCATGCCGACGCCCTGAGTGCAGTCGAGCCCAAGCGCCTCATCTAAGCATGGCGGTACCTGGACCAGGTGCACGCTTCCAGCCAGGAGGAGTACCTGTTGGCCCCGGATCACCAAACCGGTGAGATCGTGCTCGCCCACCGGCAAGCCGCCAATCAGCACCTCGCGAGTTGCGAGGCTGAGGAAGAGGCGTTGTGTCGGCGCGCTGGGAAACGGCCGCGCACCAGGGCACTCGTGGCGTGCCGCAAGCGCTCCTGCGAGCGTCGTGGCTTTTAGGAGGAGTATAATTTTTGTTTCGTAAGGCGATCTCATTAGTTTTGGGACGCAAAGGATAAATCCTGAACGTTCTGGAATATTTAGCGTCCTTAATTAAGTATGTAAAAGGGAAAGTTTGGAAACGTTGTGTATTATTACGCATTTTGCAAGTATGTGCATATAGCACAAACTTTACTATAGACTATTGGACTACATGTCTCTCTCGATATATGCTTGCAGACTTTTCTACTTCCTCCGTCCAGGTCAATAAGTCATCTTTGGTTGTGCACGGTTACCAAGGAGGGAAGATTTGTACACCTAGACAGAGGGAGAACTACTATTACTTATGTACGTGCAAATGCACGTTTAAACATTACGATGCGGTTTTTGTAAAAGTAGAAAAACAACACTAGTCAAGCTTGTGAAACGATTCCAACGTGAGTACTACTACTAGTAGGAGTACCAGGGGCCAGTTCTTTTAGGCTTCTAGATTAGTAATCCCATAACTACTACCCGTCCTTGTGTTTATTGGTCCCCATTGTAATCTGTGTCAAATTTTGATCATAAATTTAACTAATGAAATGTTAGTGCATGTCACATGCACTACTCCATCCGTCTAGGTGAGTAAGTCATCTTAGGCTGTGCACCGTGACCAAGGAGGAGGAGAAAGCGAGAAATGTTAATGTTTATTTTCTAATTAATAGTATTGCATGCAATGAACTAACCAACGCATGTCGTGTTTGATATCTCAAGTCATTAAAAGCATGCACACTCTTTATCTCTTATTGGTTGATATGTCAAGAAACAAGAAACGAGGTAGAAGTTAATGCACCGCTACTAAGTGTTTTGGGATTATTTGGTTTTCAGAAGATGACTTACACACCTAGATGCACCGCGCCTAAGTGTTTTGAGTAACATTTTATCAGTTAAATCTTTGGTCAAAATTTAGCACAAATTACAATGGTGAGGAATAAACCAGGACGGAGTAGTAGTTTAGAATCCTAAATAATGAGTGAGGCACCTTATTGTTACTCTCCACTATGACTAGTCTTGTGGGAAAAGCTGGGGAAGCCACCAAAAGAACTGGCCCTAGGAGTAGTAGCTAGGGATCGAGTGTGGGAGATGAACCGGAGAAAGTAAATGCACAGAGATGAAATGCAAAAAAGACGGAGGGATGTGATGGTTGCTTGTCCGTTTATTTTACCAGGCCACTTATTACTGGGAGTGGTCGGGTTTTGTGATATGACGGCTTTACTTCCGCGCCACGAGTGAGGTGAGACTCCCGTGCAGCGCCGCCCTCAACACTTGTACTACATCGGTCGTGGTTTATTAGTCCCCCGTTGAATTTGACTGAAGATTTAACTGACAAAATGTTAGTGCATGTCAACAAAAACTATATCGTTGGATTCATATTTGAACATAGTTTTGAATGATATAATTTTATGTGACATGCATCAGTATTTATCGTACTATATATAATGTTAGTTCAATTTCTGGTCGTACTAATCTATAGTAGTAAGGTGCCCGTATGCTGCAATCGAAGAGTGAAATGCATTGATCGGGGAGTTGTTTATTTTGACAAAGGATGTGGGGGTCATCTCATGTGTAATGGGTATCGATAGGTTTCTTTGGATATTATCTCATCTCTAGAGCTCACAAACATCCGGGTGAAATAGATAAAAAGGTATCTTTTGCAAACAAAAGCGTTCAACCTGCATCCAAAACTTGTGAAGAAATAACACTTATTGTGCTTTGCAAGAAATGATCTTTAAGAATTAGTTTTTGAGTATCGATTGTTATACATGTTGGCTACAGATGACATGGCACTTTCTTATAGTCAACAGTTGGCTATACTATTAATTAATATTAACCATGCCCTTATACACCTAGACAGAGGGATTAAATCAAGATGACTTGCAAGGGGGCAGAGGAGATGTAAGAAATGGTTCATCGTAAGTCTTTCACCAAAGATCGTAGTAAAAATTCATACATGGAAGATTCTAGACTAAACCATAAACGGATACACTTTTTATTCATGCGCGATACTCCAATAGAGCAAGATCCTGCATGGAAGTCTCCACATGCTTAGACAGCGGATTACATTGAGCGAAGACTAATGATCAACATTTAACTTGATAATGCGTATTTTTTTAGAAGAACGGGGAGGCTCCTCCCCGGTTCCATTATCAAATGAAACCCAAAGTGTGTTACATCAGTTCAATGAGAGGAGCAGTTCAAAGGAAGGACTGCGGCGAAAGCCACTCAATTTTAACGACAAGCTTACAGAATCAAAAGCGGCAAAGACACGGGCCATAAGCGCCCACACACACACTACATGTTTTCTAAGTGCACTTGATAATGCGTATGTCCAGGTGAACCTCCTTGTAGTCCCCTTGCACCGAGTCGGCGGGTAAAGGATAGAACGGATGCCATGGGTTTTCCAAGTCCACATTGGCGGGATAGTCCCAGCTCCTCAGATTCCAAGTCTGTCCGATGAGGCCGGTTTCGCCGCCCACGTGACCCGGAGGGGTAGTAACATTGACCTCGCACCCATACATCTGCCTCGTGTCAATGTCGCCACATACGACGCGACGCCGACGACGCTACAAAGACGGGGCGGCGGCCTGCACGGGCCTCGCCGGTGCCCACGATCAAGAGGAAGACGCTGCCGTCCTCCTCCGAGACTAGCAGGCGGCGGTGATCCTCCAGCGACTCCGGCATGGTGAACCGGTAGCACGTGTCGTACTTGATGTTCTCCGCCAAGGGCCAGCAGTGACCGCTGCACGCATCCGTGAGGTGATGCACCATGTTCGCCGGCGAGCCACAAAACGGCATCGGGCACTCATAGCAGTGGACGAAGGGCTCCTTGGAGACATCGACCATGCCGTCCATGAAACGGGAGTGGCTGTAGGGGACGTTGCGCCAGTTGAATATGTGAGCAAGTTACTATGAGATTTAATCCGAATAAGCACAAAATAAATCATGACGGCTATAACAGAGATGAAACTAATCATGTGGACTAGCATAGTAGTAGGATACTGAGTAGAAACAAGAATTCTACCACGATTTCAAACAGGAAGGACAGAACATACACGGTGCAACGGGAGCAGCACCGTTGGCGTTGAGGTTGTCGCCCATGTCGTTGATGAAGAGGTTGCCGAGGTCGGGGAAGAAGTCGTCGTCGGTGAAGTCGTGTCTGCCAATAGTCGCGAGAGTGCGCTCCCCAGATTTCAACAGCGCGTGCCGAATGGAGCGCAGGAGGGAGTGGTTGTAGGGGACGTTGCGGCTGCCGAATGGAGCGCAGAAGTAGCACACGAAGCAGTAGATGGTGTCCTTACTAGTACTCCCTAGTCTCTATCTATCTATATCTATATATATCTACTCTTATAGAAAACCGAGTTGGGGATGATGGTATGCCTTCCATCTTGTAATATAGATCGTCCGATCTATATCTGACGGATAGAAAGCCAACTATCACAATTCTACAAAAGATACCCGCACCTCTCTCCACATATGCAAATAAGGCCTTGCCTCGTTCATCCTTATCTCCCACAACCTCTTGCTCCTCCCTATGTCTCTATCTCTACTACTTTTTTTAATAACAAATCGAATAGTGCTGCGCCGTCGGCTGCACGCCCGGCTGAACACGCCTCCTCGCCTCCATCATCACCAACTGAGTCTTTTATAAGAGTAGGAGTAGAGAAAAAACCGAGTTGGTGATGATGGTGTTCCGTGCAATGCATGGGCATCTTGCTATTTTTTTTGCATATAAGTCCAAACAGAACGTAGACACGGTCTTTGAGCACGGTTCGTAGTCGTTCCACGCTCGGGCATTGAAGTTTGTAACTATTTTAGATTAGAATATACTACTCCTCCGGTGCTAGTAGTAGAGAAGAGTCGTACTCTACTACTCTACTCTAGCAAGCTAGGGCATAGTACTGTAGTAGGTACTGTAGGGAGTACCAGTACTGTGATCACTCAAGCAAGTTGTCTGGCATCGATATGACCCTACGCTGCTGGTATGTGTCTCGTAAGTCAAGCGGCGTGCTGTAGTCATCATCACCTGTCCACTTCCCGCAGCACATATTCGCTTCTCCATCTTTGTCCGCACATAATCTCGTCCAAGCTTCCATCCCTGCTAAGGCGCCTCCCCCCCTCATCCGAAACCCAAGCACTAACAATGGCAGAACCGAGCAACGTCCGCCGAAAGAGTGGCTGGAATTCGCTTCCCACAGAGGTAATCAAGCTCATAGTTTCACGTGTGGACAATCTCAGTACCATGCCGCTCGCTGCGTGCTCGTCGGGGTTGTACCGTTTACTCAAAGCCCTCAGGCCGGAGCTTTTTAAGCCAGCTCCTTGCTTGCCGATGCCGCCTGATATTCAGAAACGGCATGTCACGCAGCATAACGATCGTAGGGTGGCGAGCATCAACCCCTTCACTGCGATCCGATCCCCGTCAGCCTCAGCTACATTAACGGTATGTACTGGGTCGGCATGAACACGTCTTGGATGGTGCTCGTCGATGGTCGCGGCAGCTGGATGCTCGTGGAGGTCTACACCCGGTGATTGATCCCCTTCCTTCGATTAACACTGCACTGCTTTGGCACCGCGGCCCAGAATACTCGGAATCTTACAGTAGCCAACATGATACCAAGTTTGATTTGCTCAAGGTTGTAATCTGCCAAGTGCCCACAAGATTTGGAATTATAAAGATTTCAGGCTAATTGTGTTCTTCAACCGCGGTCTCGCCTATCTGAGAGGTCACTGCGGTAAGTGGATAAATCTGCACGTCCATCGCAGGATCATACGTCCTCCATGGTTCTCTGATGCCATTGAACACAAGGGCTTCATTTACGCTGTCGACTCCTTCCATGGATGGACTTATTGCTGGCCTACCCCAGTCATCGCTACAAACGGCTATTACAGCAGTATGTTACTTTCCTATGATATCATGATGGCTTGCTTATATTATCACAACGCGTTCTTGAAAAAATATTCATGCTCATAACATGCTGTTCTTAAGATTGACTAAATCAAGAGCCCTTTTTTATTTGACTCCAACTTGATATGATGTTGTAGGCCGCCTGGTGTCCCTACCCTTCCTAATCCCAGAACCTTTCAAAGAAAAGCGGCATGGTAGTTGCAGGTGGTTCCTGGCTCGATCAGACGATGGCGAAAGATTGATGATCGTTCACACGTACCGGACGTGTTGTTTTGCGGAATACAATCACAGTCACTGCCAGGTCTTTGAGCAGGATCCCAGCTTCTCTGGGCCTTTAGGAATTTTTGACTGGAGGCTGGTAAGTAGCCTTGGTACACACTCTCTGTTTGTCGGACTGAATTATCCGATTAACCAGGAGATAACCGACGAAAAGGATCATGATGGCAGCCGTTTCGTTCATCGTGCAAAACTGTGTGTACACAGCGTACCATGCGCCTTTGCATGCACAATACCACGATATGTGCCGCCACGCTCTGCAGCCCAAAGTAGGAGAGAGGGTCGCAAGTATCGGACTTCGACCGGGCTGGAGTTTCCCCGTCGAGCACCCATCTGGTTCAAGCCGCCACCAATCTCCACAGCTTAATAAATAGTAACGTCTAACTGAGCCAGTTTGTTAGATGCTTACACTTGGTGTAGTAGGATCTTTATTTAGTTTGATGCATACACTTGTTCTTTTTTGGTACCCCTTTTGTAATGATGGCTGATGTTTGGTTTGGAAGAGAGAGTTGCGTTTTCACTCTTCTGGCCTGCTTACTGCTCCTGTTGCAACCCAGCCCTGGTTGCTGCTGCTGCTGTTTTCAATGTACAATCAGTAGTATATTTCGTCTGTTGGTTGAATAAATGTGTTGTCTTGGAATTCGTTGCACGGTTCGATCCTTTAGTGCCCTGCATCGTATGTAGCTCATACTATTTTTAAATGACGGAACACATTTTCCACTTGTTGATAACATGCAGCCCAATCGATGAAGGCCCAATAGAGAAGCCCATAATTAATCTGGAAGGGAGGCTCTCACATGAATCCGGCCCTGTACATGCTCATGGTCCCCTAAACATAAATAAGTAAATAAATAAATACTGACTAAATGCTCATGCACCAGTTCTTTGGGAAAATAGGTTGCCCAAGATTTCTTTTTGAAGAATACCCAAGCTAGGCCTATTTGTTTTCTCCGACCATCGGGCTGCAAATCTTTCAAGACGAGGAGGGATGCATTCCGTCCTGGCCAAAGAGTATGGTCAATGTCTATTAAAAGTAATATCAAAAGGGGTTGAAAATTCCAAAAAAATTATAGCAAATGGGATATTTGTTTTTTTGGAATTTTGTTCTTCACTGATATCTTATACGTATTTCATTGGATTTAACATGACATAGTACTAATTTATTTTTATTTGTTTTAGTATTACTATTAATTTTTGGATTAAGAATGTTTCGTTCCCTAGCAAAAATTTCCGAATTTTCAAAATTTACCACATATTTAGTTAAATTTTTGACCCTAGTACTGACCAGAAAATGGCCGACAATTCTAAAAATGGAAAACGGGCTGCAATAAATTACATATGAATTAGAAAATGAGTAAAAATTATAAAAATTATAGCAAATGGGCTGTACATGCCACAGATTTCGAGGCTGACTTGTTTACGCAAGGCTTTGTTAGTGAACACACGATTCTAGCAGCAGTGACTGTTGGATTTCCATCCAACGGCCGACGTGCTTCTTCAATCTCTGATCTTCCTGCTCCAGCCGCCTAAACTAGCGCCGGCGGGACTGCCTGCTCCCTCCTCTTGTGGCCCACTGTGATACCGCGCAGGCTTCCCCGGCCCACCCTACTCCCTCCGCTGGCCTGGCCACACGCAATCAACTGCCTCCTTATTACGCGAAAAAAATGATTCCTCCCACTGACATCTGGGGCGCACCGGTTGGGAGGCTGACATGTGGGCCTACTACGTTGACGCGTACGCAGGGCTTGTCAACTTAGTCAACAAACGATTCTAGCAGCAGTAACCGTTGGATTTGAATCAAACGGTCATGCTGCTTCTTCAATCGCTGCTCTTCTTGCACCAGCCGCCCAAACCAGCGCCGGGGAAACCGCCTGCTCCTGCCTCCAGTGGCCGGTTGTGTTGTCGTTGAGGCCTCATCGCCCCCTACTACTCCCACCGCTAGCCAGGCCCTACAGCGACGGCAGCCTCACACCGCAGTCAACCATCGAACCTCAGATTTCACGCATGGGCATCCACTACCGCGTCTTCCCCGGCTCCGTGTCGTCCCCTTCCTAGGCCTCGCCGTCGTCCATCGCCTTGGTGCTCTCGGCGCAGCATGGTCAATGTGGTCAATGACATTCCATCAGAAGAGTACTGTACATGGAGAGGCTGACAGCTAGGTCCACGGCCACAGCCTAGTTTTTTTGTGATTTGCCAAGTAAGTCGCTTTGTCAGGCCTGTTGGGCTGCAAATCTTTCAAGACAAGGAGAGCTTTCATTCGGCTGGCCGAGAAAATGGCCCATCAGTAATGAGAAATGGGTTGTACATTTTTAAACACATCAAACCGCAATTAGTTTCAAATATCTTTTTTTCATTTCGAGATTTTAAATTACATTAATTTTTATGCATGGAGAATTTGTTGGATTTTAGATTGATATACATTTATTTTTAAAATCAGTTTGAATGTGAGTCGAATTTTGGGATTAAAAACAGTTCAGACCGCACCCAAATATGCAAAATTTCATATAATTTTTTAACCGTGGCCACAGTATGGGCTGTAATGCTAACAAAAAGAATATGGGCTGCAAAAAAAACCTTAAGAATTAGCAAATGGGCTGTAAATTATTAGAAATATTGGCGGATGGGCTGTATGCTGTTTTCCACATATTTGAGGCTTTCCTAAAAGAAAAGGTTGACGCACAAGCAGTGTCTGTTGGATGTCCATCCAACAGCCGTCGTGCTTCTTCAATCTCTGCTCTTCCTGCTCCAGCCGCTCAAACAAGCGCCGGCGGGACTGCCTACTCCCTCCTCCCCACGGTCGGCTGTGCTGCCGCGCAGGCCTCACCGTCCCACCATACTCCCTTCGCTGGCCTAGCCATCCCTCTACTCACTCACACCTGCTATTATTCTCCGGCGACGGCAGACGAACCAGTAAACCCTCGTACATTCGTACTCCCCTCCACGTGGGAAACAACTGCCGAGTCTTCCCTGCCTCCGTGTCATTCCCTTCCTAGGCCTCGCCGTCGTCCACCGCCCTGGTGCTCTCGGCGCGGCCTGGTCAACGTGGTCAACGACCGACATGCATCTGAAGTGGCCAGGACGGGGAGAGGCCGACAGCTGGGTCCACGGCCGCACGCAAGGAAATGCCTCCTTATTACGCGCAAAATAATGATTCCTCCACCTGACATCAGGGACCCACCGAAAGGGCCTCTGTATTTCGCAAAAAAAACGTTACCGCCGCTGACAGCTCAGACCCATCTGCTATATCTTCGCACGCAAGGAAGTGCCTTCTTATTACGCACAAAAAAAATGAATACTCCCCTTGTTAGCTAGGACCCAGTATAGTGGCAGGCTGACTTGTGGGCCTACTAAGTTGACGTGGATGGAGGGCTTTGTCAACTTAGTCAATATGCACGATTCTAGCTCCAGTGACCGTACGATGTCCATCCAACGGCCGTAGTGCTTATTCAACCTCTGGTCTTCTTGCTCCAGCCGCCCAAACCAGCGCCGGTCGTGCCTCGTGCTCCTGCCTCCCGTGGCCGGCTGCAATGCGGCGGAGGCCTCACCGCACCCTACTACTCCGACCGCTGGCTAGGCCATGCCTCTACTCACCCACACCCCATGTTATTCTGCGGCGACGGCAGCCTCACACTGCAGTGAACCAGTGAACCCTCATACTCCTCTACGCGTGGGCATCCACTGTCGCGTCTTCCCGCCTCCGGCCGCCCCCTATCTAGGCCTCGCTGCCGTCCACCGCCCTGGTGCTCTCGGCGCGGCGTGGTCAACGTGGTCAAGGAACGGCTTCCATCGGACGTGGACTGTACGTGGAGAGGCTGACAGGTGGGTCCACGGCCGCAGCAAGGAAGTGCCTCCTTATTACGCACAAAATAATTATTCCTCCACCCGACAGCGGGGACCCACCGGACATGCCACCATATTTCGCGAAAAAACGTATCCCCCGTGACTGCTGGGACCCACCAGGTACACCTTCGCATGCAAGGAAGTGCGTCCGGGCAAAAAAAAAACAAAACGATTCGCCCCCCCTGACTGCTGGGACCCACCAGCTACATCTTCGCACGCAAGGAAGTGCGTACGGGAAAAAAACAGAACGATTCGCCCCCTGACTGCTGGGACACACCAGCTACATCTTCGCAGGCAAGGAAGTGCCTGACAGTCGGGACCAACCTGGTCGAAGCGTACGTAGCATTGTTATTCTGGTCGCGAACGTGTACGTATATATATGGTAGTGGATGTAGAGGCGCGCACGTGTCGTAGTAGAGGCGTGCACGTAGCATGTACACGTACGTATAGCGGCGAGGGTGCAAGAAAGAAAATACGGCCACGTACGTACATACGGGCAGGGTCTCGAATGCCTACTCGCGCATACGTGCAAGGCTGGGTCGGAACAGAGAAACAACGTCGTCGTCGTGTTCATGGGGAGGCAACGTAATGCTCGTGTTCTTGGGGAGGCAACGGAATGCGTCGTGTTCATCGAGAGGCAACGGAACGCGTGGGAGCCAACCGGCTGGGTCGGAACGGAATGCATGGTCGTGTTCATCGGGAGGGCTTGGACCGAACATGCGATGGAAACGAGGCCTGGTGTATCGCACAACAGAGGAAATGGCCTTGTGTTCGACCGGCCACGTTCGAAACGGGATCCTGTTCATCGGGAGGGGTCTGGCATACCGCAAAACGGAGGAAACGGACCCCCTACAGATGAAACGGGGTCCTGTTGATCCGGAGGGGTGTGGAAGTATCGCAAAACGGAGGAAACGGACTTCTATTGAAGCGCTACGGTCGAAACGGGGTCCTATTTATCGGGAGGGGTGTGGCGTACCGCAAAACAGGACTCCACGGGATACTGTTCATCTCCACCATCGACCTCCTCCAGCCTCCACGGGCTACCGTCGACCTCCTCCAGCCTCCACGGGCTCCTGTTCATCCAGCCTCCACCGCGCGCTACTCCACCGGCTCCTGTTCAACCACCCCGCCACGGCCACCCCACCACCGCTCACTGCTCATCCAGCCCTCCACGCCCACGGGTCCTGTTCAACCACCCCTCCACGGCCACCCCTCCATCGCTTCACTGCTCATCCAGCCCATCCACACCACGGGTCCTGTTCATCCAGAGGCAACGCCACCGCCATCGCTTATCCAACCCTCCCCCGCAACGCCAATCGCTCATCCAATCGATCAGCTTGAGTTAGCAGCAGCAGCGAAGGAATCGCACCATCGGGTTCAGTTAACAGCCATCGATCGATTGCTCGGGTTCAGTAACGCGTAGCCTGCAGTGCAATCACTTGGGTTCAGTTAGAGCCCAAAGCCTCGCTCAGGTTCAGTTAGAGACAACGCCTCGCACACACGCGCGTACGTGTACGAGAGAAACGCGCATCACTCGGCCCCCGACCTCCCACCATAATCGGCAACTCCCCGAAATTTTCCTCCCCCTCGCTTCTACCATGGTTTTTTCCGTCATGGACGGTCCAAAGAATGTCATGCAGCTGAGTCTCCGGCCCGCCCAGGACGAAAAGCCCATTTTGTCATGATTTTTTGTCATAGAAGTAGGAGCCCACCACATCTATGAGGATACCGGGTTTTGTCACAATTATCGCCATAGAAGTGTCATATGTATGACAGAAAAAAATTTCGTTCGGCCCAAAATGTCACGGATGTGTCTTCTTTTTGTAGTGCAGGATGATGTATGTGCCTGAATAACTGTTAAACAAAGAAGGTTCATGTAGGGTAATAATCTGGCGAGTATTTTCACTGAATACCAAGTTATAAATGAGTCTCTTCTCCTTATAATCGCAAACAAAATCATGTGCTACCATACTTTTATAGTCTAAGAAAATAGAGGGCAACACATTTTCTTCTTTCTCATAGTGTCTAATAGGTATCTCAAAATATTTAGCAATACGCGAAGCAAAGATACCTCAAAAAATGGGGCCCTTTGTACGGTTTAGACTCAACCGTTTAGCAACCATAGTGCCTAAACTGAAAGTTCTGTCATGGAGTAAAGCATGGCGCAAAATGGCGAGGTCAGGAGCACTAAGGCCCCCACTGTTGCCGCGACCAATTAAATATCTACTAGCAAATATTGCATAGTAACGTAGAACAGGAAAATGTATACTAGTAGTTCTTGCATCTGACACTTTTCTCTTTTCACCTACAGCAATTTCATCAATGAATTCTGCCACATCACTAGGATGTGGTTCCTCGACGCTTCCCTCAAAAGGCAACTTCCAAGGAACACAAAAATCATAGAGTGACATCTCCTTAAAATCATCATATAAATAAAAATCTACTGAAGGTGGTGATCTCCTAACATGGAAATGAAAATTATGCACAAAAATATTAGTGAGTAGGAGATACTGTTCGATCTGGTCGTGGAGGAAGTCGGTGAGGCCTGCATTCTCAGCCAATTAATAAAAATCCTCATAAATTTCGGCGGCTCGGAAGAACTCATCACAAGGCCATTCACACGGCCGAACTTCCGCGGTGCGAGGAAGATTATATTTGGGCTTCTTATCCTCTTCACTTTGCATATCCTTCGAGCTTCGGCTCGAAGAGCCTCTCAACAATCTCTTCAACATTTTCTCCCTCTGAAAAATTTCTGAAATTTTTAGTGACTCAAAATAAAAGTGAGCCAAACTCAACAAGATTGATAGCAACTACTCCCACAAGTGCCTAGAGGCTATATCATGCATTAGAACTACTTGGGACCATATAAATTTGACATGCAAGCTCAAGAACAGGGTCAGCAACGTAGCAAAAATTTGCAATAAATAATGCACTAGAACAAAAACTAATTGGACCATTGGAGGAGTCACATACCAAAGAACAATCCCCCAAAGCAGTTTTGTGAACGGAGCTTTGACCAAGGAGATCGAAAATCGCAGCAAGATGAGCTAAAACACGGGTTTGAGCTAGGGGAGAATTTTTCTGGACGAAGAAGAAGTGTGTCGGTGCAGGAATAAGTGGAGGGGGGTCACGTGGGGTCCATGAGGCAGGGGGCGCACCCCAGGGGGTGGACACGCCCTCCACCCTCATGCTCATCAAAAGGAATCCACTAACAAGGTTGATCAAGTCTTGTTAACAAACTCTTTCCGAATCGCATGAAACCGGAGAATTTTCGAATAACACTAAGTTACCTCAACGGGGATATGCACGTCCCCAAAAATAAGAATATCATATTTCTTCTTGACAGTAGGAAGAGGAGATTCAAAAAACTCCTATAGTAATCGTTCGAATTTTTCCCATAGAATTGATACTGTGGACTTGAGGTTGTTTCCTCGCAAAGTGTACCGTATGCTCATTACCATTAACATGAAAAGTGACATTGCCTTTGTTGCAATCAATAAAAACCCCTGCAGTATTCAAAAAGGGTCTACCAAGGATAATCAACATACTATCGTCCTCAGGAATATCAAGAATAGCAAAGTCCGTTAAAATAGTAACATTTGCAACCACAACAGGCACATCCTCACAAATACCGACATGTATACCAGTTGATTTATCGGCCATTTGTAGAGATATTTCAGTAGGTGTCAACTTATTCAAATCAAGTCTACAGTATAATCAGAGAGGCATAACACTAACACCGGCTCAAAGATCACATAAAGCAGTTTTAACATAGTTTATTTTAATGGAGCATGGTATAGTTGGTACTCCTGGATCTCTTAGTTTCTTAGGTATTCCATCTTTAAAAGTATAATTAGCAAGCATGGTGGAAATTTCAGCTTCCGGTATTATTCTTTTATTTGTAACAATATCTTTCATGTACTTAGCATAAGGATTCATTTTAAGCATATCAGTCAAAGGAATATGCAAAAAGATAGGTCTAATCATTTCAGCAAAGCACTCAAAATCCTCATCATCCTTTTTCTTGGATGGTTTGGGAGGAAAAGGCATGGGTTTCTAAATGCATGGTTCTCTTTCTTTACCGTGCTTCCTAGCAACAAAGTCTCTATTATCATAACATTGATTCTTAGATTGTGGGTTATCAAGATCAACAGCAGGTTCAATCTCTACATCATTCTCATTGCTAGGTTGAGCATCAACATGAACATCATCATTAACATTATCATTAGGCTCATGTTCGTTACCAGATTGTGTTTCAGCATCAGAAATAGAAATATCATTGGGGTTCTCAGGTATATCAACAACAGGTTCACTAGAAGCATGCAAAGTGTCGGGGAGGCTGATCGGACCCACGAACACCTATGGGACCGGCGGACCGAGTCCCTTTCGGTTCGGAGGGGGGCGGAGATCGCACGAAGAGCGGATCGAGGCGATGCACACAAGCAGTTTACCCAGCTTCGGAGCTCTCCGGAGAGATAACACTCCTACTGCTGCTTGTCTGATTTGTATTGTGTTCTTGCTAGGGAGCGATGAGAGCTACAATACCTAGCGTGAGTGTTCTCTGGTTACGTTGGAATCCAACCTCCTCTACGTTGCGCATGGGCCTCCTTTTATATGCTCAAGGGGTCTTCGACAGGTGGCAACGTAGATGAGGGTACAAATGGAAAAATAGTAGTTGGGAAAAACAGTAGTTGGTACACCTACTTGTACAGTGTACAGTGTACTCCACCTAACCCTGACGGCAAGGGACAAAAGCATTAAATGCCCCCTCGCCGCCTAAACAAAGGCAACAGGGACCGTCAGGAGCGCCACCGTTCGCCACGATGGCAAGCTTGTCAGCGCCGCTTATCGCTGCTCCCCGCTGGCTGCACAGCCTCTTGACACGCGCGCATGGAATGGTCCCATGGCAACACGTTGGTGGATGAGCTGGAGCGGAGATGAAGAGAGGTTGCCTGCCGCGGCAAGTGCCTTACCGCGGCTGAATCCTGTCGCGTCTGGAGGCTTGTCGCCTCCGAGCCTTCCCGCAAGCTCCTCTTGCCGGGTCTTGTCTTTATGCGTGCCTTGAGTGGCCTTCCGGCAAGCTCCTCTTGCCGGGCCTTGTCTTCTTGGTTAAATACTTTGTTCTTGAATGGCTCCAAAGGAACCACGGAGGATCTTGGCATTGACCAGGCAAGCTTTGCAGCTGGTGCTGCAGAATCGCCTGTCTGCACGAAGTTCGGGATAATAGGGTACCCCTACTCTAGTACACCGACAGAGCCCCGGCCTGGGCCACACACGGTGCCGAGCGCTGTTGGGCCAGCCCAAAACAGTGCATCGGGCACACGCGCCTTGATCATGCCGTTATTTGCTTCCGGGACTCCACCACGCCCCCATTTAACGGCACGCGCCGAACGTGGCGTCGTGGGAGAGATCGTGGGGGGTTTCTTTATTAGGAAAAGCGGAACGTCCGCCCCCTCTCCCTCCTTATAAACAGGGGAAACAGGGGCAGGTCGCCCACCTCGCCATTGCTGTCTTGTCACGAAAACCACCGCCGCTCCCTCCTTCTTCTCTAGTGCGAAGAGAGCAGCGCTCCGCCCCCTTTCGCCACAGCGCCATCAATGCCGTCGGCCTCCTCCACCGCCTCCGCCATGGCTCCGAAAGCCGACAAGGGGAAGGGCGTGAAGTCGGCCGAGGCACAGCGGCTCATGGGCGCCGCGAAAGGAGCGGGCCATCTTCTCCCCAGCTCGACGCAAAGGAGCCGAGGAGGGCTTCTACCTCTTCCGTCGACGGAGACGTAGCGCATCCGCGACGAAGGTACTCCCGCCACCGCTTCGAATTAGCCCCAACTGGGTATCCTTTCTTTGCGCTTTTTCTATTATGGCTCTGCCCGCCCTTTTCCGAATTCTTCTGCGATGTCATGAACACCTATGGCCTTCGCCTCCTTGATTTCACCCCCAATGCTGTCCTGACCATGGCAGTTTTCGCACACCTTTGCGAAAACTTTGTCGGGATCCACCCAAACGTAGCCCTCTTCCGCCACTTCTTCATGCCCCGCGTTGAGAGAGGGGAGCCGCTTGCCGGAGGGATTGCTTGGGTCTCCAGGATCGGCAAGAAAGAAGCTTATTTGGAAGGAGAGTTCCGTAGCAAGTGGGAGGAGTGGAGAGCCAATTGGTGTTGGATTGTTGAGGAGAACCCGCAGCCCTTCACTGCCCTGCGCCAAACCCCAATAGTGCGCGGCAACGATTGGAGCAACTTGGCGCTGGAGGATGCTAAGTTGAAGATAGTTGTGACGCGGATTTTGCGCCTCAGGCTTGCCGGACTCACCGTAGGCACAGTCGGCGCAGATTTCCTTCGCCATCAGACGCTTCTTGCAGGAGAGGAGGAGGAGACCTGCTTGGGAGTTCCAAAATGCGGCGGACATCATGAGGCTGCGCCGGGCCTTAATCGGAATTTCACTGTCCCGGAGTTGGATGCGATCTTGCTAGAGCTGTTCAAGCACGACCCGATCACCCCGAGTGGTTTAGGTTGCCGAGGGGGTCGTACCATTGTGCAACAACTCTTCGCTCGACCGCTTCTGTGCCATGATGCCGTTGTGCGATTCTCATGGGATCGTTCCAACCTGGCAAGAGCCTGCGGACGACGTCGTGCAGCAATTCTTCGACAGCTTGGAAGAAGTGCCGATCCGCTCCGACGAGCAGAAGAAGCTCACCAGCGACACCATCGACGACGAGATGCAGCGCATTGCCACCAGGCTGGAGGAGGCGGCAGCAGCTGCTGCCGCTGGCGTCTTCGGGTACACCGTGGAGGAGGCAGATGCAGCTGAGGCGGCAAGCCTTGCCGAGTGAATGGAGTTCGCCGGTGAGGAAGAGCTTGCGAACCCGAGGCCGAAGTCGAGCGAACCAGCCGAGGGCGCTTCTTCCTCCATCCAGCAGCTTGCCGCGAACGGAGCCCCGGCCCGCTTAAAGAAGCGCCTCCGCAAGGCCGGAGATGAGACGGGCTGCAGGCAGACCCAGCAGCGCGGCGCGCCATGGCAGCCCAGCTCTACATGACAAGCAATGTTGCTGGAGCACCCACACTGCTGCGACAACCGGGCGGGATCCTCCTGTGCCACCGCCGACACCTCCACCAAGCGGCCAAGAGAGCCCACCCCTCCGCCTTGTCGCACCGGAGGCGAGCCGGAGTTTGATCTCTCCGCGCTCAGCTCCGACGAAGAAGAAGAAGGGTAAGCTTCAATGTTGTGCTTGTATTTCTTCAATATTGTTGCTTCATCTTGAATCTGATTTGCTTCGTTCTGAACTCTTTCCTTTTCAGGACGCCGGCCCAGAGAGCGTCGAAGAGAGCCAAGACCCTGGTGGTCGTCGTCGAGGACGAACCCACTGCGGCGGCAGGAGGCGCGTCCGAGACAACCTTGCCGGGTGAGGCAACTCTCCTTCAAAGCAGCCCCGGCGCAGCCCCCAGCGTAAGTATATGGTCTATTTCTTGCTGCTCGGCGCGCATGGGTGCTTTTTTCCTTTGCCGATATCATTTGTTGACTTGTGCAGAAGCAGAGCAGCCTCCTTCTGCTTCGACCACGCCGCCAAGGGTGGATTCCCCGGCAAAGGAGCGCTCCCCGGCGAGGGAACCTTCTCCGGCAAGGGAGCCTTCTTCGGCGAGGGAGCCTTCTCTGGCAAGGGGCAGTTCTCCGGCAAGGGACGGCACCAGCGACCCCTTGGCAGCGGAGACCATGACCGCAGCCCCTGGCGCAGGTACCCTCTTGCACGAAAATTTCCCTTGGGCTAGTTTTCTTCTGTTTTTGTCTTTGAACATTTGCTTGACTTTCTTCATTCGTCCGCCACAGAGCCGATGGAGATCGAGGTCGCCGGCGAGGAGGACGTGCACGGTAACACTGACGAAGCCGCCGCCGTGGGAGAAGAAGCCGGCGCTGACGAGCCTGCCGGCGAAGAGGCCACCGAGGCTGCCGCCGCAGAAGCTGGCGAGGGGTCTGGCGATCGCACTGACGGCCCTGAGGCCGCAGGAGCGCCAGGCGCTACACCGATCGCCGATTCCCCCGCCGCTGCTGCAGCGTCAGGCTCCGAAGAGCCCCAGCCCGGCACCTACTTGAAGGCCGGCGACGGCGTCTTCATCAAGCTCCCCTGGGCATCGAGCTCTAGGGCGCCGGTCGAAGGAGAGGCCTTCGACGGAGAGCTGCTCGCCTCTGCTGGGCTGACGCTGGTGGACGCGCCAAGCAGCAAGAAGCGGGCGAAGTTCGAGGAGGAGCAGCCGAAGAAGCTGTCGCTCTACCGCGCCCGACAAGCCAAGTTGTAGTCCCGGGAAGCACTTGTCGCAAGGGCGGGAGCAGACATGGAGAAACGCGCAGAAGAGCTCCGGGGTGCCAACCAAGAAACTCTCCGGAACATAGCAGAAGAGTGGGAGCAACTTGCTGAAGAGCGCACAGCCTTCATCCTTGAGAAGGCTGAGGTCGAGGAGCAGCAAAGGCTTGCTGCCGAGAAGATATCTGCGCAAGAGAGCGAGTTGGCGCAGCGGAAGATCAATCTTGACAGCTATGAGGAAGAGCTTGTCGCGCGCGAGGAGTCACTTGGTGGGGCTCTTAAGGAAGCGAAGGATGCTGCTGTAGCCGCCGAGGCCACCAAGAAAGAGTTGGAGATGAAAGTGGCGCAGCTGGAGGCCAGTCTCCAGAAGAGCGGCGAGGAGCTTGCTGCGCTCAAGCACAAGCGCGAGAAGGACGCCTACACTCTTGGCGAGCTGCAGGGCCGTCTCGCCGACAGGAGCAAGGAGCTCGACGCCGCCAAGGATTCCAAGGCAGATCTTGAGCTGAAGCTGACCACCCTGATGCAGACGCTGGACGGCGCCAAGGAGCGGGAGGTGAGCCTGTTGGAGAAGATCAAGGCCAACGATGAGCTGCTGGCGAATGCTGTTGCCACCCAGAGCGCCTTGAGGGAGAGTGTGGAGCACTGGACCGAAGGTCTGGTGGATACTGCCGCCGCCATCCACAACGAGCTGATGGATCTGGGGATGGTGGATCTTGGGTACTCCTCCGACGAGCACCTCCAACCTAGCGCCAAGCTTAGCTTATTCTTCAAGGGCGTGGTGACGGGTCTCCAGCGACTCCGGGAAGAGATCCCAAAGCAGCTGGGCCGAGGAATCACGCCAGATACGTGCAGGAGCCCTCCAGAAGGTGTTGATGAAGGTGGCCTTCCACAATCTAGGCCTCAACCTCAACGGCGTCCTCAGATCCTTGCCGCCAGATGCCGATGTGGAGGCGCTCAAAGCCCTTGTCGCACCCATTGTGGACAAAGTGGGCAAGATCAAGCGGGTTGATGGCGACCGCGTAGACTAGGCCGCCAATTTTATCTTTCCCTTGTCGCTGCTGATCATGTTTAGAACAATTTATTAGATCTGCGACAAGTTATTTTGTAATATAACTCTATCTTAGGCAATGATTGCAATGTTATTTCCTTTACTTGATTCCTTCCTTTGTACGTTTCTGCCCTACGCTTTTAGGGAACCTGTCGGTGCAGGCACCTTTGCCGCGAGCGCTGAGTGCGGAACGTCAGCAGCCTGCTGGCGGTGCCGTCTCCGATAGGCAACCTTGTCGCGACTAGCTGCAGCTCACTTAAGTTGTTGAGCGGACTCGAAACAAAGTAAGGGCGCGACTAGCCTGCGAGTTGGTTCCTCCGCCGCATGTGTTTTCCATACAAAGTACTATCGTTCGAGGAAGATAACTTAAAAATTTAAGAACTGATTGCTCAAACTTGGGCAACTTAGCTTTTCTCGTCGCTTGCTTCCCGATAAAGGCGAAACTTCCTCGAGCAACGCTTGGTCCATAGTATTATCTTCTCCTTCCCCCTGGTTAACTTGTGCGCGAGGGAACCTTCCTTTGTTTGAGAAAAGAGAAAGAAGAGAAAATAAAGTTATGGAGCCCAGCGGCTCGATATTGCTTACCGGGTGTGGGTGCTGCACAAAATGTTAGCCAAAACATGCAATAAAATGATGAATGCATGAATTTGACAAGTTGTGCGCAACACATGAGCTTTACTTATGCACGGGATCTACGCCCGGCTTTGTACAAAGGATTACATGCAACATCGGCAAGACTTGTACAAAAGGTGGTTGCCGGAACAGGTTCCGGCAACCACGCCCTACAGGTAAAACTTACGAAGATGCTCAATGTTCCAGGAGTTGCTCTCCGGAATGCCATCTTCGGTCTCAAGGTGGACAGCGCTGTGCCTAGTGACTCGCTTTCACCGATAGGGGCCTTCCCACTTTGGCGTCAACTTGTTTGAATTCTTGGCATCGAACGCTACCGAAGAACAAGGTCGCCTTTCCTCGAGGCTTCGGCACTAACTGCGGTTATGGTAGCGACGCAAAGCTTGCCGGTAACGAGCAGCTCTGCAATGACTTTGAAGACGGGCCTCCTCAAGGAGCAGCGTCATCTTGTCGCAGCTGCTCTTGCTCAAGCTCATCATAAGCGAGTACTCGAGGTGACCCAGATCACGAAGTTCCGTGGGGAGAACTGCCTCCGCTCCATAGACTAGAGCAAAGGTGTCCGCCGGTGGCTCGATTTGGCGTCGTCCTGATTGACCAAAGAACCACCGGCAGCTCCTCAACCACTTTCTTCCGCACTTGTGCAGCCTGTCGAAAGTTCTGGTCTTGAGCCCGCGCAGCACTTCAGCATTTGCCCTCTCTGCTTGACCGTTGCTTCTCGGATGGGCAATGTATAAAGCGAACCTTTGGCGCCAAGATCTTGGACGTCTTGCATGAAGGTGCGACTTCGTAAATTGCGTGCCGTTGTCGGTGATGATCCTGTTAGGGATTCCAAATGGCAAACAATCGACCAAGAACTTGATCGCTGACCGTGCGTCCACCTTCCTCATCGCTTCCACTTCCGCCACTTTGTGAACTTGTCGATGGCAACGCATAAGTACTCAAAGCCCCGACTTTCGGGGAAAGGGGCCGAGGATGTCGAGCCCCTGCACCGAAAATGGCCAAGATAAAGGTATCGCCCGGAGAGCTTGAGCTGGCTGGTGTATCTGCTTGGAATGGAACCGCACGCTTCACACTTGGTTACTTGTGCAGTTGCATCCTGGAGGGTTGTCGGCCAGAAGAAACCTTGCCGGAACGCTTTGCCAGCAAGTGCTCTGGCGCCAATGTGGTGACCACATATGCCTCCATGTATCTCTCCAACAGCTCTTGTCCATCTTCTCGGCAAATACACTTCAATTTCACACCATTGAGTCTTCTTCTGTACAGTGTGCTGTCGACAAACTGGTACATACTTGACTGCCGGGCTACTCTTTCAGCTTCTTCTTGCCCTTCGGGAAGTTCTCCTGTCTGAAGGAAATGGACAATCTGCTGCGCACATGCCGGAGCTTATGCGGCTCGACAACAAGGACTAAAGGCACATTCGCTGCTGCGGGAACATCAGCTTCCACGGCAAGAACTGCGGCTCAGCCGGAGCTTTGACGTTCCTCGCAAGCTTGCCGGAGCAAAACTTGTCGGAGCGCTCGCTTCAACGAAACAAACCACGGGCTTGTCGGAGCAGACTGCCCTCAAAGATCATTGGTGTCGATCTTGGGGACCTTCTTGGCGGCGGCTTCGAAGCTCTGCCGGAAAGTAGTCACCAGAGATCAACTTCCTCTTCTTGCTCTGTCCAGCTTGATGGTGTTACGGTTGGTTGAGTTAGCTTGAGCACAAAACCCCTGGTTCCACAGTGCAACTTAAGTGCAGCAGACTTTGACAAAGCCATCGGCAATATCATTCTCGAGCTCTTGGAACATGTTCCATTTTTAGGCCGTCAAAGTGTTCTTCTAGCTTTCTCACTTCATCAACGTAGGCTTCCATCAACGGACTCTGATAATCTTTGTTCACTTGGCGGACGACAAGCTGCGAATCACCCCTGACAATAAGCTTCTTAATCCCAAGGTCTACTGCAATCCTGAGACCGGCAAGCAAACCTTCATACTCTGCTGTATTGTTTGTTGCTTGCTCCTTGGGAAAATGCATTTGGACTATGTACTTGAGGTGCTCTCCAGTGGGTGCTATAAGCAAGACGCCAAAGACCGGGCGCCTTTGCAGCGAGAAGGCGCCATCAAAGTACATCACCACTCTTTGGTCGCTTCCTTGACAGGATGCTCGTCTCGAATTTCTTCATCTTATGCGTTGGGGTCCATTCTGCTATGAACTCTGCCAATGCTCTGCTTTGGATAGTTGATGTGCTTTCAAACTTGAGGCCAAAGCTTGACAGTTCCAGTGCCCACTCGACAATCCTGCCTGTCGCTTCTGGATTTTGTAGTATCCTCTTCAGCGGAAAGCGAGTGACGACTGTTATCTCATGTGCCTGAAAGTAATGGCGCAGCTTTCTCGAGGCCATGAGGAGGCCGAAAAGCAATTTCTGCACACCAGAGTACCTTGACCTAGCCTCGCAGGAGGGAATCGACAAAGTAAACTGGGCGCTGCACCATCCTTTCTCGTGACCGCCGCATGCTCGCGCAGATCCGTCCTTGTCGGGACCAGAGCTTGTCGGTGAAGCCCTCGCTTGTCGCTGGATGTATCCGCCATGGTTGCCGGCTCATCATCCGCCTCCTCTCCGCTACTAACGCAGCACTAACCACTTGATTGGGTTCCGCTATGTATAGCAGCAACTTCTCTTGTGGCTTAGGTGCGACAAGTATTGGAGTGGAGGACAGGTACCTCTTCAAGTCCTGCAGCGCAGCCTCCGCTTCGGGAGTCCATTTCATCTGACCTGCCTTTTTCAAAATCTTGAAAAAGGCGGTATGCTCAGCAGAACACGAGATAAACCCGCCGAGAGCAGCCACGCAACCAGCAAGTCTTCGTGACATCCTTGACGCGCTTTGGTGCTTCAATCTGCTCAATGGCCTTGATCTTGTCGGGATTGGCTTCAATTCCCGGCCGAGACACGAAGAACCCGAGAAGCTTGCGGAAGGGACTCGAACACGCACTTCTGGGGTTGAGCTTGAGGTTGATCTTGCGCAGATTCGCAAAGGTCTCATCCAAATCTTGAACCAGAGTTGCTTTGTCCTTGCTCTTGACCACTATGTCATCCATGTAGGCTTCTACATTTCTGTGCATTTGCGGCTCAAAAGCGTCATGGACTACTCTTGCGAACGTTGAACCAGCATTCTTCAAACCGAAAGGCTTCCGAATGAAACAGTATGTGCCACATGGAGTAATGAATGCGGTCTTCTCCTCATCCTCTTCTGCCATGAAGATCTGATGATATCCTGAGTATGCATCAAGAAATGAAAGCAAATCACATCCAGCCGTGGAGTCAACAATCTGGTCGATGCGCGGCAAGGGAAACGGGTCTTTGGCACAAGCTTTATTAACATCCGTGAAGTCAATACAAAGTCTCCATTTTCCATTTGCCTTGCGCACAACTACATGATTGGCCAACCACGTAGGATGGAGCACTCCTCTGACAAGGCCTGCTGCTTCCAATTTCTTGATTTCTTCTGCGATGAATTCTTGGCGCTCCACTGCCTGATTCCTGATTTTCTGCTTGACGGGCCGCACATGAGGACAAACGGCAAGACGGTGCTCAATTACTTTCCTGGGAACACCGGGGATGTCTGACGGTTGCCATACAAACACGTCGACGTTCGCCCGCAGGAAAGCAACGAGCGCGCCTTCCTATTTAGGGTGAGAGAGGCACTGATGGTGAAGGTACCACCAGTGCCGCCCTCCTTGGAGGACACCTTCTTGGTCTTTGGCGGAGCTGCCATCGTCTTCTTGCACTTGCCGGTGGAGCTCGATGGTGCGTCCTCGACGGTAGCGCAGCACCAAGAGGTGCGCTTGCCGGAGTGGGCATCGAGCTCTTGCCGTACTTGGTCTTCTTCTTCCCCGGAGTTTCAGTGACAAGTGGCTTGCAACTGTCGGCCGCCGCATCCCGGTAGATCTTGTCGGCGCAGATAAGAGCATCCTTCTTGTCGCCATGGACAGATGATGCTTATCGGCCCGGCATCTTGAGTAAGTTGTATGCATAGTGAGAGGCTGCCATGAACTTGGCGAGTGTCGATTTGCCAAGTATCCCATTGTAAGGCAATGGGAAATCAGCAACGTCGAATGTGACCCTCTCAGTCCTAAAGTTCAGCTCGCTGCCAAATGTTACCGGCAGCGTGATCTTCCCCTTCAGCTTGCTCCTTCCTGGATTGATTCCTTGGAATGTGCTAGTCTCTTCGAGCTCGCTGTCAGGGATCTGAAGCTTCTGGAGCACCGCGGAGGAGATCAGGTTTAAGCCGGCCCCGCCGTCAACTAGCATCTTGGTGACCTTGAGGTTGCGGATGGTTGGTGAGACCAACATCGGCAAGCACCCGACCGCAGTTATGCGATCTGGGTGGTCCTCAATATCAAAGATGATAGGCGTCTTTGACCACTTGAGGCTTGCGTGACTCTACGGATGGTTCAGCTGCATTAACTTCCCGCATCCACCGCTTGAGTTGGCGGTGGAAGTATGCAGGAAGCACCTCCGCCAACGCAGAGGACCTCTCAGAGCTTTCTGAAACTCCTGCTCATCGGCCTCGTCGTCTTCCATATCTTCTTCGTCGTCGTCATCTTCATCCTTGTCGCAGCCGCGGGGAGGTCTGTCTCCTTGCCGCTGCTTGGCCTTGCTGCGGCGTCCTCCCCGGCCGGGACGTTTCTTGCTGGCCCCTCTAGCACCTTCTTGGGCCTTCTCCTTGTCGCGCCGCTCGTACTCAGCCTTTTGCTGTTCAACAAGCTGCTCGACCTTCTTGCAGCTCTGGAGGTCATGGCCCTTGGTGCGGTGGATCTTGCAAGATCGCTTTGCCGGAGCCGTCCTGCTTGTCGGCGGCCGCCACAGACTGGTGGTTGGCGTCGGCGGCAACCTCCTTGCCGGAGCCACCAGCCTTGGCGTTCTTGTCGCCACCTCCGTTGCCGGACTGCTCAACAGCTAGCACTTCTCTGCCTTTCTTCTTCCTGTTGCCTCGCCGCCGGCTCTTCTTTGCCGGAGCGGTATCCTCACCGTCGATCCTCGCTTCGCATTCTCTCCTGAGTCTCCTCCTTCCTCGCACGTGCACACTTGTCGGCCAGGGCGTATAGCTCATCGACGTCTCTAACTTTGCACATCGCCATCTCCTCCTCATCTCGCGGTTCCGCACATTCTCGATGAAACGGCCGATCACCGCGGCAGGGTGGACATCCGGGATCTTGTAGTGCACACGGCTGAATCTCTGAATGAACTTGCGCAGGGACTCTCCTTCCTTCCGGGCGAAAGCAGATGAAGGTCACTTTCTTGGCCATGAGGCTTGTGGCCGCCTGTGAAGGCGCCAACAAACTGATGGCATAGATCTGCCCAAGAAGATATGGAGTCGTCCGGCAAGTGCATGAGCCAGGACCTGACATTGGACTTGAGTACCAGCGGGAAGTAGTTGGCGAGGATCTTGTCGTCTCGTCCCCCCGCATCTTGCACCGCGATGGTGTAGATGCTGAGGAACTCCGACGGATGCGTCCTGCCATCGCATTTCTCCGCACGTCTGCTTGAAGTTCTTCTTGCCGGGCCATCGACTTGCCGCAGCTCACGAGTGAACGCAGGGCAACCTATCACAGACGGCAAGTCGCCTGGTTCTTCGGGCGCATGCATATCGACAGAAGGCCCAGCGCGCTGGTCTGACTGACGTCGCGCTTCTCTTCGGCGCTCGATGCGAGTTCGAGCGTCTTCTTGTTATCGTTCATGAAGAACTTGGCGCTGATCGCGGTGAGCTCGTGGATCCGATGACGCAGTGGAGTCGCTGTCGAGGTGGATCCGGCGAGTCGGCGATCTTGGCCTTCGGGGCGGAGAGTGCATGGTGGTTGCACCTCCACAAGTCTCGTCGCCACCGGCTCGTGCCTTCGCCGCCTTGCCGCGGCAATGATGTAGTTGGTTGCCGCGGAGCATCTCCGCTGGCAAAGCCGATGAGACTTCAGATGGTGGCCTCCATTCGCCGACCTTGTCGGCCGTTGGAGGGTAATCCGTATAGCCGAGCTCTCGCCAGAGCTTCGCTGGAGTAGTGGGTGGCAATGGTGAACGGTGCGAGGAGCGGATATGCTCGGACTTCTAACTATGTTAGAAGGAGCAGCATCCCGCCCAGCGACCGTACCTCGCCCGCCTGCGGCATGTTGGCGTGCACGCTGGTCTTGAGGGTCTCGAGATCCTACGTTTCGGTCTTGATCCAACGAGCGTATGGTATTGTGAATACCATGATGTTGTTGGTCCCGCTGCCTCCGAGATGGGCGCGGGCATGTGCGGACGCCGAGGTTTGAGCGGCCTTGTCCTTGACTTGGCAGCGCCACGAACTCCTTCGCCGGGCGCCCGTTCTTCCACTGGCGTCGCTCCACCACCCGCTTTGCTCGGTGATGGTGGGTATGACGCGGACGGCTCGCTGTCGCCAAGCCTTCTTCTTCGGTGGCATGTTGATGAAGATGTTGAAGATGATGAAGATGTTGCTCGTGTGAACGCCGGATCAGGTTCACACAGCCTCGACGCCCCCTACCTGGCGCGCCAAAGATGTCGGGGAGGCTGATCGGACCCACGAACACCTATGGGACCGGCAGACCGAGTCCCTTTCGGTTCGGAGGGGGGCGGAGATCGCACGAAGAGCGGATCGAGGCGATGCAGACAAGCAGTTTACCCAGCTTCGGAGCTCTCTGGAGAGATAACACTCCTACTGCTGCTTGTCTGATTTGTATTGTGTTCTTGCTAGGGAGCGATGAGAGCTACAAGACCTAGCGTGAGTGTTCTCTGGTTACGTTGGAATCCAACCTCCCCACGCTATGCATGGGCCTCCTTTTATATGCTCAAGGGTCTCCGGCTGTGGCAACGTAGATGAGGGTACAAATGGAAAAATAGTAGTTGGGAAAAACAGTAGTTGGTACACCTACTTGTACAGTGTACAGTGTACTCCACCTAACCCTGATGGCAAGGGACAAAAGCATTAAATGCCCGTCCCTGTCGCCTAAACAGTGCAACAGGGACCGTCAGGAGTGCCACCGTTCGCCACGATGGCAAGCTTGTCAGCGCCGTTTATCGCTGCTCCTCACCGGCTGCACAGTTTCTTGACACGCTGGCATGGAATGGTCCCATGGCGACACGTTGGTGGATGAGCTAGAGCGGAGATGAAGAGAGGTTGCTGCCGCGGCAAGTGCCTTGCCGCGGCTGAATCCTGTCGCTGCTTGAGGCTTGTCGCTCTCCGAGCCTTCCGGCAAGCTCCTCTTGCACAGGTCTTGTCTTCTGCGTGCCTTGAGTGGCCTTCCCGGCAAGCTCCTCTTGCCGGGGCCTTGTCTTCTTGGTTAAATACTTTGTTCTTGAATGGCTCCAAAGGAACCACGGAGGATCTTGGCCGGTGACCGAGCAAGCCTTGTCATGGTGTCAAGAATCGCCTGCAGGCACGAGTTCGGGATACTAGGGTACCCCTACTCTAGTACACCGACACAAAGTTCTATCATTTTTTTTCTTCTTTTTGGAAGAACTAGGTGCCTCAACATTAGTTCTCTGAGAATCTTGCTCAATTCTCTTAGGGTGGCCCTCAGGATACGAAGGTTCCTGAGTCATTTTACTCCCTCTAGTCATAACTCTAACATCATTATCATTTTTCTTATTATTTAATCCATTGAGCAAATCATTCCGAGTTTTAAGCACTTGTTCTAGTTGGATGGTAACCATAGAAGCATGTTTACTAATATGTTTATGTTCACCTTTAACTCTAGACATATAATGACTCAAGTGTTCAATCATATAAGCATTACGTTTCAATTTTCTACCAACATAAGCATTAAAGTTTTCTTGTTTAACAATAAAATTATCAAACTCATCTATGCATTGGCTAGCTGACTTATAACAAGGAGTATCACCTTCAACATATCTATAGAGAGAATTTACCTTTACTACCTGTGTCGGGTTATCAAGACCATGTATTTCTTCAATAGGTGGTAAATTCTTGACATCTTCAGCTTTAATACCTTTTTCTTTCATAGATATCTTTGCCTCTTGCATATCTTCAGGATTGAGAAATAGAATACCCCTTTTCTTCGGAGTTGGCTTAGGAGTTGGTTCAGGAAGTGTCCAATAATTTTCATTACTCAAAATATTATTCAATAGCAATTCAGCTTGATCAATAGTTCTTTCCCTGAAAACACAACCAGCACAACTATCCAGGTGGTCTCTGGAAGCATCAGTTAGTCCATTATAAAAGATATCAAGTATTTCATTTTTCTTGAGAGGATGATCAGACAAAGCATTAATTAATAGGAGAAACCTCCACCAAGCTTGTGGGAGACTCTCTTCTTAAATTTGCACAAAAGTAGATATTTCCCTTAAGGCAGCTTGTTTCTTATGAGCGGGGAAATATTTAGCAGAGAAGTAATAAATCATATCCTAGGGACTACGCACAAAACCAGGATCAAGGGAATTAAACCATGTTTTAGCACCACCCTTTAATCAGAACAGAAATAACTTAAGGATATAGTAGTAACAAATTTTTTCCTCATGAGTAAATAGGGTGGCTATATCATTCAATTTAGTAAGATGTGCCACAACAGTTTCAGATTCATAGCCATAGAAAGGATCAGATTCAACCAAAGTAATTAACTCAGGATCAATAGAGAAATCATAATCCTTATCAGAAATACAGATATGTGAAGTAGCAAAGCAGGGTCATATTTCATTCTAGCATTCAAAGATTTTTCTTTTAGTTTAGCTAACAGTTTCTTAAGATCATATCTATCTTTGCAAGCAAAAAAGTCTCTAGCAGTTTATTCATCCATAACATAACCCTCAGGTACATCAGGCAGTGCATATCTAGGGGGAGAATCTTCATCATCACTTTCATCAATATTATCAGTTTCAATAATTTCATTCTGTCTAACCCTATCAAGTTGTTCAGCAAGAAATTCACCTAATGGCACAGTATTATCAAGCATAGAAGTAGTTTCATCATAAGTATCATGCAAAGCAGAACTGGCATCATCAATAACATGGGACATATGAGAATCAATAGTAGGAGTAGGTTTAGCTATCGCAAGTTTCCTCATAACAGAAGGTGAATCAAGTGTAGAGCTAGGTGTTAGTTCCTTACCTCCCCTTGTGGTTGAGGGATAAATCTTGGTATTTTTGTCTTTCAAGTTCCTCATAGTGATCAGCAGATATAAATCCCAAGTGACTCAAAGAATAGAGCTATGCTCCCCGGCAACGGCGTGAGAAAATAGTCTTGATAACCCACAATTATAGGGGATCGCAACAGTTTTCGAGGGTAGAGTATTCAACCCAAATTTATTAATTCGACATAAGGGGAGCCAAAGAATATTCTCAAGTATTAGCAGCTGAGTTGTCAATTCAACCACACCTGGAAAACTTAATATCTGCAGCAAAGTATTTAGTAGCAAAGTAGTATGGAAGTAACGACAACGGTGGCAAAGGTAACAGTAGCAGTTTTTGTAGCAATCGTAACAGTGGCAATGGAAAAGTAACTAAGAAAAGATCAATATATGAAAAGCTCGTAGGTATTGGATCAATGATGGATAATTATGTCGGATGCGATTCCTCATGTAACAGTTATAACATAGGGTGACACAGAACTAGCTCTAGTTCATCAATGTAATGTAGGCATGTAGACCGTATATAGTCATACACGCTTATGTAAAAGAACTTGCATGACATCTTTTGTCCTACCCTCCCGTGGCAGCGGGGTCCTCTTGGAAACTAAGGGATATTAAGGCCTCCTTTTAATAGACTACCAGACCAAAGCATTAACACTTAGTGAATACATGAACTCCTCAAACTACGGTCATCACCGGTAGTGGCCCCGATTATTGTCACTTTGGGGTTAACGGATCATAACACATAGTAGGTGACTATTGACTTGCAAGATAGGATCAAGAACTCACATATATTCATGAAAACATAATAGGTTCAGATCTGAAATCATGGCACTCGGGCCCTAGTGACAAGCATTAAGCATAGCAAAGTCATGGCAACATCAATCTCGGAACATAATGGATACTAGGGATCAAACCCTAACAAAACTAGCTCGATTACGTGATAAATCCCATCCAACCCATCACCGTCCAGCAAGCCTACGATGGAATTAGTCACGCACGGCGGTGAACATCATGAAATTGGTGATGGAGGAAGGTTGATGGTGACAACGGCGATGGATTCCCCTCTCTGGAGCCCCGAACGGACTCCAGATCAGCCCTCCCGAGAGATATTAGGGCTTGGCGGCGGCTCCATATTATAAAACGCGATGAATCCTTCCGTCAGATTTTTTCTCCCCGAACGTGAATATATAGAGTTGGAGTTGAGGTCGGTGGAGCCTCAGGGGGCCCATGAGGCAGCGGCGCGCCCCCCACCCTCGTGGACAGGGTGTGGGCCCCCTGGTGTTGATTCTTTCGCTAGTATTTTTATATATTCCAAAAATATTCTCTGTGAAGTTTCAGGTCATTTTGAGAACTTTTATTTCTGCACAAAAATAATACCATGGCAATTCTGGTGAAAACAGCGTCAGTCCGGGGTTAGTTCCATTCAAATCATGCAAGTTAGAGTCCAAAACAAGGGAAATGTGTTTGGAAAAGTAGATACGATAGGGACGTATCAAGGAACTAATGGGACGCCCTCCAGCACGGTCAGCAAACAAAACACGAGTGTCAAGAAAGCTAGAAGAAGCCCTACATCAACAAAAAGAGAGCGGCCTATGCGAAAACACCAAGCTTTTAAATCTAGGCCGATACGACCAATATATAGGCCGATATATCACTTTTGGCGCTCTACCGATATAAACATAACATATCATTTTGTAAAATATCATTTTCAAACATATCATCCGATATGGACCAAAATATCGATCGGTATGGCCAATATCTAGCCCGATATGTCCGCCGATATAGAACTATACATAGATGACACAAATATTTATTAGAATGTAGTGGAATAAGATTATGCATTTACAACTTCATTATATATTTTCGAATTCATGCACAATGTTTTGTAAAAATTCATATATATTGTATTGTTTTTAATCATAGAGTAAGGATTTTGTGAATCTTTCCTTAATAGTTTCTTAATCAACAAGTTAATAAACTAGCAATCTAGAAGTGTCATGTTAAAGCATTGACATCATACATTTTTTTCACTAAAAATAAATATTGTGAACAAGAATAACGGGAAAAAACTAGACCTGTTTTCTCCAATATATCTACATGTCGTCCGATATATCACCCAATATTCGACATCCGATATGTCAAAGCCAAACCGATAGGACACTGGTACAACGAGCTGCTATACAAACAGTTTTTAACCCCTTTCCGCGATGGCATTCTGAACCATCGCCTAGTGAGTGTGGGCGATAGGGGGGGTCCTTCCCACACGACCTAGAAACCGTCGGGGTTAGGCCCTCCAGTCACACACGCTGGGCAAAATGAGATCATGTGCGATAGGTAAGCGATCAAATACAATTGTATAGGCCCAATTGGTTCCAGCCGTAAGTACATCCCACACATTCAATCCAAGAAGTATGTTTTCGTTCGTATGTACATCCAACACAATCAACCGAGGGAAAACGTTTCCGTTCGTATATACATCCCACACAATTTTATGTATAGCCTCGTGTGTGATAGGTGTAACGATCACACACACTCTGCCTTGGTTAACCGTTTGCTTTTATTCAACTACATCACACATGATTTGATGAAGAAAACTGTATGACATTGGGCTATCCATCACAACCACTTTTACTTCTAGAACCGTTTGTAAAGTTCCATGACCCGTTTAGCAGTTTTATTACTTTACAATTAATAATTCTAGTATTACACAAATTCACATTACATATCGAATAGCTGTTTGCTAATTTCATATCAGGCACATAAAATATTTTTAACATCACAGTACGATAGCTACCGAAACAAAGACAAGACAAAGATATAGCTATTTCACCTCCATAAGAACAATATATTCATTTCCCTAATCGACATCAGCTAGGCTCGTATTATCCACCTCTGCTTTCAGTTTAGTAAGAACCTGTTTTGCACTGACCAACTGGGAAAGTGCCTCCTCCTTCCCCAACACCATCTTAGCAAAGTCTAATTCAAAAAATTTGAGCTCATTCTCCATCTTCCTCTTTATTCCCGCATCTTGAAATATTCTTCAGTGTTGACAACACTTTATCTAAGCCTATCTCTGTTCTCTTCATCATACATGCTCCAGAGCTTTGCTAGGCACATCTTCAAAGACTGTGGCTACTCTTGATCAACCCTCTCCAAGTAAGAACACTTACGTTCATCCTATAATATTTAAAACTAGATCAGTAACAACTGTAGGGGAAATGAGTTTCTAGCAACATAGAAAATCACCAAATACATATTTTGAAAAACTAAAGAAACAAGTTAATTATGACATATCTTCTCAAAAAGATCAATGTGCAAATGAATTAATTGCTACTTAGACAACAACCTAATTCTGAAATATCAGAAGCCATAATTAACTACAACAACACTACAAGTTCTTAGTCATGCACTATAAATAACAAATTGAACATTTTATGATGAAGCTAAATATAATTGCAATAGCATAAAGAAAATGTTTGGATGACATGAAATTGATACTAACAGGTGTGTACATGCACAAATTTAGTAACATAGAACTAAAGCACTAAGGTCATCCACTATGTATGCCAAAACCGGTGTCAAGACAACTGTTGCAGCATTTGGCACCGGTGCCCTGCACCGGTGAGCCGATGCAGAGGAAAAAATCGGGGAACCAGACTCCAGAGCACCTAGTTGCCCCGATGCCTAGCTCCTTCGTGCCATAAAGACTTAGTATTTTACTACATGGTTGCTCGGATGTGTGGACCAAAGTTGGTTGCACAAACTACTGAAGCGGTGGCAAATAATTTTCTAATGGCACCGCTAATGAGATGGCAACATTTTTAGATACTAGGTACAAACTGTGACACTCTCTTAACATTCAAAATAACATAGGACAGTGATAGTGTCTAAATTAGATCTAACAAATGATTTGTAATAGTGAAAGTGGGTTTAACCTTCTTTGCACATGCCAGAAACTTCCTCCCACTATCCACAGATTCAAATGCAACTCACTTCATGCATGGAGATTGATGGTGACAATGAGCAGGCAGATCTTCAGCCACCCCGCTCCATCCACTGCAACTAATGGTCCTAGTGAGCTACAAGAGGAAGAAATGACTTAAATCGACCGCTGGGTTAAAATCCTTCTTCCAAATCATAACCCGAGAGAGAGAAGAGAGGCATACCCGGGTGGTGAAAGAGTCATCGGAGGAGGAGGAACCACTAGAGAGGTCATTGTAGAAGACCATGGCGACCCCGACGGTAGGATGCGAGACGGCGAGAGCGAGGAAGTGGCTATAGCTTGGGAAGGAAGGAAGGAGGAAACAGGGGAAATGTGACTTGTGTTCGGGGAGAAAAGGGGGTGGGGACGGGGTAGATATTTCAGCGGTAGGACAAAAATTCAAAAGGTGGAGGGAAACTTTGTGCGTAGTGGCGCCTGACACCAATCACTTTGAATGATTGTGTGCATCACAAACGATTCTTCTGCTTTACACGCATGCGATGAGTTTCATCATTCAAATATTGGTGGAAATTTCCCTCGGTACTGTCCTCATCCACGTCCTTGCATAATTTAACATCGCTTGCTTATTTGGGCACACAAAAGAGCCTACAACACACAGACCAAAGTTACGGAATCGAGCAATTTTAGTAATTAAACAGAGGCAGTTGACCTAAACATTGCTCTAAAAAATACCAGAGTTATAAACAAAGGCTAAGTACACACAATTTTAACAAAGATGTGGCCGCGCCGCCCTATGCCTCGCTGCTGCAAGATGAGACGTGATGACTTGTCCTGGCGCGATGCCGCCGTTGGTGGACTCCGCGTCCCCCCAGCTGAAGTCGACTGCATCGTTGTTCTCGTCCTCGTCCTCATCGTCAGCGCCGCCCTCAAGGTTGTAGTACTCGTAGTAGTAGCTGCGCCAGAGCTTGCGTTGGTACTCCGCCGCTGATTATTCAACAGACAGGCTCTTCTCAACCTCATCCTAAGCCACGCGCAACTCCTCCTCTCGGCGCTCCTCGATCTCCGCTGCCTCCTGCATCTCCAGCTCCAGCTCGGCGATCTCATGAGGAAGCAGGTGCTCCATGGCCTCCGCCGCCTTTTCGGACGTGGGTTGCATGCTGGATTGCGAGGTGGCCTGGAATATCATGGCGTGTGCGTCCTTGATCTTGGCGTGGATGGCCTCGACCCGAGCGAGGGCAATATCAACGGCGCTCATGGCAGCTCGAGCACTCTCGGCGTTTGCAGCCGCTGTCGCAGTAGCTGCTGCAGCTGTCTCGGCTGCTGTAGCTGCCCTGTCGGCTGCCATAGATGCCCTCTCAGCGGATGCGGCTGTGCTCAATGCAGATGCGGTAGCGCTCTCGGCGTAGGCGTCTGCGCTCTCGCCACAAGCGGTGGCGCTCGGGGAGGACGCGACCACCATATGGGTCGTCACGAAGCGTTTCCACGGCGTCATTCTTAGCAAGAAGGGGTTGCAGGAATGGGGATGTAAGATACGTGGATTCGGGGGTGACCGGCACTAGAGCAGACGAAGCCGATGAAGCTTATGGAGGAAAACTTAAGTAAACCCACGAATTTTCATCCCAAATGGTCCCTACAACAACTATGTGTGATGTTGTTTATATTTTGTATTAGCTATGAAAGACGAATTTGCGGTACAGTGGCAACAAATGGTGTTTTAAATGTACAAGAAAAATTGGAGTACTAATAGAATGGTCATGTCAAAATTTGGAAACTTTCAGGGGTTTTTAAGACATTTAGTGATTTTCTAGACATTTAATTACCGTAATTCAAATTTGAACTACATGTACATGCAACAGCTAACCATAACAGTTTGAAAAGTCATATTTGAATGCTTGTGTGCGAGTTAGTTCCATGTGCAGTAAATTGGACGGAATTTTCAAACATATTGGTGTCATGGCTTGGACACAAAGCATCGAGTCCCATGGTATTGAAATTCAAAAAAAATCAAAAATTATCATAAACACATGAAACCTTGCTTGACGTAATGGCATGGCGCCAAGATGGTGTGGTAAAAAATTGGCATGTTTGACTAAAGTTTGGACACACACCCCTCACAAACCGGACCCACTCACTAGAAGGCTCATGGTTCCAAGAGGGCACAATGCATGTTTGATGACGAACCGGCGATAGCTTCCTCTTATGGCCTTCCAAAATTTTCCACAGTTAATGTGCACTAATACAATTGTCCTGTCAAAATTTGGAAAATTGCAGGGGTCATTTGACCTGTTGAAGACATTTAAGTGATTTTCTTGCCATTTAATTTTCGCAATTCAAATTTGAACTACATGCACATGCATCAGCTAACCATAACGGTTTGAAAAATCATATTTTTGTACTTGTGTGCGAGTTAATTCTATGTGCAGAAAATTGGAAAGAATTTTCAAACATATTGGTGTCACGGCTTGGACACAAGCATGGAGTGCCATGGCATTTAAATTCCAAAAAATAAAAAAAATGATCAGAAATAAATGAAACCTTGCTTGACGTAATGACATGCCACCAGGATGTTGTGGCAAAAAAATGTCCTGTTTGACAAAACTTTGGACACACACCCCTCACAAACCGGAGCTACTAACGAGAAGGCTCGTGATTCCGAGAGGACACAATGCATCTTTGATGACAAACCGGCGATAGCTTCCTCTTATGGCCTTCAAAAAAATTCTACAGTTAACGTGCACTAATACAAGTCTCATGTCAAAATTTGGAAAATTTCAGCGGTCATTTGACCTTTTAAAGACATTTAAGTGATTTCCTAGCCATTTAATGACCATAATTCAAATTTGAACTACATGTACATGCAACAGCTAACTGTAATGGTTTGAAAATCATACTTGTATACTTGCGTGCGAGTGATACGTCTCCAACGTATCTAGAATTTATGAAGTATTAATGTTGTTATTTTGTCATTCTTGGATGTTTTACAACCATTTTATAGCAGCTTTATGTCATTTTTGGGACTGACGTATTGACCCAGTGCCCAGTGCCCAGTGCTAGTTGTTGTTTTTTGCTTGTTTTTTACATCGTAGGGAATCAATATCAAACGGAATCCAAACACCGCGAAACTTTCTTGGATTTTTTATGGACCAGAAGACGACCAATGGGCCAAAGCAGCACCTCGGGGGTGCCCCGAGGGGGGCACAACCCACCAGGGTGCACCTGGGGGCCCAGGCGCGCCCAGGTGGGTTGTGCCCACCTCGGTGGTCTCCCGCATCCCCATCTTTACCCTATAAATTCCCAAAAATTTCAAAAACCCTCGGGGTTAACCAAGATTAGAAGTTCCACCGCTGCACGGCTTTGTAGCCACCGAAAACCAATCTAGACCCGTTCTTGCACCTTGCCGGAGGGGGAATCATCTCTGGTGGCCATCTTCATCATCCCGGTGGCCACCACGATGAGGAGGGAGTAGTCCACCCTCGGGGCTGAGGGTTTGTACCAGTAGCTATGTGTTCAATCTCTCTCTCTTTCTCTCTCTCTCTCTCTCTCTCGTGTTCTTGAGATGTCACGATATTGATGTATCGCAGGCTTTGTTAATATAGTCGGATCATATGGTGTGTTCCCCTCTCTATCTTATTGTGATGAATTGAGTTTTTCCCTTTGAGATTTCGTTGTTATCGGATTGAAAACTTTTATGGCTTTGAGAACACTTGATATACCTCTTGCAATTGAATACACATGGTGAAGATGGGGTATCGTATTGATTCAATTGATATATGTTTTGGCACTCAACTCGTGGATTCCCGAGGTGACATTGGTGTAATCTATGCATAGGGGTTGATGCACGTCCTTGTCTTTGTTTCTCCGGTAGAAATCTTGGGGCACTGTTTGAAGTTCTTTGTGTTGGACTGAATTATGAATCTGAATTAGTTTGGTGTTATTTTAGTACGAACTCTTGGTTAGATCGATCGGAAAGAATAGCTTCGTGTTATTTAATATGAACTCTAGGATAGATTGATCGGAATGAATAGCTTTGAGGTGGTTTCATACCCAACAAACAATTCCGTCTTATGTTCTCCGCTAGATAGGAACTTTGGAGTGATTCTTCGTTGCATGTTGAGGGATGGTTATATCATCCAATTATATTAGCATTGTTGAGAGGTTGCACTAGTGAAAGTACGGACCCTAGGCCTCATTTTCAAGCATTAAAATACCGTTTTCGTGCCCGTTTATTATTGGCTACCTTGCTGTTTTTGTTTATTCAGATTATACAAATATATTTCTACCATCCATAATACACTTTTATCACCATCTCTTCATCGAACTAGTGCACCTATACAATTTTCCACTGTATTGTGTGTGTTGGGGACACAAGAGATTTCTTGTATTTGGTTGCAGGGTTGTTGGTGTACAAAAGTAGGGGCACTCCTTTTGACCCCTTTACTTGTGCATGGGCAGTCGGAGCCGCGCCCGCGGCCACACCAGGGAGGGCAGAAGAGGGAAGCCGGAGCACAAGGCAACCAAAGCAACGCCAAGACCAGACACGAAGAGCAAGAGGGCGAGGTGGGCTCCCCCGGCAAGACCCTTGCCAGAGCGGCCTCCGCAGCCCCGGAAAGAGCCTTGCCAGGGCAACTTACCCGATGCCAGCAGAGCGTGCCACCCTTGAGCCCAAGGGTTCCAACACCACCAACAAATACATCGGAACCAAGGCTCGGGACGCACCTCCATGGTGGCATGCAGATCTTTGTCAAGATCATAAACACACAAGACCAGATGAGGACTAGAAGACGACGATCCTCGGCGGGATCCTAGCCGAGGATATCCATGAGACCCCGGCAAGACCCTTGCCGGGGACGACCACGATGCCACGACAAGACCCTTGCCGGGGCCCCGGCAAGGCCCTTGCCGAAGACACCTACGGGGCCGCAGCCAAGCCCGCATCTGCCAAGACTCCACCACTGTTCCCATGTAGCTGCCAGCCCGACCAGCTAGGCAGGCACCTGCGTGGCGACATGAAAATCTTCGTGAAGATCCTACCACCACGCCATCTCAGCAGCCTGCCATCCTACATGGCGCTGCATGCATCGTTGGCCCGAACGCGTGTCGGAGCAAGGCGAGGCGGCGACGGACGGGACGGGCCTCGTTGCCATGCCCAGTAAAGCAACAGGACACCTAAGGGGCGCATTTAATGCTCCTTGTCTCGTAATGGCGGGCGATAAGCTTGTGTACTGTACACCTTTCCGCCTCCTGCGTGCCACTGTGGCAACCCCATTTTGTCTATAAAAGGAGGCCCGAGGCGTCCAGGAGAAGGATTCGGATCTTTTGGACTAGACACACATTGTAGCTAGCTCAAGAACTCAAGAACACTCAAATACATACAGCAAAGCAGGACTAAGGTTTTACGCATCCTCGCATCCTGAACTTGGGTAACAATCTCTATGCTGGCTCCTAGACCTGCTCTTTGCACAACCCCGCGTCCGCCAACCGTAGAAGGGAACCCAGTGATCCCATAGGTGTCGTTTCCACCGACAAGTGTCGTTTGAGAGAGACCATCTTCATCCCACACCTTTCACGGATTGATAAACCTTAGGTCATCCACTTGAGGGAAAATTGCTACGGTCCTACAGAACTCTGCGCTTGGAGGCCCAACACGTGTCTAGAATAATAAAATTGTATAGTAGACAAGAAGCTCTTCCGTGGCGCCGTTGCCGGGGAGGTGAGTGCTTGAAGGTATATCATTATATCTTGCAATTGAATCTTTTAGTTTCTTGTTTTATCAGTAGTTTGGTTTATAAATGAAAACTACATAAAAATGAATTGAGGTTGCATCATATTATTGATCATCTTTATAATATCTTTCTTGAAAATGATGGTTCGGAAAATTGTGATCAATTGTTAGAGGAAGAAGTCAATAAAATGTTTGGCACAAAATATTTGAATGATGAGCATGATTGCAATGTTGTTAGTATGAATTCTTTGAATATCCATGATGCTAATGATATGCAAAGCTACAAGCTTGGGGATGCTATATTTGATGAAGATGATATTTTTACTCCCCCAAGTTTTGTTGAGAAAATTTATTATGATGAAAGCATGCCTCGTATTTATGATGACTCTATTGATGAAAGTGGATTTGGAGAGGTCATGACTTTATTTAATGATGATTCCACTATGTTGGAAGAAGTCACAATAGATTATGACAACAAAGTTCCTATCTATGCTGGTTATGGTGATGACATGTATGCTATAAAGAATAATGATAACCATGAAACTTGTCATCATGATTTTATTTTTCAATCACATGATAGTTATTTTGTTGAGTTTGGTCCCACCACTATTGTTGAGAATAAATTTGCTTATGTGGAAAGTAATAAGTTTTCTGTGCTTTTGTGTCATGAAAAGAATGCTTTATGTGATGGTTATATTGTTGAATTCATTCATGATGCCACTGAAAATTATTATGATAGAGGAACAAATGCTTTTACATATTGCAATAATATCAAGTTTTCTCTCTATGTGTTGAAAGTTTTGAAGTTATGCTTGTTTTGCCTTCCTATGCTAGTTAATTCTTATTCCCATAAGTTGTTTGCTGACAAAATCCCTATGCATAGGAAGTGGGTTAGAGTTAAATGTGCTAGTCATATGTTTCATTATGCTCTCTTTGTGTTTCAATTCTTTTCTTTTATGCGAGCATCATTGAACCCATCATGCCTAGCTAAAAGGCATTAAAGAAAAGCACTTGTTGGGAGACAACCCAACACTTTTACCTACAGTTTTTATGTGTTAACATGATTATGCTACTGTATTGATCATGTTTTATTGCTTTTGTTTCAATAAAGTGCCAAGTAAAGCCTTTGGGATCATGTCGGGTGATAGCTGATTTGATCTTGCTGAAAAACAGAAACTTTTGCACACGTGAAAATAATTCTCATTTTTAACAAAAGAGTGCTTTGAGTTTATTCTTTCTGCAGAAGATTAATATACAAATTTATCATGTGGTCATAATTTTTTGGGGTAGCAGAAGTATGGTTTGAAGTACAGATTACTACAGACTATTCTGTTTTTGACAGATCCTGTTTTCAATGCATAGTTTGCTTGTTTTCTAGTTTCTATGGCTTATATTGCTCAATGTAAATTGTGGAAATGATGTGCTACAGTAGGCATTGTGTGAGAACAATTATGAATCTTGTCTTTGGCAGTACCAAAAGTGGAATGGTTTTCTCTTTATCATACTAACCTATCTCACAAAGTTCCGTTAAGTTTTGTTTGATTGAAGTTTTCAAGTTTTGGGTGAGATATCGATATGAGGAGAATAAGGAGTGACAAGAACCTAAGCTTGGGTATGCCTAGGGCACCCCCAAGGAAATATTCAAGGAAGATCCAAGCAACTAAGCTTGGGGATGCCCTGAAGGCATCCTCTTTTGTCTCCAACATTATCGGTAACCTCACTTGGAGCTATGTTTTCATTCGTCACATGATATGTGTTTTGCTTGGAGCGTCAATTTATTTTTTGCTTGCTGTTATTTATAATAATGTTTTGCATCTTTTATTTCAATAAAAGTGGCATTGATAGCCTTTACTATGCTTATTTTGCAAGTATACATGTTGCTGTTTCAAAATAGAAAGCTTATCGTGTTGCAAAAATTCCCTAGAAAAGTCAGGATGTGATAAAATGTTGAATTTTTTTCAAAATAAGGTCTGATGAAAATTTTCAAAAGTGTGGTAATTTTTTCAGAATTTTTGGAGTTAGGGAAGTATGATGAATATTGCATTCTTTACAGACTATACTGTTTTGGCAGATTACTGTCATGTTTGCATTGTTTGCATATGTTTGCTTGTTTAATGATTCTATTTGAGGATAGGAGTATTAAAAATGCAGAGGGCATTTAATATTCAATGTGGAATAATAATTTTAGTGATTTGCTATAGTAGAGAATGATAAGGTTTTTGCATTGGTTTATACTAACTTATCTCACGAGTTCTTATTGAGTTTTGTGTGGATGAAGCTTTTTAGATTTAGGAAAACCGTGATACGAGATGTGTCGGATGTGGGGTTCCGGCAAACCCTTAAGGTTCAAACACTGGGGTGCGCGCGAAGTCTATCCCTCCTACCGATCTATGCTCTAGCTCGCTAAGATCTTGCGGACGAACTCGTCGAACTCACAACACAAAGAGACACAGGGTTTATACAGGTTCGGGCCACCGTTCTGGTGTAATACCCTACTCCAGTGTGGTGGTGGTGGATTGCCTCTGGGGTTGATGACGAACGGTACAAGGGGAGAACAACCTCCTGAGGTTGAGGTGTTCTTGTGGCTAGGCTCTCGATCGGATTGGATCAAGCTAAGATCAGATGCCTCTACTGTGGTGGCTAGCTCTACTTATATAGGCCCTGGTCCTCTTCCCAAATGTTGAGCGGGAAGGGAGCCAACAACGTGGGCAAATTTGAAGGGGGCAGCTAGTACAAGCTATCCTCGACAAAGCGGTCTTCGCTGCGAAAAGCTCTGGGTGACGCCTGCCTTGGGCTCCACGATGACCTCCGCCTTGCCGTCCTCCTGGTCTTGGTTTTGTTGCACCAATATGGCAACCTTTGCCTGATGCCTCGGTACTCTTCGTGTGCGCTTGCCTCCTTAGCACCAAAGAGGAAACAAGGATGCTGCGCGCACCGGCGCCAGCCTTGCGCCCGCCTGGCACCGTTCGTCATGGCTCATGTCACGAGGGTCTCGTGAGGTTCGCCTTGCCTTGATATCTCCACTCCTCGTGAGCCTGCCCAGCTAGGCCACTCCAGAGGAGGTCTTGTGTCGTCCGCCTCGCGAGGGTCTTGGATGCCTTGTTGATGAAGATGGGCCGTACAGCCCGCTGCTTAGCCACGCTGGCCGAGGCGTGGCAGGCAAGTCTTGGGACCCCTGCCCCTTAACGCCGACAAGAGCCCCAGTGCCCAAGGTGCGCTGGCTTGGCTTTCGCGGCAAAGCTAAGGGTCAAGTTCGAGCGCCGCAGTTCTAAAGCTCAAGGGCCTCGATCGACGCGTGGCCGTTGATTGGACGTGGGTGTCTCCGCTTCTCCACGCTGCCTCGGCAACTGCTTGACCTGACAAAAGGCTGGAGCATGCAGTTCTCGCCTTCATTGCTCCTTCCCTGCCTTGCTCCAGATCCCCTTTCTCGCCCTTCGTCGCTGCTATCTCCAGATCTGCTCCACCCTTGCTCTGCTTCTGCAGCCCATGGCGCCGCGCAAGGTCAGGGCCTCCTCGACACCGGCATGCTATGAGCCTGCCCTCGAGGCGCCCACCGTCACGGAGAAGAGCCTCGCCTCCGTGTGCCTGCTGACAGCGGGCGAAGGCAACGAGTGGGGGAAGACGGAGCTTCGGCTTGCCTCCGACGAGCCGGAGTCTGAGGGAAGCACCTTCTTCCCCTTCTTTTCGAGCAGCGTCACCGTCGGGTTGGTTCCTCCCTTCTCTAATTTCTTTTATGAAGTCCTCGACCACTACGGGCTGCAGGCGTTGCTTCTCCTCCCAACTCTGTCCTCCTCCTGTCCATCTTTGCCTACTACTGCGAGGCATACCTGGTCGTCATGCCGTCCGTGGCGCTCTTGCGCCATTTCTTCTTCCTCCGTGTCCTTTGGCGAGCATATCAGCGGATAGGTTAATTTAGCGCTTCTTGGGCGAGCCAACTCGATCTTGAGCACCAGGAAGAGGGCCGACAACATCCAATCCAAATGGGTCATGATGGATGCTCAGCGCACCGACCCGCGTCTGGAATTGCCCACAGCGGCACCAGCTCCCAATGGGCGGTGGCCCAAGGCGGAGCTTGTAGACGAGCGGGCATCGCTGGTGTTGGGGCAGATGATGACCGACCTGAGGCCAGGCAACGCGAGGACGGCCAAGGTGACGGGGGCGATGCTCCTGAGGGAGTTCTTGATGCTGCGGGTTGCCCCGCACCAAGCGCGCGCGCCCCCTCTGAGAGCTTGACGAAAAGGAAACCAAGACCCGCCTGAGGCCGGGGGACTTGCTTGGCGATTAATTGAACGCCGTCCTGCGCCTCATGGTCGGGGACAACCAGGAGTACCCGGCTAGCGCCTTCCTTGCCCTGTTCAAGCGCAGGGACTGGGAGGAATGTGTCGCCTCCAGGCTGACTTTCGATGCGCGTGGGCTGGTGCCACCGGCGCTTCCGGAAGCCCCTATGGCGCAGAACCCGGTGGAGGTGTCTTCTGGTGAGTCCCACAGAGAGGGAGAAGGGGAGGAGGATTCGGGGAAGACCCTAGAAGAGGTGGGGGAGACTTCCCCCCTGAGCAAGGCCGAGATTCTCTGCGCCCTTCCTGATGATACCGATGCCGTCGCCCACCAAGGGGAGAGGGAGCAACCTTCCGTCCCAACGAGGGGTAGGTCGTCGCTGGTGACCCGAGGTGCCGCCTCCGACCCGATTCCTCCTGGGGCCGGATCCGGTTCTGCCTCCGCTCCGCTCGGCGCCACCAGGGACAGAACACCTACCCCTTAGGTCCCGAAGCTGTCAGTCCTTAAGCTTCTCAAGCGGTCAGTGGAATATGTCGCAGTGGATCGGTAAGTGTCTTAAGTTTTGTCTTGTCCTTGCTTGTACTCGTCGCTTCCTGATGCTTGCCCTTGGTTGATCAGGCCGGCACGCTCGGCAAAGAAGAGGAAAGAAGACGCACCGGCCGTACCTCCCGCGGAGAAAGGAGGCAACAACGCCCGCATCTGTCCGGCCCGATCGTCCTAGCGAGGCCAAGAAGAGCACTGCCGCGTGGAGTCAGCCCCCATGGGCCCGTAGGCCCTGGAGGCGCCGGTACTTGGCACGGCTGACAAGGTCCCAACTGCTCCGGAACCCGCAGTATCCCAAGCCCTGGTGATGATGTCGCTTCGTCCTACTACTACATCTCCACCTCCTGGTCCTTCTGCTCCTGCTACTGTCTTGGAGCGTGCCATTTCGGAGATGACCCAGCTGCGGGCGGATCTCCTGAGCGCGGACCCGCGCTTGGTGGTCGTGCGTCTGGAACTAGCCTCTGGCTGGCTTCACTCTGACCTGGCAGTTCGCGCGGCGATGGACCAAGCTGCTGCGGCTTCCGAGAAGGAGAAGCAAGGCGCTGCCAGCGCTGCAGTCGATTGTGAGGCAGCGCTGAAAGACGCCAAGGCCGCCCGTGACCGCTGCCAAGAGCTAGAGAGCGAGTTGCAGAGCCTGCGCGACAAGCACGCTGAAGAGGTGTGCTGCCGCCAGGAGAAGGAGGAGGAGATGAAGGCCCGGGAGGAAGCCATCAAGAACCATGATGGTGAGCTGGCGGAGCTGGGGAAGAAGCAGGCCGCCGAGCGCAACCGGTTGGAAGAGTTGGAGCAGAAGATGGGGGCGAGGGAGGCCGATCTTGATGCCAAGGCGCGAGTCCTGTCCGAAGACCGCGTGGCCTTTGCCGATCTCGAGAAGAGGTCTCAGATGGCGTCAAGACGCTCTACGAGCACGGCCTGGAGAAGCCTCTGGACACCGACGAGGACGGGCCCGCCCAGCTGCTTCCTGTTGTGGTGAAGGCGCTTGAGGAGGCCGTCGACGGCCTCGCTCCCATGGCAGAGGCAGAAGCTTGCATCCTGTCTTTAGCTGCACTGACTCCGGTCTTCAGTCATCTGCACCTCCGCGACCCCAACGCTCGCCCCGACGAGCTGCTAGAGCCTGTGGCTGAAGATCAATACGAGGCAACTACCGCGGTTGTGCGGGATCAGGTGGGGGCCTTGCTGAGGAGGTTCCATGGCTTTGTCTCCGCTCCTCTGTCCGGCATCGTCGACCTTGCGGCTGGTGGTGAAGACAAAGCCGATCACGAGTGAGCGCCTTCCGCGGGCGTTGGCGACGTCTAGAGGTGACCCGCGGCCATTCTTCCTGTTCCGTTCCTGCGACATGTAACAGGCCTCATGGAGGCATTTAGACTTTTATTTGGTATTGTGAGGACAATATGCTTGTAATATTTGCTTCGAGATTTTGCAATTTCCTTACACTTTGATTTGCGTTCTGCGTCGGCAGAGCCAGGCCCCGCGCATACCTCAACCGCCATTGAGCCGACCGGAGACCAGGACGGACCAAGGAGTGAGGGGCCATGTTACCAGTTAGGCTCCTGAGTCGCGATGCTCAGGAGTCCCCCTTGACGCGCAAACAACATATAGGGAGAGTTCGCGGGGATAGATTATTGTTCTACATCGGCAGAGCCCGGCCCCTCGCATACCTCAACTGCCATTGGGACGACCGGAGACCAGGACGGACCAAGGAGTGAGGGGCTACGTGACCAGTTAGGCTCCTGAGTCGCGATGCTCAGGAGTCCCCCTTGACGTGCAAACAATTCCCATACCTACCCTCGCCGAGGCCTCGGGAGGGGCGCTACGATACCCAGGTCCGGGGACCTGGTTAGGTGGCGGCGCTTGGCGTGACCGGGCGTGTTTCGTGCCCAGCCCGCGGCGCTGCTTTTCCCAACGGGACGCGTTGCGGTCAGGCTGGGCGCTGAGCTCTGGGCTCCCTGAGGTTGGTACGACCGTGGGGTCGCCCTCAGTTGTTTATCACCAGCGCGGAGCATAGTACTTCCGCTTGTGCACGGCCATAGCCGCTCCTCGGCAGTGTCGTCAGCCGGCGCGGAGCATGGTGCTTCCACTTGGGCGTGGGATGGGGCCCCCCTCCGAGAGGAGCCCCCGGGGCGTGTACAACCCCGCCCTGACACGTGGCTTGCACGGAAGGGCTGCGAGGTGTATCTGGGCACCCGTGAGCCAGCGCGGGACTCACGAGGCCCTACCTCAAGGCGGGTTGCGCCTGGTCTTGAGTCTTGGTGACTGTATGTTCCTGCAAGGCGGTTAGATGCAAACACTCTACGTCCTCAGGTCTCGGCCCTCGAGCGAGCTCAACCGCCGCTGGTATGCCAGGTCTCTATGCCGTGGTCAAGGCCAGGGGGTGAGGGCTGGAGGGCCAGTAAGAGCTCCTGAGTCGCGATGCTCAGGAGCCCCCCTTTTAACGTGCAAGCAGATTGCATAGGGTGAACATGCCCGCGGTGGGCGTCAATCAAGTAGCCGATAGCCGTTGGCGGGTTAAGCATAAAGAGTAGATCGATTTGGATAAATGCATGAAGATACATGCCACTGGGTCTGGCCCAGTCTGGTAAGCTAAAGACTTAAGCAAAAGGGATACATGCCACAGGGACGGACCCGTGTGGCCTGGGAATAATACAGCTCGAGGGGCGCTCCTAGCTTAAACAAACTTGGAAGATGTCACCTGGTTCCGTAGACGAAGTAGAGTTGATGTAGCTGAAGCCACGCGTTGAAGGATGACTCCTCATGGGCCACCGGGACCCTCTGCCCCGGGAGGCTCTGGGGGCTCAAGAGGTTCCCTGAAGACCGTCTCCATCTCTTCCTGAACGGCATGGATCCTGGCCTCCTGAGACGCCAGGACCTGCCGCAAATTGCGCTGATGGGCCGACGCCACGCTCGGCAAGCCGAAGGGCATGCGAATGTAGCTATGTGGTGGGCCCTTACAGCGGCCCGCACGTGATGGCCAGAAGCACTCCTGAGATGCGGCCCTGTTGAGCCCTGGGATGTCAAGGCAGAGACGCAGCCCAGCATCCTCGCCTGGATGGGGAGCTGCGCCTTATGAGCGGCTGTGGCCGCGCATGGCTCTTGCTTCTTACAGTTCCTGGGTGGTCTTGGTGATGAACTCCTGGGTGGTGGGCACTCCTTGCCCTGTGGTCTCCTGAGGGAAACGTGTCGCGAAGCACGCCTCCAAGTGGTGCCCAAGCACCTCCCTCATGAGGTTGGCAAGGTCAGAGGCCCTCCAAGAGAGAGCCCCCGAGCCCTGCCTGAGGAGGGCGCCGGGCGCGCCTTCCTATGCGACGGAGTGAGGCGCTCCTGGAACGGGCGCTGATCCTAACGAGGCTCCTGACGCGGCGCCATCTCCTTGGGGTCCTGCACGGCGCGGCAACTACTTCTTGGGGATGGTCTCCGGAAGGCCTTCACTTCTGCTGTCGGGGTCGTCGATAGCTGCGGCTTGAAAGGCGCGCTCAAGAGAGGACACTGCATCCCTCTCTTCACACGGGACTGTGATGATTCCTCCGCTTCCTGTCATCTTGAGAACGTTGTAGCCGTATTAATGACTGCCATGAACTTGGCCAGGGCTAGATACCCGAGGATGGCGTTGTACGACAGGCAGATGTGCGCGACATCGAAGTCGATGAGCTCGGTGCGGTAGTTGTCGCGCTTGCCAAAGGTGACTGGCAAGCGGACTTGCCCTATCGGTGTGGTGGAACCGTCAGTCACTCCTGAGAAAGGCTTGGTTGGCTGGAGTTGCTCATAGGGCACTTGAAGGTTGTCGAACGTGTCGACAGATAGGACGTTGAGCCCTGCGCCGCCGTTGATGAGAGTCTTGGTGACTTGCACATTGTTGATGACTGGGGAGCACAGCATAGGGAGTGCGCCTGCGGTGGCCGCGCACTTGAGCTGGTCTGCTGAGTTGAAGGTGATTGCGCATTGGGACCACCTGAGCTTGCGCGTGGCCTCGAGCTTGGGGAGTGTCGCGTTCACCTCACGAGCGAACTATTTGAGGATGCGCTGAGAGGCTGGGGCCTGAGCACTGCCCAAGATGCAAGCGATCGCACACGGCTCCTGGAAGCCCCTAGCCCCCTCGTCCTGGTGGTGGTCGTCGTTCCTTCTTGGTGGCGGCAGTGGGGGAAGACCGGTGTTGCCCTGAGGGGGTTCCTCACGAGGCGCGTATCTCTAGGCGCCCTAGCAAGGTTGGTCCTGCCAGCGGTCCTCACGAGGCCGGTCGCACCACTCCTAGCGCGGGCCACGGTCATCCCAGCGTCCGCCTCCACGTCCTCCTCCGCGGCCGTAGCCCCGGTCGTTACTCTCGGGGCATCGACCGTAGCGTCCTTCTCGTATGGGTCTGAGCTCTTGGTAGTCGCTGGTGTTGTGGGTGTTCAAGTTGTGGAAGGTGCAGAACGGTCGGCCGTTCTTGGACGAATCAGGCTGATCCCTGCCTCGCTTGGTGTCGGGCTCCGCTGTGAGCACCACTGCCTCTTTGCGCTTCACATCCTTTGCCTTGGTCTTCTTTTCTTCCGCTCCTGCAGCTGGCAGCTCGAGGAGAGAGAGGCGCCCCTCCTAAGCTCTAGCGCACTTGGTCGCCAGGTTGAACAGCTCCTGAGAGGTGCAGAGCTCCTCGTGGATAGCCAACTCTTCCTTAATCTTGACATCACGGACGCCGTCAGAGAACGAGGAGATGATGGCCTCGTCCGTGTGACCTTGGGGATCTTGAGGCGGGTGTTGTTGAAGCACTGGATGTACTTCTGGAGGGTTTCTCCTGGCTGTTGCTTGAGGCAGCGTAGATCGCCTGCGGCCGGTGGGCGGTCGCGAGTGCCCTGGAAGTTGGTGACGGTTGTCGCAAGATCTCGGCCCCAGCGGAGATCGAGCCGTGCTGCAGGTTCAGGAGCCAAGAGCGGGCCCCATCCTTGAGAGCCATGGGAAACCAGTTCGCCATGAATTTTTCGTCGCCGTTGGCTGCTTCGATGCTCATCTTGTAGAGCTGCAGGAACTCCGCGGGGTCGGCGGTGCCGTCGTAGAGAGGGGGCAGATCTGGCTTGAACTTGCCTGGCCAGGAAACGCTATGCAGCTCGGGGGTGAAGGCGCGACAGCCGGCAAAGGTTGCCGGGGCCCGCTTCGGGGGTGGATCTTGGTCTTAACGGGGTTCGCGCTGCGCCGCTGCAGGCAGTGCGCGGTCTTGAAGAGGTGGCGCGGGGAGCACCGGTGCAGCTTCTCGCGGCCGTGGGATTTCTTGGCAGCTTCTTTCTTCATGCGCGGGCGCCGGGCGTGCTGGATCACGCCGCGGAGGTGCGCGCCTTGGTGCCAAGGGACCGTCTTGGGGTTGAGGCGGTGGAGGCATGCCACGATCCCCGTCGCCCGTGGCTGGTTGAGGGGGTGGCAGAGAGTGGGCCGGCGCCAGAGAGCCCCCTGCGACGCGGACAAGCTCGGTGACGCGGTCGAGCCACTCCTCGTAGAGGTCGTCGACAGGGCGGTAACGCAGGAGCTCGTTTGCCGCGAGGAGCGCAGCCCGTGCCTCCAAGGGAGCGCGGTGCGCGTGAGACGAAGAACCAGCAGGGGTGAGCGACGGAGTAGCGGTGCGGCCATCTTGCCGCACCGAAGGATGCAGCGAGGACGCCTGCTGCTCGTTCCCTGCCGGGCCGGTGGCAGCGTTGGCGACGGGAGACGGAGAACGACGAGGTGGCCCGCCTACAGGAGCCGTCTGAGCGATGCGGGCGGAGAGGGCAGCCCGACGCTCAGCTCGAGCACGGCGAGCGTCCGCCATGGAAACGACGGAGCGATGGAGCAACGAACCGATGGAAGGGAAACCACGGCGCACCCCTACCTGGTGCGCCAAATGTCGGATGTGGGGTTCCGGCAAACCCTTAAGGTTCGAACATTGGGGTGTGCGCGAAGTCTATCCTTCCTACCGATCTATGCTCTAGCTCGCTAAGATCTTGTGGACGAACTCGTAGAACTCACAACACAAAGAGACACAGGGTTTATACTGGTTCGGGCCACCGTTGTGGTGTAATACCCTACTCTAGTGTGGTGGTGGTGGATTGCCTCTGGGGCTGATGATGAACAGTACAAGGGGAGAACAACCTCCTCAGGTTGAGGTGTTCTTGTGGCTAGGCTCTCGGTCGGATTGGATCAAGCTAAGATCAGATGCCTCTACTGTGGTGGCTAGCTCTACTTACATAGGCCCTGGTCCTCTTCCCAAATGTTGATTGGGAAGGGAGCCAACAACGGCGGGAAAATTTGAAGGGGGATAGCTAGTACAAGCTATCATAACAAAAGCGATCTTCACCTGCGAAAAGCTCTGGGGTGACGCCGTCTTGGGATCCGCGATGACCTCCGCCTTGCTGTCCTCCTGGTCTTGGTCTTGTTGCACCAATATGGCAACCTTTGCTTGATGCCTCGGTACTCTTCGTCTGCGCTTGCCTCCTTAGCACCAAAGAGGAAATAAGGATGTTGCATGCACTAGCGCCTGCCTGGCGCCCGCCTGGCACCATTCGTCATGGCTCACGTTACGAGTTCCTCGTGAGGTTCGCCTTGCCTTGATATCTCCGCTCCTAGTGAGCCTGCCCAGCTAGGCCACTCCAGACGAGGTCTTGTGTCGTCCGCCTCGCGGGGCTTGGCCCCTCGCGAGGGTCTTGAATGCCTTGTTGATGAAAATGGACCATACGGCCCGCTGCTTAGCCACGCCGTGGGCCGCAGGCAGGCAAGTCTGGGGACCCCGTTCCCAGAACGCCGACAAGATGAATAGGAGACACAAAAGCTCAAGCTTGGGGTGCCCAAGGCATCCCGAGATAATATTCAAGAAGTCTCAAGCATCTAAGCTTGGGGATGCCCCGGTAGGCATCCCACCTTTCTTCACCAACAATTATCGGTTAGTCTCAGTTGATCCAAAGTTTTTGCTTCTTCACATGATGTGTGCTATCCTTGGAATGTCATTTTCTTTTGTTTTGCTTGCTGTCTTAATAAAGTACTTATATCTGAATGTTTTTAAATAAAATAGAGTCCTAAAATAGTTGCCAGGGAGGATAGGTAAGCGGCACGCACATCCCGTCAACGAAGCTCTTTACTATGGAATTTCTCTAGTGCTTCACTTATATCTTTTTGAGCACGATGTGCTTTAGTATTTTTGAAGAAATTCTCTCTTGCTTCAATTAAATTAATTTCATAGAAAGAGATATTATGCTCATGATCTTCACTTCAATTTGTTTGAGCTTATCAAAAGTAACACATGAAAATTAGTCCCAAAGTGATAGATATCCAAGAAGGATATAATAAAAACTTTCATGAAGATCATTGGACAAAATAAACTTGATTCCTTATAATAGTTTTGAGATCTGATGATGTGATATGTGAGTCATGTTGATGATTAATTATGCTTTAGTAAGAATATTGGGGTTAAGGTTTGTGATTCCCTATTCAAGCACGAAAGTCAATAGTTATGCAATGAAATTATATCCAACTTGTGTTGCATTATTCGGTGTTAACTATGCTTAATACTCGCTTACGAGATTATTCGTTTCTTGGTTGGTCGCTTCTCAATCTTTTGCTAGCCTTCATTGTGCACTAAGTATGATCACTACTTGTGCATCTAAAATCATTTAAACTAGTTTTGCCACATGAGTCCACCATACCTATATGCGGTATTATTTTGTCGTTCTAAGCAAATTTGTATGTGCCATATCTAATTTTCAAAATAAATTTCTCTTTTGTGTGCTCATACCGCTCGCAAGGAGGTGAGGGGTGGCCAATATTTTCCATGCTAGATGTGTTATTCTCAAGATGAGTGTTTATTCACTTGTCATTGCACGAGAGTAAGGCAAAGGTATTAGGGATGCCCAGTCCCGAAATGAAAAATGAATTTACTTTATGTTGTCAAACAATAAATTCCTTGGAAAGTGTTGGTATGGAGGGCACCCATGGATACGGTTAGCCATGGAAAGTGAAAGTATGGTGGAAAAAGGAATAAACTTTGTTTTCTGTTTGGGAACCGCCTATGATTTATCTAGCATGGAAAGTTTTGGGAGCTCTAATTCGTTTTCGTTGGTGGGAAAAGTATGCCTCTCAAAATAGTTTTTATCTCAATTTTTGCTTTGAGCTCTGGCACCTCTACAAATCCCTACTTCCCTCTGCGAAGAGCCTTTATTTTACTTTATGCAATTTTTATTTTTGATTTGAGTCTCCATCTTCTCTTATAAGTCACCAACTAGGAGGCACTATGATCGTACTTAAGCATTCGGTGTAGCTAATATGCGAGTGTGTTTCATGAATGGATCAATGATTGAGCATGATGGGCTAGGGATAACTTATTTTAGCGTTGATATTTTGAAAGACATGGTTGCTTGTTGGTAGGCTTGAGTATTAAAGTCCTAGTGTCAAAACTAGACTATTGCTTTGAACCATATAAAAGTCCAAATGTCCATGCAACAAAATAAAAGAGTTTATGATGAATAGGATGGGTAGCATTCCACAACAAAAATTCCATTTTCAGTTGCTACTCTATCATGATAAGTTTTATGAGAAAGAGTTGTTGTTATGATGCTAGGAAAAGTGATTAAAATTGTCATTGATAAAACTTATGCACTTTGCTAGCATTTACACTTCATAAATTATTTCTTTTATCATTTACCTACTCAAGGACAAGTAGGAATTAAGCTTTGGGATGCTGATACGTCTCCAACGTATCTATAATTTATGAAGTATTAATGCTGTTATTTTATCATTCTTGGATGTTTTACAATCATTTTATAGCAAATTCATATCATTTTTGGGACTAACCTATTGACCCAGTGCCCAGTACCAGTTGCTGTTTTTTTACATTGCAGGAAATCAATATCAAACGGAGTCCAAACACGTGAAACTTTTTATGGATTTTTTATGGACCCGAAGGGGCCACAACCCACCAAGGCGCGCCTGGGGGCCAGGCGCACCCAGGTGGGTTGTGCCCACCTCGGTAGCCTCCCGCACCCCCTCTTTACCCTATAAATTCCCAAAAATTCCAGCAAACCTCGGGGTTAACCTAGATCAGAATGTTCCGCCGTCGCGAGGTTCTGTAGCCACTAGAAACCAATCTAGACCCGTTTCGGCACCCTGCCGGAGGGGGGAATCATCTCTGGGGGGCCATCTTCATCATCCCGGCAGCCACCACGATGAGGAGGGAGTGGTCCATCCTCGGGGCTGAGGGTTTGTACCAGTAGCTATGTGTTTAATCTCTCTCACTCTCTTGTGTTCTTGAGATGTCATGATCTTGATGTATCGTGGGCATTGTTAATATAGTCGGATCATATGGTATTTTCCCCTCTCTATCTTGTTGTGATGAATTGAGTTTTTCCCTTTGAGATTCCATTGTTATCGAATTGAACACTTATATGGATTTGAGAACAATGTATAGATGTCTTGCAATTGAATACTCGTGGTGACAATGGGGTATCGTATTGATTCACTTGATATATATTTTGGCACTCAACTCGCGGATTCCCGAGGTGACATTGGGGTAATCTATGCATAGGGGTTGATGCACATTCTTGTCTTTGTTTCTCCGGTAGAAATCTTGGGGCACTCTTTGAATTTCTTTGTGTTGGACTGAATATTATGAATCTGAATTTGCTTTGGTGTTATTTTAGTACGAACTCTTCGTTAGATCGATCGAAAAGAATAGCTTTGTGTTATTTTAGTACGAACTCTAGGATATATTGATCGGAAAGAATAACTTTGAGGTGGTTTCGTACCCTACAAACAATTCTCTTATGTTCTCCGCTAGATAGGAACTTTCGAGTGATTCTTCGTTGCATGTTGAGGTACGGTTATATGATCCAATTATATTAGCATTGTTGAGAGGTTGGACTAGTGAAAGTTCGGACCCTAGGCCTGATTTTCAAGGATTGCAATACCGTTTTTGTGCCCGTTTACTATTTGCTACCTTGTTGTTTTCATTTATTTAGATTATAAAAATATATTTCTACCATCCACATTACACTTCTATCACCATCTCTTCGCCGAACTAGTGCACCTATATAATTTGCCATTGTATTTTGTGTGTTGGGGACACAAGAGATTTCTTGTATTTGGTTGCAGTGTTATTTGAGAGAGACCATCTTCATCTGACACCTCTCACGGATTGTTAAACCTTATGTTGTCCACTTGACGGAAAATTGCTACTGTCCTAAAAAACTTTGCGCTTGGAGGCCCAACACGTGTCTACAAGAATAAAGTTGTGTAGTAGACATTAGCGAGTTAATTCCATGTGTAGTAAATTGGAAGGAATTTTCAAACATATTGGTGTCACAGCTTGGACACAAGCATCGAGTGCCATGGCATTGAAATTCCTAAAAATTAAAAAATGATCAGAGATACATGAAACCTTGCTTGACGTAATGGCATGCCACCAGGATGTTGTGGTAAAAAAATTGGCCTGTTTGACGAAACTTTGGACACACACCCCTCACAAACCGAAGCTACTCACTAGAACGCTCGTGGTTCTGAGAGGACACAATGCACCTTTGATGACGAGTTGGCGATAGCTTCCTCTTATGGCCTTCAAACAAATTCTATAGTTAACATGCACTAATACAACTGCCATGTCAAAATTTGGAAAATTTTAGGGGTTTTTAAGACATTTAAGTGATTTTCTAGCCATTTAATGACCGTAATTCAAATTTGAACTACATGTACATGCAACAACTAACCATAACGGTTTTGAAAAAGCATATTTATGTACCTGTGTGCGCGTTAATTCCATGTGCACTAAACTGGAAGATTCTCAAACATATTGGTGTCAGGGCTTGGACACAAAGCATCGAGTGCATGCCATGGTATTTAAATTCCAAAAAGATAAAAAATGATCAGAAACACATGAAACCTTGCTCGACGTTACGGCATGGCACCACGATGGTGTGGTAAAAAAATTAGCATATTTGACGAAAGTTTGGAAACACACCCCTCACAAACCGGAACAACTCATTAGAAGGGGCGTGGTTCGGAGAGGGCACAATGCATGTTTGATGACAAACCGGCAATAGCTTCCTCTTATGGCCTTCAAAAAATTCTAGAGTTAACTGCACTAATACAACTGTCACGTCAAAATTTGGAAAATTCCAGGGTCATTTGACCTTTTTAAGACATTTAAGTGATTTTCTAGCCATTTAATGTTCGTAATTCAAATTTCAACTACATGTACATGCAATAGCTAACCATAACGGTTTGGAAAATATATTTGTGTACTTGTTGTGTGCGAGTTAATTCCACGTACAGTAAATTGGAAGGAATTTTCAAACATATTGGTATCACGGCTTGGACACATGCATGGAGTGTCATGGTAACACAAAATAAGCATTCGTCCCTTATATGAGGAAAGAAAATGTAAATATCTAGCAAGACAACCGGGGCCCAATGATTGGAACTCTATTTCGTGCCTCGAGGTTTGGAAGGTGAGGGGCGCGGGTTATTAATCAGACGTAGTTCTGTATAGGAAACCGTCATCTATTGAGTTCACACACGACTTTTGCTGCGGGAATCATGTGCAATTCAAACTATAGTACTCGTAAATTCCGACGACAGGCGTGTGTGTTGTTCCTGTCGATCTAAATTCCGCCCGCCAATAAATACTATCTTGCTCACGTCATCTGATACATCTCCATCATATCTACTTCTCCAAACTCTTTTGCCCTTGTTTTGGACTCTAATTTGCATGATTTGAATGGAACTAACCCAGACAGATGTTGTTTTCAGCAGAATTCCCTTGGTGTTATTTTTGTGCAGAAATAAAAGTTCTCGGCATGACCAGAAACTTCACGGAGAATATTTTTGGAATAAATAAAAATATTGGCGACAGAATCAACCAGAGCGGACCCACCGGCTATACACAAGAGTGGAGGGCGCCCCCGAGGGCGCGCCCCCTGCCTTTTGGGTCCCTTGGACCTCCACCGACCTCAACTCCAACTCCATATATTCACGTTCGGGGAGAAAAAAATGAGGGAGGAGGATTCATTGCATTTTATGATACGGAGCTGCCACCACCTCCTGTTCTTCATCGGGAAGACAGATCTGGAGTCCGTTCGGGGCTCCAGAGAGGGGAAATCGTCGCCATCCTCATCACCACCCTTCCTCCATGACCAATTTCATGATGCTCACCATCGTGCGTGAGTAATTCCATTGTAGGCTTGCTGGACGGTGATGGGTTGGATGAGATTTATCATGTAATCAAGTTAGTTTTGTTAGGGTTTGATCTCTAGTATCCACTATCTTCTGAGATTGATGTTACTATGACTTTGTTATGCTTAGTGCTTGTCACTAGGGCCTGAGTGCCATGATTTCAAATCTGAACCTATTATGTTTTCATGAATATATTTGTGTTCTCGATCCGATCTTACAAGTTGTAGACACCTATTACGAGTTACGAGTTACGAGGGATTCTTTCCAGTGATTACCGTAGTTTGAGGAGTTCATGTATTCACTAAGTACAAATGCTTTGGTCCGGTTCTCTATTAAAAGGAGGACTTAATAACCCGTAGTTTCCATTAGGACCCCGCTGCCACGGGAGGGTAGGAAAAAAGATGTCATGGAAGTTCTTTTCCATAAGCACGTATGACTATATTCGGAATACATGCCTACATTATATTGATGAATTGGAGCTAGTTCTGTGTCACCCTAGGTTATAACTGTTTCATGATGAATGTCATCCGACATAATTATATATCATTGATCCATTGCCTACGAGCTTTTCACATATTGATCTTTGCTACGTTACTTTGCCGTTGCCACTGTTACAATTGCTACAAAACTGCTACAGTTACTTCCATACTACTTTGCTACTAAATACTTTGTTGTAGTTATTAAGTATTTCAGGTGTGGTTGAATTGACAACTCAGCTGCTAATACTTGAGAATATCTTTGGCTCCCCTTGTGTCGAATCAATAAATTTGAGTTGAATACTCTACCCTCTAAAATTGTTGTGATCCCCTATACTTGTGGGTTACCATCATCCCGCCTGCATTCTCATCTACATCCTCCCCTCACTCGCCCTCTCTCTCTCTCTCTCTCTCTCTCTCTCTCTCTCTCTCTCTCTCTCTCTAAAATCTCTTCCATGGTGCCGCCGATCTGACCATGTGCCGACGAGGAGGCGCCGCCCCCCAAGGATGTTCAGTCGAAGAACTGCGACGAGGAGGACCCCTATGGGCCACCGGACAAGGTGGCGCCGGACTCCCCAAATTTAGAGTTGTTTTGGGGCCAATACAATCTTTATCTGTGGAAATCGTTGCCGCCAGCTGAGAAAGCCAGGCAAGTGGCGTTCAAGAAGGAGATGGCCCGAATGAAAAAAAAATATGTCATGCTTATGACACTTCTATGATGATAACTATGACAAAACCCGGTATCATCATAGATGTGGTCGGCTCCTACTTGTATGACAAAAAATCATGACAGAAAATGGGCTTTTCGTCCTGGGCGGGCCGGAGACGCACCTGCATGACATTCTTTGGGCCGTCCATGACGAAAAAAACATGGGTAGAAGAGAGGGAGAGGAAAATTTCGGGGAGTTCCCGGTTATGGTGGAAGGTCAGGGCCGAGCGATGCACGGAGGTTTGCGTGTTTCTCTCGTATACGTACGTGCGTGTGTGCGAGGCGTTGGGCTCTAATTGAACCCAAGCGAGGCGTTTGCTTATTGAGCCTGAGTGATTGCACTAGCTACGTTACTGAACCCGAGCAATCGATCCCTTGGCTATTAACTAAACCTGAGCGATTCCTTTGCTACTGCTGCTCACTGAACCCGAGCGATCGATCGATCGTTGTTGCTGCTACAGCTTACTGAAGCCGATCGAACCTGTTGCCCCTTGATGAACAATGAACATGGGGGTTGGTTGAACAAGTCAAGATGTACGTGGTTGGGGTTGGATGAAGAGTTCCCGGTGGGGGTTGGATGATGAGGACCCTGTGGTAGTAGGCCATTGCCGCTGGATGAACAGGACCCCGAGAGGAGGCCGCCATAGCATAGCTGGTTGGGGGTGGATGAACAGTATCCCATGGAGGGCTGGTTGAACAGTAGCCGGTGGAGGGCTGGATGAACAGTAGCCCGTGGATGAATAGTAGCTCGTGGAGGCAGGAGGAAGATGCGGTGGATGAACAGTGCATGTAGAGGCTGAAGGAAGTCGACGGTGGGTGAATAGCCCATGGAGTCCCATTTTGCGGTACGCCACACCCCTCCCGATGAACAGGACCACCATTTCGACTGTAGCGTTCCAACAAGTCTGTTTCCTACGTTTTGCGGTACGCCAGACCCCTCCTGGTGAACAAGATGTCGTTTCGACCGTAGTCGATCGAACAGAAGGCCGTTTTCCTCTGTACTGCGGTATGCCAGACCCCGTTTCGGCTGTTCCGTCCAAGCCGGTTGGCTCCCATTGAAGAGGACACATTCTGACCCAGTATGTTGCCTCCCAATGAACAAGATGCTATTTCTCCGTTATGACCCAGCCGGTTGGTTGCCCAGTGAACAGGACGCCGTTGCTGCCGTCCGTTGCCTCTCCATGTACATGAGCCCTGGCCATACGTAAGCGCGAGTAGGCGTTCGAGACCCCGCCCGCATGTACATACGTGGTCGTATTTTTTGGCATGTGGCTGTACGTACGTGTACATGGTTTAGATGGGACTGCCTGAACTGCTACCACGGGGGCTCTACTACTACACGTGCCGCTACTTGCTCGGCCACGGTTCATCGTTACAGAGAGACCGATCGACCAGTATGTACGTACACGTTCGCGACCAGAATGACAACGCTACATACACTTTGATTAGGTCGGTCCCGGCTGTCAGGGAGGATAAGGAGCCATTTCCTTGCGTGCGAAGTTATTAATGATGGGTTCAAGCTGTCAGGGGGAGGATTCATTTTTTCACGCCTAATATGCAGGAACTTCCTTGCGTCCGAAGATATAACTGGTGGATCCCAGCTATCAGGGGGAACGTTTTTTTCACAAAATACAGCTAAGCCAAAATACAGAGGCCCTTCCGGTAGGTCCCCGCTATCAAGTGGAGGAATCCTTATTTAGCGCGTAATAAGGAGGCACTTCCTTGCTGCGGCCGTAGACCCAGCTGTCAGCCTCTCCATGTAGAGTCCTCTTCCGATGTAAGTCATTCCTTGACCACGTTGACCACGCCGCGCCGAGAGCACGAAGGCCATGGACGATAGCAAGGCCTAGAAAGGGAATGACCCGGAGCTAGGGAGGACTCGGTAGTTGTTTCACACATGGAGGGGTGTACGAGGGGTTACTGGTTGGGCTGCAGTGTGAGGTTGCCGTCACCAGAGAATAATAGGAGGTCTGGGTGACTACAGGGGTGGACAGGCCATCGACGGTAGTAGGGTGGGGTAGTGAGGCCTTTGCGGCAGCAGATCCGACCATGGGAGGCAGGAGCAAGCGGCACGACTAGCGCTGGTTTGGGCGGCTGGAGCAAGAAGACCAAAGGTTGAAGAAGCACCACTTCTGTTGGATGGACATCGACGGTCACTGGAGCTAGAATCGTTCATATTGACTAAGTTGACAAAGCCCTTCGTCCGTGTCAACTTAGTAGGCCCACAAGTCAGCCTCCAACTATGGTGGGTCCTAGCTAGCAGGTGGAGTATTCATTTTTTTTGTGCGTAATAAGGAGGCAATTCCTTGCGTGCGAAGATATAGCTGTTGATCTGAGCTGTCAGTGGGAGGAACATTTTTTTCACGAAATACAGAGGCCCTTTCGGTGGGTCCCCACTGTCAGGTGGAGGAATCGTTAATTTACGAATAATAAGGAGGCACTTCCTTGCGTGTGGCCGTGGACCCAACTGTCAGCCTCTCCACGTATAGTCCACTTTCGATGGATGACGTTCGTTGACCACGTTGATCATGCCGCGCCGAGAGCACCAGGGCGGTGGACGACAGCAAGGCCTAGGAAGGGAACGACACGAAGCCAAGGAAGACTCGGCAGTTGTTTCCCATGTGGATGGGAGTACGAGGGTTTACTGGTTCATCTGCCATCGGCGGAGAATAACAACAGCTGTGGGTGAGTAGAGGGATGGCCAGGCAAGCGATGGGAGTAGGGTGGGGCGGTGAGGCCTGCGCGGCAGCACAGCCGGCCACGGGAGGAGGAGCACTACTGCAGGATGGTCCAAATGCGACAGTCAAATCAGAGACCCTTCGACGAAACTGTGTGTGATGCATCAATTACAAACGGTGATCTAATAAAGCCGTCAAAAAAGATGCAAAATGTTTGCGATGGCGGCGACATCAAACAGGATTCATATTAGATTTGCCTATGCGATGAGTGCCAAACGGTTAATCCAGAAGAACTATTTGCGATGATGTAGAACAACAGAAATGGGCAGCCAGATGAGGGTGTGTGCAATATACGGCATACAGTTCACTAGGAGGAACTGTGTGTGATTAGGCAACACAATGGAAATGGTTCAACTGAACAACAAGTGTGCGATAAGCGGCAAATAGGTCCGTAATCAGAAATGTGTGCGAAGACCAATAATAACACATACGGTTGCTGTTAATAAGCCGTGTGATTTGCTCTGGCTACAGAAGAATAACATGTATATATATATAACTGAAACAAAAATCCAATTACATAAGTGACTATACGGATCATTCGCACACACCTCAATAAACAATTGCATGCATTCTAAAGTAGGAGAAACGATCGTCTAGTCATCTACTTCTTGTGATGCTCCTGCCACTGCTCTGTCGCTCGATCCCTTGTCTGGGGCAGGAAGAAGACACTTCCTCATGTCAATGATCCCCCTGTACATCTCATAGCTTGTGTATGCATCCTTGGTCTTGTACTAGACGTGGTGTTCATCCAGTCTCTCATGCCAAACACTATGCCAGGTGTTCTTGACCTTCTTCCTCTCATCCTTCATCTTCATGTAGTAGGGGTCGATGATTGCTGAAGCGAGGTCAACCAGGGAGTTCAGTTTGTTGGTGTTGCTGCCCCAGACCTTGTAGTGGTGCTGGATGTTGACAAGATTTGGGCATTTCAAGCCCGGAACCTTGAGCGCTTTTAGATTGTTGGTGGTGTCCGCCGTAGCAAAACTGTAGTCGGAGATGTTGATAAATCTGGAGCAACGCTCGCAAAGCCTTGTGGCCAGGTGGTAGTGGTAGGCAAGGACGCCATGTGCACGCACAACTGGGCAACGACAACCTTCTGATCGTGCCCGGCACGACCGATGGTGTACCTGAGGTCGAAGCCGACCACTTCGTACTTGTCCTCAGCAAGGAACTGCTCCATAGTTTGGATGGAGCTCTCCACCAAGACTGAATTGTTCGTGTACACTAACGAGAGGGCCTTCCCCCTCACGTGGGTGTCCACTACATTATGCGTGGTGAACTGCCCGCCGTTGTCGTCGTCGGCCGTTGGGAGCGCCATTGGAGCCATGGGGAGCGCCATTGGAACCGCTGGATGTCCTCTCTGTATGTGTTGTTGTGGGTGTGCTTATTGTGTCGTGTGACGTGAGAGATGAAGGTAAATGACCACAGGAATAAATGGGGGTCGGGCGGCCTGGATTGTCGGCGTGTCTGCATGGCAGTTTTTGCAACAGGTAACTGCATCCTCGCGCTGCACCCAGTGCAACCACATGCACACGAACATGCACGATCGTGCGCCGGCCCCAAACACTGGCAGAGCACCCGGAGGGACGTGAGAGCAGAGGGCGTGCGGTGCGACGTGAGCAGAGCGCGTCGCAGCCGCCTGAACCGCAAGCAACCACATGCATAGAGCAGTTGAACACGCAGGAAGTGGTCGCCTACATGTCGGCTGACAGTTGTGTCGCTGCGTGGTGAGCGGCCGTGTACCACTACCTCCATGTTGGTCTATAGTGCCCTTTATATTCTGTGCCATACTTTTCCCTTAAATTTAACCAACAAAATGTTAATGCATGTTATAAAAATTATATAATTGGAAACTATGTTCAAATACGAATCCAACTATATAATCTTTGGCAACATGCATTTGTATTTTATTAGTTAAATCCTACTTATAAACCAGGACGGGGTATAGTAGGTAATTGAATCACAAACATTTTTTATTAATCATCTGTGTACGTGGCCTTTCATCCTCCTCTCGCACGTCTTGTCACCCCGCTGCCGCAAACGGCTTACATCGCAAGCTTGCGCAGTGCGTGTGGGCATTCTTTTGGACAAACGGTGGCTCGAAGTGGCGCCAATGAATCATCGATGAGCCGATTCCTGCGCAAGCTTCCTGCCCGACTCGATGAAATCCCCCAAAATCCCAATGCTTACCGGCCTGCTATATAAAACCTCACAGCCAGTGAGTCGTTCGTCGCATTTTCCCCTCTCTCTCCCTGTAGCTTATCTCGTCTACTTCTTCCACAATCGCCAATGGCACCGGTCTGTCGTCGTCGCTCAGCCACTCCGCCGTCATCAGAGGACAGCTCCAGCTGGGAGGCTACACTGTAGCGGCAACGCAGTCCCCGGTGTAGTGTAGTGCGCGTGGCGTCCCTGTTGGGTGTGCGCGGAACACCCGCAACACGCTCCGCCGCTGCTGCTCGAAGGGGGGAGGTGGCAGTCATGGCCGCCACCCCACTGTCGGCCACCGTGGCCATCACCCGCCACGCCACCGCGGCCTGAAGGCGAGAGGTGGTGGTTGTGCCCGCCGCCCCATCATCAGCCACCGTGGGCGCTAGCCCACCATCGACCATCGGGGTCATCACCCGCTCCGCCATCACCGCTCGAAGACGGGAGGCGAAGGTGGAGGCCCGCACGTGCGTCAGCGACCTTGCGCGCTACACCGAGTTCCTGTGGGAGGAGGAGGAGCGCCTCGTCGAGCATGCAAAGAGCCTTATAGCCACCATGGCCGCGGCACACACCGCCTCAGAGGCGAGGAATCAGGGGATCTATGAGGAGAACCACCGCTTCGAGGGGATCGTCTGGAGCGGCAGAGGGTGTTCGAGGTGAGCGTCGCTGAAGGTGCAGCAGCGGTAGGCACCATCTTGCAGTTGTCCGGCTCGTCGATAGGCTCCTCCTCGTCTGCCTCTTAATGAGCGTGCTCGGCAGAGGAGAGGCTTCCGAAAGTAGTACAAAGCCCCTTCGTAGTAGTAGTAGTAGTAGTAGTAGTATTTAGGGGCTATTTTGTTCGGTTCATCTGACTATAAATGTGGTGGAACTGTACAACGTACTTAAAATTAGCTAGTATATATAGTTGAACTAGCTATTTCAGCACGTGGTTGGCAACAATTGGGGAAAAGTTTGGTCGGTTCAGTTGTCGAGTTGAATTGTTTGTATAAGGAATGACTGCTTAATCTATAAATAAAATCTATGCTTTATTATCGAATTTTAGTTGCAAAAATTAGATAGTGCTAGTGATTTTTACCTGCAAATTTTATCAAATCGCGGTGTTACAAGGTTGACAAATGGCAATGTTACTAGATCAACAAATGTCAATCTTTCCAGTTTGACAAATGGCAACATACCCAATATGACAGATGCAAATCTTACCAAATTGTTTGTACGTGGTTGCACGCGGGTCATCCAAAACAACAGTTTGCATTGAAGGGATGCACAAATCCTGCGCTGCGAGTTTTCCCTTGACTTAAGGGGGAAGACCATAGCTCTCACTTTGCATATGGGTGTTCTATCTAAAACGTTTGTGATCAAGAGCTGCACAAATCCTGCTCGGCAGATTTTCCATTGGCTTCCTGGGGAAGCTGCTGGTTTGCATATGCTTGTTCTAACTAAAACGTTTACGATGAGTGTTTTATATTTAAAAACCATTGACTTTTTTTTCAAAAGAAAATCGTTTGATAAGTGTGTACATTAAAAGAGAAAAATGCAAGTTCGTTCAGACCATATCTTTCATTCAATCACACTGCGAATTTATATTCATATGATCGAGATACAGTATTTAACCCCAAAAAAACTATTTCCGGCGGCGGCGGAGGTGGTGTGCCACGCCGTCTTTGTCGTCCTCTGGGACGCCGTTGTTGAAGTCTTCAAGGCAGCACAGAATGTTCTTCACTTGTAAATCAAACATCGTGTCGTCGCGCGATCGATGGGCGGGCGCAGGAGGACGACAACTGGCGGCGCTGAGAGGTAGCGGTCGATGGCGGCGTCCCATGCCGCTGAGGGGGATGCGCGCACGGGCACGGACATGGCGGGTGCAGCCAAACGCATGGGGACCGGCGCCGCAGTGGATGGAGGGGCGCGCACGGGCACGGGTGCTGGCGCTGGCAAGTACAAGAGCTTGCGCGGGTCCGCAGAGACCTCGCTGACGCCCGCAACTTCCATGTCCCCAATAGTGCTCGGTGACCAGCCCGTCAATGCTACTGGGATGATCGCCGGTGTGGGGATGGGAGCTGGGACAGGAGCGGGGGCAGTAATCGTTGCGGGCAGCTCATTCAGGGTCATGTCCATGAGGCCCCATTCCTCCTTATTTTCTATCTCCTCCAGCTTGGAGTTGACTTCACCAAACTTGAAGAGTAGTGGCAGATGATCATTCTGCGCCATGGTGTTGGTGGAGGTCTGCGGGAGGGGGGGGGGGGAATGGGAGGCGAGCAGTAAGGCCGCCCGCATTAAACAGCGACTCGGGCGCCATTAATGGAGAGGAAGGCGGGCGGCCATGGAAGTCAAAGGGCTCGCTTCCCAATGAGCCTGCACAACATATAACTCGCACATTTCCCGGTGAGCCTGCGCATTGGAGGACAGCTTGCATGCCTCTCGGTCAGCCTGCGCACTGAACTACGCTCGCACGCCTCCCGTTCAATCAAGCAGCTATCCGCATGGCACCTCCTATAGCAATTAAAACCAAGACACGTGGCATCACGTGAATGGTTAACAGAGCACACGCGATTTGAATTATACAAACGTTTGAGATATTAAAGTGGCAGCTATTTTTTCAAAATGCCTTTGTTGGCTGTTATTCGAGTGCGCCTTCTCTCACAATGGACACGAAAAATACCACAGCATGTAGGGTGCCATTCCATGATAGCAAGCAAAGTTTCATGAATTTCAGACGAGTTTTGGATTTACTAGAATTTAAAAACAAAGTATCTCAATGTTTTGTCTGCAATCAACAGTTCCCTGGTGTTTGAAATTCATTCTCATTTCTTGCATGGTACCTAAGCATGCACCCAAGGACACATAATTGATTTTTCAACCAATTTATATGCACTGGAGCATGTGCATGTAGTTCAGATTTGAATTATGCACATCAAATTCCTAGAAAACCCAGTTAATGTATAAAAATGTCCAAACGAACCCCAAAAATTTCCAAAATTTAACACAACACTCCTGTTGTTCTATGTTGACACTAGAATTTTTTTGAAGGCAATAAGAGGCAACGGATATCATTCTGTCCCCAAAGGTGGCCCGTTCCCTACCGAAACCATCAGGCTTGTTGTGAGAACCTCTAGTTTGCCAGAAGCTTATACCCAAACCTGCCGCAAATGGGACAAAAAATTACCATGGCATGTTGATGCCCGCTCCATGATAGCATGCCATGAATTTCAGACGAGTTCTGGATTTACTAGAATTTAAAAACCAGGTATCTCGATGTTTGCGGCCGAGTGACGGTGTTAGGGTGTTTGAAGTTCATTCCTATTTCTAGCATGGGACCAAAGCATGCACCCAAGGACACATATTTGATTTTTCAACCAATTTATATGCACTAGAGCATGTGCATGTAGTTCAAATTTGAATTATGCACATAAAATGCCTAGAAAACCCAGTTAATGTATAAAAATGTCCAAACGAACTCCCAAAAATTCCAAAATTTAACACAACACTCTCGTTGTTCTATGTTGACACAAGAAATTTTTTGAAAGCAATAAGAGGCAACGGATATTATTTCGTCCCCAAATGTGGCACGTTCCCTACTGAAACCATCAGGCTTGTTGTGAGAAGCTCCGGTTTGTGAGAAGCTTATACCCAAACCTGCCCCAAATGGGACAAAAAATTTACCACGGCATGTTGATGCCGCTCCATGATAGCATGCCAAATTTCATGAATTTCAGACAAGTTTTGGATTTACTAGAATTACAAAAGCATGTACCTCAATGTTTGCCGGAGAGCCATGGTGTCGTGGTGTTCAAATTCATCCCCATTTATTGCATGGGACATAAGCATAAACCCATGGACACATATATTATTTTACAACCCATGTTAGTGCACCGGAGCATGTGCATGTAGTTTAATTTTGAATTGTGCACCTGAAATGGCTAGAAAACCAATTTAATGTATAAAATGTCCAAACGAACCCTGAATAATTCCATTTTTTTACGACACACATATAGATGCATGTTTACTGCATATAAAAGTTCTAGCAATTCAAACACCGTCCATTGCAGCTGTGACCCCATTATGTAATTCAAATCAAGATGAAAAATCAAGTAGATACCACATAGTTTATTATCACCAACTGTGTGAGATGTTGTACCAAATATCCTGGAGCACCGTCCGTGTATAGTACGCCTATGGCTTACGTGAGAAGGTGCATCGGCTACAATCCACAGCCGGCGTGTCAAGCACACTAGCTCACTCCCCAAATATCATTTCACTGTTCAATCCTTGCCGGTGAAAGATCGGGACGTGGACCCGCGTCGTGATGGCAACTTCGGCGGCACACTCCGGTGAGAGCTCGGCTGCAGCCGCCATGCGCATGCTAGCAAGGTGCATGAGCGCGGCCGCAATCTGGGACCGGGTGGCCAAGGCAGCCCAAACGGCGGTTATTGCTTCTTAGGTGGCGGCAGCAACATCTGCCTCGGGGACAACAACTGGCGAGAGCGGCACTTCAGCTGTCTGTTCCGCAGCGGCGACCTTAGCCCTGATGGAGGCGGCCCAGGACCATGTCGAGGCTGCCCACCCGGCTCATGGCGGTCATCGCACAAATCGAATGAAGATTCTCCGACAACGGTCGGCAACCCATGGCCGAAGAGTTGGCACTCGCCGAGAGCGTTCAAGCAGTCTTCCGTTCCTCTGCCGCATACCTTGCCACTATGGAGCCCGTCCAAGCCCAGATCACGGCCGCCCATGCCCAGCTCGTGGCAGCCTTTTCCAAAGAGATGGCGGACGCGGATGGTGAGATGCTTGTCGAGTATGGTGTGATGGATGCCATGGAGCCCCTTCCCCAGGAGACCATCGGGCGAGAGCTGGACATGGAGGCGGCGGCGGAGATCGACGAGCACCAGCCATAGTAGTACTCTTTGTTTTGTTCAATTAAGAGCGCCGATCTTTAATTTGTTAGAGTAATGTTTAGGTCAGCTAGCTCTGTTGAATTGCTGAACTTGCTCGATTAAGAGGTGTGGGTGTGTTGTAGTCTCCTTTGTGTATCGAAGTTATGCAATGACGTGGATCACCACTGTAACCAGGGAAATTTGAACCAAAATTTTTGATGTTCAAACTCATCACACACGGGATAAGCTATCTGAATCGTTTGTGATGTTCACATATCGTACACAGTGCTGAATAAGGACCGTGTCTGATGACACTTTGCGCGCAAATATTTTCGCTGAACCGATACAAATTTTTCAGCTTCCGCGGAAATATCTACTCCCTGCCCCCTCCACCTTACCAAAAGCCACATTTCCCCTGTTTTCGTCTTCCTTTCCAAGTTGAAACCTTCACTCCTTGCTTGCAGTGCTGTCTCCTCGCCAGCGACCCTCCTTCACGCTGCTCGGCCTCGTCTATCCATGCAGGTAATCCACACCCGATCCCCATCCTCCTCCTCCTTCCACATCCCACATGCCCCGACCGCCGGCGCGACACCTTCCACCCAAATCACCAACCTCTCCATCAAATAAGCACCGCCCTAATCCATGGTGCAAGTAGTATAGCCAGGAGCCCAAGGAGCATTGGCAGCGGTGAAGCAAATCGCGGCCGCACGCGCAGATGAGGTCGTGATGGCTGCCATTCGTGCCGACCCCCAGATTTTGGAGGAGCACCTTGCCAATTGCTAGCTATGCCAGTTAAGCATGCTCGGTTTACCATTGCATGTGCTGCTCCTGCCTTTCCTTAACAAATTCTAGTGAATTGTGCTATCTAATTTTACCATGCAATCTGTTGCTCTAGTGTATATGTTCTATATGTCGTGTAGTGTGTTTCTCACTTATTAACGGTTTGGTTAATTAGTTGTCGTGTTCAGTTAACCGTTTGGTCCAATTCTGCAAATGTGATGTTCAATTCTTTAATGTGCAATTTTGTATTGTCTTGCATGTGAGAAATAAATTGAATTTTTCTTTACAAAATACATGAGAAACAAATACAATTGCTATATTTCCAAGTTGTTAAGCATGCTTGGTTTGGTTAACTGTCTGATCTTCTATTAGGAGTATGGTATATTGTGCAATGTGGTGCTCTGTTAACGTTTGGTTCATTTGTTGTGGTGTTTAGTTAACTCTTTGGTTCAATTTTGCAATGTGATGTTCAATTGTTGTGGGTGCATTCTGTTATTGTATACCATGTGAGGAATAAATTGAATTTTGTTGTACTAAATACATGAGAAACAAATACAATTGCTATATTTCCAAGTTGTTAAGCATGCTTGGTTTGGTTAACTGTCTGATCTTCTATTAGGAGTATGTTATATTGTTCAATGTGGTGCTCAGTTAATGTTTGGTTCATTTGTTGTGGTGTTTAGTTAACTGCTTGGTTCAATTCTACAATGCGATGTCCAATTGTCGTGGGTAGAATTTTGTATTGTTGTGCCTGTGAGGAATAAATCGTATTTGGCTGCACTTAATACATGAGAAACATATACAAGTGCTATGTTTCCTAGTTCTTAATCATGCTTGGTTTGGATAAATGGGTTTTCCATGTGGCTTGAATTAATCTGATGAATCTGCAATGTGCTTATTTTTCATCAACATATTTTACTGATAGCATGTGAACCCTTAGTTAACCTGATGACTAACTACCTTATATGTGTTGCAGGGAAACAATGGGAAGCACTGAGATTTACAATCAAGGTTAGCACATGCATGGTTTGTTGTCTAATAGCACATTATTATGCAATTGCAGGAACCATTCTAATATTTAGGTATTTAACAATTTGGTCTTGCACATATAGGTCCCGCTGTCAGAGGTTTTGACCCACTATTCGACCCTTTTTGCATATGGGGAAATGAGTTGTCCATGAATATCAATCAAGTCAAGAAACTCAGAAAGATTGTTAGGATAAAGAAATTAGCGACAAAAAACAACAAGATTTTTGTCTGGATAACGAAGAAGACATCAGTTAACTATAAGATGGTACTAACTATTATACCTTGCCTTTTTCTATTCCTTTGCCCTATTTCCAATATAGAGAAGATATTTATGCACATCCTTGTTTTCAGGCCTTTCCAAAGCAGTTTACTGATGATTACCTCTCAAACCACCTCTATGGTCAGGAGGCGAGCCATGTTTTCATACAACACCCACTTGTCGGTGTACTATAGTAGGGGTACCCTAGTATCCCGTACTCGTGCATGGACAGTTGCAGCACCCCGCGGCAAGGTTTGCCTCGTCACCGCCAATCTCCTCCGTGGCTCCCTTGGAGCCATTCAAGAACAAAGTATCAGGTTGAGAAGACAAGGTCCCGACAAGAGGAGCTTGTCGGGAAAGGCTCCTCGTGCACGCAGAAGACAAGGCTCCGGCAAGAAGAGCTTGTCGGGAAGGCTCGGGGCGCGACAAGTCTCCGGGAGCGACAAGGATTCGGCCGCGGCAAGGCGCTTGCCGTGGCATGCAACTTCTCCCCGTCTCCGCTCCAGCTCACCCAGCGACGTGTCGTCATGGGACCGTTCCATGGGCGCGTGTCGAGCGGTTGTGCAGCCAGCGGAGAGCAGCGATAAGCGGCACTGACAGGCTCGCCATCGTGGCAAGCGGAGGCGCACCTGACGGTCTCTGTTACACTGTTTGGGCGACAACGACGGGCATTTATTGCTTTTGTCCCTTGCCGTCAGAGTTAGGTATTTTGCACTGTACCTTTGTTCAAGTAGGTGTACCAACTCCTGTTTTTACATTTGTACCCCGCCTATGTTTCCACCAGTCGGAGACCCCTTGAGCATATAAAAGGAGGCCCGAGTCCAACGTAGAGAGGGTTCGGTTCGCGTTTTTCGCAAGGTTCGGTTCCGCGGGTTCCGCAGGTTGGGCTGGTTCGATTCATTCGACTGGCCGTAGACTAGACACACTCACGCTAGGTTTTGTAGCTCGCATTGCTCCCTAGTAAGAACACAATAGATCAAACAAGCAGCAGATGGGAGTTTTATCTCTCCGGAGAGCTACGAAGCTGGGTAAACTGCTCGTGTGCATCGCCTCGATCCGCTCTTCGTGCGATCTCCGCCCCCCTCCGAACCACAAGGGGCCTGGTCCGCCGGCCCCATAGGTGTCCGTGGGTACGATCAGCCTCCCCGACATCTTTGGCGCGCCAGGTAGGGGGCGTCGAGGCCGTGTGAATCTGATCCGGCGTTCACACGAGCAGCGTCGTCAACATCTTCCTCGACATGCCACCGAAGAAGAAGGCTTCGGCGGCAGCAGAGCCATCCGCGTCGTACCCACCCTCACCACAGCGAACGGGTGGTGGGGCAGACGCTGGCGGAGGAACGGGCGCCGACGAAGGTGTTCGCGACGTTGCCAAGTCCAAGGACAAGGCACCGCAAACCTCGGCGTCCGCGCATCCCCCGCGCCCTTCTCAGGAGACGCGGGACCAACAACGTCATGGCATTCACAACGCCATACGTTCGTTGGATCGAGACCCTCAAGACCAGCATGCGTGTCAACATGCTGGCACGAGTGAGATACGGTCGCCCGAACGGGGTGCTGCTCCTTCTAACTTAGTTAGAAGTCCGAGCGTGTCCCGCTCCTCGCACCGTTCTCCAATGCCGCCTACTACTCCAGCAGAAGCTCTGGCGAGAGCTCAACTGCTCCTCAACTACCCTCCAACGGCCGACAAGGTCGACGAGTGGAGGGCCACTATCGAGCCTCATCGGCTTTGCCCGTGGCGACGCTCCGCGGCAACCAATGGCATCGTTGCCGCGGCATGGCGACAAAGGCACGAGCCGGTGGCGGCAAGACTGTCGGAGATGCAACCACCGTGCACTCTCCGCCAAGAAAACCAAGATCGCCGACTCGCCGGATCCACCTCGGCAATGACTCCGCTGCGTCGTCCGGATCCATGAGCTCACCGCGATCAGCGCCAAGTTCTTCATGAGCGACAACAAGAGGACGCTCGAACTCGCGTGAGCGCCCGAAGAGAAGCGCGACGTTAGTCCGACAAAGCCTTATTTGGCTTACGTGTGGACATGCACGCGCCGGACGGGCCAGGCGACTTGCGTCTGACGCGGTAGGTTGCCCTGCGTTCACTCGTGAGCTGCGGCAAGTCGGTGGCCCAGCCGAGAAAAACTTCAAACCAGACGTGCGGAGAAGTATGATGGCAGGGCGCACCCGTCGGAGTTCCTCGGCATCTACACCATCAGCGGTGCGAGCTGCGGGGACGGGCGACAAGATCCTCGCCAACTACTTCCCGCTCGTGCTCAAGCCCAACGTCGAGATCTTGGCTCATGCACTTGCCGGACAGCTCCATATCCTCTTGGGCAGATCTGTGCCATCGGTTTGTTAGGCGCCTTCACGGTGACCACAAACCTCATGGCCAAGAAGGCGACCTTCACTTGCTCGCCGGAAGGAAGGAGAGTCCTGCGCAAGTTCATTCAGAGATTCAGCCGTGTGCACTACAACATCCTGCACGCCCACCCCGCCGTGGTGATCGGCGCATTTCATCAGAATGTGCGGAACCGCGAGATGAGGGAGGAGATGGCGATGTGCAAAGTCAAGGACGTCGGTGAGCTATACGCCTTGGCCGACAAGTGTCTTGTGGCCGAGGAAGGGAGGAGACTCCCAGGAGAGAATGCAGAAGCAGGATCAGACAGTGATGACACTGCCCCGGCAAAGAAGGGCCGACGGCGAGGCAACAGGAAGAAGAAAAGCGGAGAAGTGCTAGCTGTCGAGCAGTCCGGCAATGGAGGCGGCGACAAGAACGCCAAGGCTGGTGGCTCCGGCAAGGAGGTTGCCGCTGATGCCAACCACCAGTCGGTGGCGGCCGCCGACAAGCAGGACGGCTCCGGCAAGCGATCTTGCAAGATCCACCGCACCAAGGGCCACGATCTCCAGAGCTGCAAGAAGGTCGAGCAGCTCGTCGAACAACAGAGAGCTGAGTCGAGCGGCGAGACAAAGAGAAGGCCGGGGAAGGTGCTGGGGAGCAAGCAAGAAACGTCCCGCCGGGAGGACGCCATGACAAAGTCAAGCAGCGACAAGGAGATCGACCTCCCAGCAGCTGCGACAAGGATGAAAGATGATGATGACGACGAAGATATGGAGGACGGCGGCGCCCGATGAGCAGGAGTTTCAGAAAGCCACAGAGGTTCTCTGCGCCGACGGAGGTGCTTCCTTGCATACCTCCCACCGCCAACTCAAGCAATGGATGCGGGAGGTCAATGCAGCGGAACCATCCGTAGAAGTCACGCATAAGCCTGTGAAGTGGTCCAAGACGCCTATCATTTTTGATATTGAGGACCACCCTGATCGCATAACTGCGGTCGGGTGCTTGCCGATGTTGGTCTCTCCAACCATCCGCAACCTCAAGGTCACAAAATGTTAGTTGACGGCGGGCCGGCTTGAATCTGATCTCCTCCGCGGCGCTCCGAAGCTTCAAATCCCCGACAACGAGCTCGAAGAGACCGGAACCTTCCAAGGAATCAATCCGGGAAGGAGCAAGCCGAAGGGGAAGATTACGTTGCCGGTCACATTTGGCAGCGAGCTGAACTTCAGGACTGAGAGGGTTACGTTTGACGTCGCCGATTTCCCATTGCCTTACAATGGGATACTTGGCCGTCCGGCACTCGCCAAGTTCATGGCAGCCTCTCACTACGCCTACAACCTACTCAAGATGCCAGGCCCGATAAGCGTCATCTCTGTCCATGGCGACAAGAAGGATGCCCTTATCTGTGCCGACAAGACCTTCCGGGATGCAGCAGCCGTGACAGATTGCCAGACACTTGCCGCTGAAGCTCCCGGGGGGAAGAAGACCAAGTCCAAGTCCGGCAAGGGCTCTGATGCTCACTCCGGCAAGCGCACCTCTTCGAGTGCTGCGCTACCGTCGAGGACGCACCATCGAGCTTCACCGGCAAGTGCAAGAAGATGGTGGCTCCGCCAAGACCAAGAAGGTGCCCGCCAAGGAGGGCGGCTGGTGGTACCTTCACCATCGGTGCCTCTCTCGACCCCAAATAGGAAGGCGCGCTTCGTTGCTTTCCTGGGCGAATGTCGACGTGTTTGCATGGCAACCGTCGATATCCCGGTGTTCCCGGGAAAGTGATTGAGCACCGCCTTTGGCGTTTGTCCTCATCGCGCGGCCCGTCAAGCAAAAAGTCGAGGAAGCAAGCGGTGAGCGCCAAGAATTCATAGCGAAGAGATCAAGAAACCGGGAGCGGCAGGCCTTGTCGAGGAGGTGCTCCATCCTACGTGGTTGGCCAATCCTGTAGTCGATGCGCCAAGGCAAATGGGAAATGGAGACTTTGTATTGACTTCACGGATGTTAATAAAGCTTGCCCCAAAGATCCATTTCCCTTGCGGCGCATTGACCAGATTGTTGACTCCACGGCTGGATGTGATTTGCTTTCGTTTCTTGATGCATACTCGAGGATACCATCAGATCTTCATGGCTGAAGAAGATGAGGAGAAGACCGCATTCATCACACCATGTGGCACATCTTTGTTTCATACGGATGCCTTTCGGTTTGAAGAATGCTTTGGTTCAACATTTGCAAGGGTAGTCCATGGCGCTTTTGAGCCGCAAATGCACGTAAATGTAGAAGCCTACATGGATGACATAGTGGTCAAGAGCAAGGATAAAGCAACTTTGGTTCAAGATTTGGACGAGACCTTTGCAAATCTGCGCAAGATCAACCTCAAGCTCAACCCCGAGAAGTGCGTGTTTGGAGTCCCTTCCGGCAAGCTTCTCGGGTTCTTCGTCATCTCGTGGGATTGAAGCTAATCCCGAGCAAGATCAAGGCCATTGAGCAGATTGAAGCACCAAAGCGCGTCAAGGATGTCTGAAGACTTGCGGTTGCGTGGCTGCTCTCGGCGAGTTTATTTCTAGGTCTGCTGGCGCGCCCGCCATTTTTCAAGATTTTGAAAAAAGGCAGGTCGATAAAATGGACTCGGCGGAGGCTGCTGCGCAGGACTTAAAGAGATACCTGTCCTCCACTCCAATACTTGTCGCACCTAGGCCACAAGAGAAGTTGTTGTATATATAGCGGCAACCAATCAAGTGGTTAGTGCTGCGTTAGTGGCGGAGAGGAGGCGGATGGCGAGCCGACAACGCGGCAAGCACATTCAGCGACAAGCGGGGGGCTTCGCCGACAAGCTCTGGTCCCGACAAGGGCGAATCAGCTGAGACACATGAACAGACATCTGAGAAAAGGATGGTGCGGCGCCCAGTCTATTTTGTCGACTCCCTCCTGCAAGGGGCTAGGTCAAGGTATTACGGTGTGCAGAAATTGCTTTTCGGCCTCCTCATGGCCTCGAAAGCTGCGCCATTACTTCCAAGCACATGAGATCACAGTTGTCACTCGCTTTCCCAAGAGGATCTGCGAGAATCCGAAGCGGCAGGCAGGATTGTCGAGTGGGCACTTGGAGCTGTCAAGCTTTGGTCTTAAGTTTGAAAGCACATCAACTATCCAAAGCGAGCATTGGCAGAATTCATAGCAGAATGGGCGCCAACGCCGGATGAAGAGATTCGGAGGCGAGCATTCCCGTCAAAGAAGCCAAAGAAAGAGTGGCTGATGTACTTTGATGGTGCCTTCTCGCTGCAAAGGCGCCCGGTGCCGGCGTCTTGCTTATCGCACCCATCGGAGAGCACCTCAAGCACGTCGTCCGGATGCACTTTCCCAAGGAGCAAGCGACAAACAATACTGCAGAGTATGAAGGTTTGCTTGCCGGTCTCGTGGATCGTAGTGGACCTTGGGATCAAGAAGCTTATTGTCGGGGGTGACTCGCAACTCGTCGTCCGCCAAGTCAACAAAGATTACCGAGTGCATTGATGGAAGCCTACGTTGATGAAGTGAGGAAGCTAGAAGAGCACTTTGACGGCCTGCAAATGGAACATGTTCCAAGAGCTCGAGAATGATATTGACTGACTGTCAAAGTGCGGCTGCAGCAAGTTACACAATGGAACCAGGGATTTTCGTGCTCAAGCTGACTCAAATGGCAAGTAACACCGTCATTGGATGAGCAAGAAGAGGAAGTTGGCCTCTGGTGACTACTTTCCGTGAGCTTCCTGAAGCCGTCGTTGCAAAGGTCCCCAAGATCAACACCAACTTGATCTTGAGGATGTCTGCTCCGGCAGAGACCCGTGGTTTGTTCCGTTGAAAGCAGACGCTCCCGACAAGTCTTGCTCGGCAAGCTTGTCGGGGAGCATCTAGCTCCGAAAGAGCCGCAGGCTCTTGCCGTAGAAGCTGATGTTCCCGCAGCAGCAGATGTGCCTTTAGTCCTTGTTGTCGAGCCGCAAGCTCCAACATGGGCGCAACAGATTGTCCATTTCCTTCAGACAGGAGAACTTCCCGAAGAGCAAGAAGAAAGCGGAAAGAGTAGCCCGGCGGTCAAGTATGTACCAGTTTGTCGATAGCATCGCATGTAAGAAGACTCAACGGTGTGAAATTGAAGTCTATTGCCAGGGAAGATGGACAGAAGCTCTTGGTAGAGATACATGGAGGCACATGTGGTCACCACATTGGCGCAAGGGCACTTGCCGGCAAAGCTTTCCGGCAAGGTTTCTTATGGCCGACAGCCCTCCAGGATGCAACTGCACAAGTAACCAAGTGTGAAGCGTGCCAGTTCCATTCCAAACAGATACACCAGCCAGCTCAAGCTCTCTAGACGGTCCCTTTATCCTGGCCATTTTTGATGCAGGGGCTCGACATCCTCGGCCCCTTCCCCGAAGGCTGTCGGGGCTTTGAGTACTTATGCGTCGCCATCGACAAGTTCACAAAGTGGCGGAAGTGGAAGCAGTGAGGAAGGTGGCGGCCGCGATCGGCAGCGATCAAGTTCTTCAGGTCGATTGTTTGCCGTTTTGGAATCCCTAACAGGATCATCACCGACAACGGCACGCAATTTATGAGTCGCACCTTCATGCAGTACGTCCAAGACCTTGGCGCCAAGGTCTGCTTTGCTTCATTGCTCACCCGAGAAGCAACGGTCAAGCGAGAGGGCAAGCGCTGAAGGTGTGCGCGAACTCAAGACCAGAACTTTCGACAGGCTGCACAAGTCTGGAAGAAAGCTGGATCGAGGAGCTGCCGGTGGTTCTTTAGTCGATCGAACGACGCCAAATCGAGCCAATCGGTCGGGCACCCTTTGCTCTAGTCTATGGAGCAGAGGCAGTTCTCCCCACGGAACTCGTATACGGATCGCCTCGAGTACTCGCTTATGATGAGCTTGAGCAAGAGCAGCTGCAACAAGATGACGTGCTGCTCCTCGAGGAGGATCGTCTTCAGGCCGCTGTGCGAGTCGCTCGCTACCAGCAAGCCCTGCGTCACTACCATAGCCGCAGGGTTAGTGCCAGAAGTCTCGAGGAAGGCGACCTTGTTCTTCGGCGCGTTCAGTCCGCCAAGAGTTCAAACAAGTTGGCCTTGAAGTGGGAAGGCCCTTATCGGGTGAAACGAGTCACTAGGCCTGGCCGTCATCCGCCTTGAGACCGAAGATGGCATTCCGGTGAGCAATTCCTGGAACATTGAGCATCTTCGTAAGTTTTACCCATAGGGCGCGATTGTCGGAATCCGTTCAGGCAACCACCTTTTGTACAAGTCTTGCCGCTGTTGCATGTAATCCTTCGTACAAAGCCGGGCGCAGACCCCGTGCATCGATGAGAGCTCATGTGTTGCGCATGACTTGTCAAGTTCATGCTTTCATCATTTTATTGCATGCTTTGGCTAACACTTTGTGCAGCAACCACACCCGGTAAGCAGAATCGAGCCCCTAGCCTCCATAATGTTATTTCCTCTTCTTTTTCTTTTCTTAAAGGAAAGAAGGCTCCCTTGCGCACAAGTTAACCAGGGGGGAGGAGGAGATAATACTATGGACCAGGCACCGCCGAGGAAGTTTCACCTCATCGGGAAGCAAGAAAGCGAGAAAAGCTAAGTTGCCAAAGTTTGAGCAATCAATTTTAAATTTTCGTTATCTTCCTCGAGCGATAGTACTTTGTATGGAAAACCCGTGTGCAGAGGAACCAAATCGTGACTGGTCGGCGCCCTTACTTTGTTTCGAGTCCGCTCAACAACTTAAGTGAGCTGCGGCTAGTCCGCGACAAGGTTGCTTGTCGAGCGACCCGCTTCGGCCAAAGTTTGACGTCCCTTTTCGGCATTTCGTGGCAAAAGTGCTCGCACCGACAAGTCCCCTAAATGCGTAAGGCGAAAGCATTACAAAGGAAGGAATCAAGTAGAGGAAATAATGTTGCATTGATCGATTCACCTAAGATAGAGTATATTACAGAATAACTTGTCGCTGATCTAACAAAGTTTTCTAAACATGATCGCGGCGACAAGGGAAAGATAAGGTTGGCGGCCTAGTCTACGCGGTCGCCTTTGATCCGCTTGATCTTGTTCACCTTGTCCACACTGGGTGCGACAAGGGCTTTGAGCTCCTCCATGTTGGCGTCGGACGGCAAGGATCTGAGGACACCGTTAAGGTTGAGGCCCGGGTTGCGGAAGGCCACCTTCATCAACACCTTCTTGAGGGCCCCTGCACAAACCTGGCGAGATTCCTCGGCAAGCTGCTTCGGGACCTCCTCCCGGAGTCGCCGGAGGCCCGTCACCACGCCTTTGAAGAATAGGCTAAGCTTGGCTGGGTCGGAGATGCTTTCGTCGGAAGAAATGCACGCAAGGTCCGCCATCCCAGCTCCATCGGCTCGTTGTGGATGTCGGTGGCGGTGTCCACAAGACCTTCGGTCCGGTGCTCCACGCTCTCCTCAGAAGGTGTTACAGGACGGAGGCAGCATTCGCATGACAGCTCCTCCTTGGCCTTGATCGCCTCCAACAAGCCCACCTCCCGCTCTCTGGCACCATCCAACGTCTGCGTCGAGTGGTCGATTTCAGCTCCAGATCCGCCTTGGAGTCCTTGGCGGCGTCGAGCTCCTTGGCCTGTCAAGAAGGCGGTCTACAGCTCGCCCAGCGTGTAGGCGTCCTTCTCGGCGCTCACGCTTGAGCACGGCAAGCTCTTCGCCGCTCTTCTTGAGGGTGGCCTCGGTGTGCCACCTTCGCCTTCAGCTCTTCCTTGGCGGCCTCGGCTGGCTGCGGCAGCGTCGCCGCTTCTGAAGCGCCCGCCAGCGACTCCTCACAGCGACAAGGTCCTCTTCGTGGCTGTCCAGATTGACCTTCCGCTCGCCGGCTTCGCTTTCCTCTGTGGCGAGCTTCTCGGCAACCAGCCTGCTCCTCATCAATGCGGCCTTCTCAAGGATGAAGGTCGTGCGCTCTCGCGAGCTTCTTGCGCCAGCGCGCCACGTCGCGGGCGCTTCTTTGTTAGCGCTCCGGAGCTCCTCGGCGTGCTTCTCCATGTCCGCTCCGCCCTCGCGACAAGGGCTTCCAGGTCTCCAACTTGGCTGGCGGGTGCGGTAGAGAGACAACAGCTTCTTCAGCTTGCTCCTCCTCGGACTACTTGTGCTGCTGCTTGGCGCATCCACCAGCGTCAGCCCAGCGGACGCAAGTAGCTCGCCGTCGAAGGTCTCGCCCTCGACCGGCGCCCTGGAACTCGGTTCCCAGGGGAGCTTGATGAAGACGCCTTCGCCGGCCTTCAGGTAGGCGCCGGGCTGGGGCTCCTCGGAGCCTGACGCCGCGGCAGCGGCGGGGGAATCGGCTGTCGGTGTAGTGCTTGCCGCTCCTGCGGCCTCAGGGCCGTCAGTACGACCGCCCGACCCCTCGCCGGCCTCTGCGTCGGCAGCATCGGTGGCCTCCTCGCCAACAGGCTCGTCGGCGACGGCCTCTTCTTCCACGACGATGACCTCTTCTTCCTCGGCGGCGGCCTCGTCGGTGTTGCAGCTGCGTTCCTCCTCGCCGGGCGGCCTCGACCTCCATCGGGTCTGCGTCCAGACGAAGAAGGGGGAGTCAAGCAGATGTTCAAAAAGAGAAACAAAAGAAAGCAAGCCCAAGGGAAAATTCCATGTAAGGGAGTTACACCAGCAGGATCCGCATGCCCATGGCCTCGACCACCGGAGGGTCGGCTGGCGCCGTCCTTTGCAGGGGTAGCCTCCCTTGCCGGAGTGGCCTCCCTTGTCGGGGTGGCCTCCCTTGTCGAAGGGAGATCCCTTGCGGGAGTTCTCCCTTGGCGGCGTGGTGACGTGGGCAGGATCTCGGGAGGCGGCTTCCGAGCCCCTCGTGATGAGGCTGCTCCGCTCCTACACAAACAAACAGTCAGAAATCAACGAAGAAAGGGCACCCCTGCACACCTAGTAGTAAGGAGAAAAACTGCACACTTACTCTGGGGGCTGTGCTGGGGGCTGCTCTGGGGAAGGGTTGCCGGGTCCGACAAGGCGGTATCGGGCGCGCCCGATCGCCACGCAGGAGAATCGTCCTCAACGACGACCGTCGGGATCTTGGCCCTCTTCGCCGCTCTCTGGGCCAGTGTCCTAAAAAGGAAAGAGTCCAGAACAAAGCAAATCAGATTCAAGATGAAGCAATAAAAATTGAAGAAATACAAGCACAATCGCGAGAAGCTTACTCTTCGCCTTCCTCCTCGGAGCTGAGCGGAGAAATCAAACTCCGCCCGCCTCCGGTGCGATGAGGCGGGGAGTGGGCTCTCTTGGCCGCTGGCGGAGGCGTCTGGCGGCGGCTCGAGAAGATTCCGTCCGGTTGTCGCTGCAGTTTAGGGGCGCTCTCGCAACCTCGCTTGTCAGCGGTGGAAGCGATCGGCAGCGCTGCTTGTGGGCGGTCTGCCGCCCGACTTCGTCTCCAACCCTGCGGAGAGCGCCTCCTCGGCCGGAGGGGCTCCGGCCCAGCGGCAAGTCGCTTGGCGGAGAAGAAGCGCCCTCGGCGGGTCCACTCGACCCGGCCTCGGTCCCGACAAGCTGCCCCTCCGGGCGACCTCCCCTCGCTCGGCAAGGCTTGCCGCCTTCGCCGCCTCCGCCTCCTCCACGGTGAACCGAAGGCTCAATGGCAGCGGCCTTCTGCCGCCTCCTCCCTGGTGGCGATCCGCGCCATCTCACGCCGGTGGTGTCTCGGGTGAGCCTCTTCGCTCATCGGAGCGGATTGGCACCTCTTGCAAGTCGTCAAGAATTGCTGCACGACCTTGTCGGGGGCTCTCGCCAGTCGGGACGATCCGTGGGAGTCGCACAGTGGCATCATGGCGCGGATGCGGTCGAGCGCCGAAGTTGTTGCACAATGGGGCGACCCCAGCGGCAACCTGAACCACTTTCGGGATGTTCGGGTCGTTCTTGAACAGCTCGAGCAGCACTGAATCCAGCTCCATGACGGTGAAGTTCCAATTCAGGCCCGGGCGCAGCCTCATGATGTCCGCCGCGTTACGGAACTCCCAAGCAGGCCTCCTCCTCTCCTGCAAGGGAAGCGGCGCGGGCGCGAATGAAGTCTGCGCCAACTGCTCCCTATCACCAACCCGGCAAGCCTGAGGCGCAGAATTAGTCCTGGGTCAGCTATCTTGACTTCGCATCCTCGGCGCCAAGTTACTCCAATCCTTGCCGCTGGCAATTGGGGTTTGGCGCCTGCAATGATGAAGGGCTGTGGGTTCTCCTCCACGACCCAGCACAGTTGGCTCTCCACTCCTCCCACTTGTTCCGGAACTCCCCCTCTAGGTAGGCCTCCTTCTTGCCGATCCTAGAGACCCAGGCTATTCCTCCGGCAAGTGGCTCTCCTCTCTCGACACGGGGAACAAAGAAATGGCAGAAGAGTGCCACGTTCGGGTGGACCCCGACAAAGTTTTCGCACAAATGTGCGAAAACGGCCATGGTCAAGATGGCCTTGGGGGTGAAATCAAGGAGGTGGAGGCCAAAGGTGTTCATTATGTCGCAAAAAAACTCGGAAAACGGCGGGCAAAGACCGCAATAGAAGAACAGGGCGAAGAAAGGGTACCCTGTTGGGGCCAGATCAGCGGGCGGAGGCGGAGCACCCTCGCGCCGGATGCGCACGAGTCTCCGTCGACCGTAAAAGGTAGAAGACGTCCCACAACTCCCAAGGCCGAGCTGCGAGGGGAAGACGGCCTGCTCCTTGCTTGTGGCCGCTTGAGCCGCTGCGCCGGCCTTTTGACTCCCTTCTCCTTATCGGCCTTCGGAGCCATGGCAAGGGGGGCGGAGGAGGTCGCTGGCGGTGAGTGTGCTTGCGGCGAAAGGGGGGCGGGGCGCTGCTCTCTTCGCACCGGAGAAGAAGAGGGGAGCGGCGGTGGTTTCTTGACAAGACAGCAATGGCAGGGGCGGTCGGCCTGCCTCTGTTTCCTCCGCTTATAAAGGGGAGGAGGGGGCGGACGTTCCGCTTATATTAATAAAGAACCCCCACGACCGCGCCCACGATCTCTCGCACGACGCCACGTCCGGTGCGTGCCGTTAGTGGGGATCGTGGTGGGTCCGGGGCGAGTTGCGGCGTGGTCGAGGCCGCGCGTGTCCGTGCACGCCTGGCCTGGCCCGACAAGCGCTTCGGCACCGTGCTCGGCCCGGGCCGGGGCTCTGTCGGTGTACTAGAGTAGGGGTACCCTAGTATCCCGTACTGCGTGCCGCAGACGATTCTGCAGCACCAGCGGCAAGGTTTGCCTCGTCACCGCCAATCTCCTCCGTGGCTCCCTTGGAGCCATTCAAGAACAAAGTATTAGATTGAGAAGACAAGGTCCCGACAAGAGGAGCTTGTCGGGAAGGCCACTCCAGGCACGCAGAAGACAAGGCCCCGGCAAGAAGAGCTTGCCGGGAAAGCTCGGGGCGTGACAAGTCTCCGGGCGCGACAAGGATTCGGCCGCGGCAAGGCGCTTGCTGCGACATGCAACTTCTCTCCGTCTCCGCTCCAGCTCACCCAGCGACGTGTCGCCATGGGACCGTTCCATGGGCGTGTGTCGAGCGGCTGTGCAGCCAGCGGAGAGCAGCGATAAGCAGCGCTGACAGGCTCGCCATCGTGGCGAGCGGAGGTGCACCTGACGGTTTCTGTTGCACTGTTTGGGCGACAACGACGGGATTTATTGCTTTTGTCCCTTGCCGTCGTGGTTAGGTATTTTGCACCGTACCTTTGTTCAAGTAGGTGTACCAACTCCTGTTTTTACATTTGTACCCCGCCTATGTTGCCACAGCCGGAGACCCTTGAGCATATAAAAGGAGGCCCGAGTGCAACGTAGAGAGGGTTCGGTTCACGTTTTTCGCAAGGTTCGGTTCCGCGGGTTCCGCAGGTTGGGCTGGTTCGATTCATTCGACTGGCCTTAGACTAGACACACTCACGCTAGGTTTTGTAGCTCGCATTGCTCCCTAGTAAGAACACAATAGATCAAACAAGCAGCAGTAGGAGTTTTATCTCCGGAGAGCTCGAAGCTGGGTAAACCGCTCGTGTGCATCACCTCGATCCGCTCTTCGTGCGATCTCCGCCCCCCTCCGAACCACAAGGGGCCTGGTCCGCCGGCCCCATAGGTGTCCGTGGGTACGATCAGCCTCCCCGACACCACTGTTCAATATTGAAGTGTTCCTGAAGAGGGTGAAGGATGGACGGTCAATCATCCACAAGCACTGGCCTAAAGTTGCAAAGACCTTCAACGTGAATGAAGGCTCAATATTCGCCTTCCGCTTTAGCAGCTCTCCAGATGAGATGCATCTGTCTATGTACTTTCTATGATGCTAATTTTGAAAGGTTGTAGATGTTGCATGTGACACTTGGTGTTGGTGCAGTTGTGTAATGGGGTAGCTGAGTGCTGAAGCTATATCATGTTGTACTCTGATGTATTTCAATTATGAAATCATGCTCCCTTAATATGGAAATGAAATATATTATGTGCTTAATATGAATGTCAATTATATTAATAAATGGATTATTAATAATAGAACAATTAGCCTGCTAATGGCCTGCTAATTGGGTTTTTCTATTGCAAACGGTTATTCAGAAAACACCGTGGGATACGACCTCAGGAAATGCACATAGTTTATAGGAATAAACCGTGTTGGATCAATGAACAATCACACACGACATTCTCTTGAAAACTGTTTGTGTGAGACCACCTTACGCAAATGTTTTCCACATAAAAACTATGTGCGATGGACAGTCTTTGCCACACAGTTTCTTCTATTCACCATGTGTGATGCATTCAATAACGCACACGATAAAATTGTTAATATCCTGTGCAATGGCAACGCTATCACAAACGATTTAACGGGGAAAATTGTGTGTGATGTACCTGCGAACGGAAACGTTTTCCTTGGAGCGGCTGTGTGGGATGTATATACAAACGGAAATATTTAGCGGGGACTGACTGTGTGGGATGTACTTATGACTGGAAACAATTTCGCCTATATAATTATTGTATTTTGTAGCACTATTGTACATATAACTGTATTTGATTGCTCGCAGGCCGCACACGACCTCATTTTGCCGAGCATGTGTGCCAGAAGGGCATATCCCCGACGGTTTCTGGGTCGTGTGGGAAGGACCCCCCCTATTGCCCACACTCACTTGGCGACGGTTCCAAATGCCGTCGCGGAAAGGGGTTAAAAAATATTTGTATAGCACCTCGATGTACCAGTGCAGCAGGCAGTCCTGCCGGCGTTGGTTTGAGCAGCTGGAGTAGGAAGAGCAGAGATTGAAGTAGCATGACAGCCGTTGGATGGACATCCAATAGTGCCTGCTCTCGTGTGTTGACTAAGTTGACAAGGCCTTGCTTGTGCTTCAACCTTTTTTTAGGAAAGCGTACGCTTCAACCTAGTAGGCCCACAAGTCAGCCTCAAATATGTGGAAAACAACATACAACCCATCTGCCATTATTGCTAATAAATGTATAGCCCATTGGATAATTCTTAAGGATTTCTTTGAACCCCATATTCTTCTTATTACCATGCCCATATTCTGGCCACGGTTAAAAATTCAACCAAATTTTCATATTTTGGTGCGGTCCGAACTGTTTTTAATCCCGAAATTTCGAATGACGTTCAAACTAATTTAAATATAATAAATTTATATCAATTTAAAATCCAACATAATTTTCCCTGCAAAAAATAATTAAATTCGAGATCTCAAAATCTTAAAAAAGATATTTGAAACTATTTGCCGGTTTGCTGTATTTTTAAAATTTACATCCCATTTCTTACTACTTCATTTTCTGGGCAAGCAAATACATCACTCTCGCCTTGAAAGATTTGCAGCCCAGCAGGGCTGAGAAAGCAAGTAGGCCTCCGTTGGGTATTTCTTTAAAAAAGGTAGAACTGGGCTAGCCATTTTCAGAAAGAATAAATACAACTGGGCTAATGATGTGGTAAACATAAAATAAAACCCTGGCTAGACGGGCCATAGCCCCCGCACAGCCCCGTTGTTACCCCGATCCGTCCCTAAAACTAGTAAATAACAACTGCTTGTTCCTAAAAAAAAGTAAATAACAATACTTGCGACCCTACTGGGTCCCTTGTGTCAGCCGCTCATTGTTTAATTCTCTCATTTATTCACTACATTGACAATGCCATGGGCCCCATATGTCCAACCACTAGGAGGAACCATTTTTTGGGCTTGTAATAACAAGGCACTTGCTTGCGTACTACCATGACCCTGGTAGGTCCTTACTGTCATCCTCTCCATGTACAGTCTTCTCCTTATTCCTCTCGGTTCTTGCCCATGTTGACAACGCCAGACGGCGGGGCACCGCACACAGCGAGCGAACTAAGGCGGAGGACAACACGAGGCCTCGGACGGGACGAACAGGAGCCGTGGAAGATGCCCCAATGTAGTCGAAGGTGAAGGGGAGTACGAGGGTTGACTGGTTCGGGTGTGGGTGCGTGTTGGGGCTAACATTGCCAGAGAATAACAGGATGTGTGGGGGAATAGAGGGATGGACTGGCTACCGTTTGAGGGTGCAATAGGGCGGCGGAGGTGCAGCCAATCATGGGAGGCGGGAGCAGGCGGCCGACGGGGTCGTTTGGTTTGGGCGGCTGGAGGAAGAAGACAAGAGATAGAAGATACACATCAGATGTTGGATGTCAATGCAACGTCTGGTAGGCAGAATCGTTTGTTGACTAAGAAGTCGACACCACCTTGGATAGGCTTTTTCCTCGTGGGTCCCAAATGTCAGAATCCAAATCTGTCACGGCCATGCAGCCTTTCTTATGAAAATTTACAGCCCATTTGGTATGCTAGTTCAAAATAAGTTTGTGGGTGCTGGTGCGGGCTAATCACTTGGTTTCTATAATGCACAGTGAGCTCAAGCAGCCGGTGCGAGTGATGTTATTTCCCTTGGTTGGGATTTGTTACAATATTTCTCTCTTTAATAAAGGAAATGCCTAGCCATTTGCCCCGTTTCAAAGAAAATATGATAGTCACAGCCGAGTTTAAAAAGGCAACAACATCTAACTCAAGCTTACAAACTGTACAAAAGCCCAAGGATTAATTGTTCATCAGGTTTAGACAAAACCCAGAATGAACTTGCATGGCAATAAAATCTAACCCAACCACTATTTTTGGCAGTCACAAACAAATGGGTCGGTTTGATCCATAAAATCAACATCCTGTGCCAAAAAGTTGACTGGCATATGACGACAAGTTGTTGTAAATAGAAGCCAAGCATATTCAGAAGCCCATTTAAAGACCTGAAACTTCTTTTTTTGTTGTTCAACATATCCATCCGTGAGAAATTTATTGTTGAAAAACTTAAGCCTCATGGACAATAGTAACCTCGCATTCAACAGGAAGAATGTGACGAAATTTCGGTTTGCCTGATTGGATGCATAACCTTCCAACATTATTTTCCTCAAACGAATGTCATGAGAACCGAGTAAATCCCGGTGCTTATTACACCACCGATTGGTTATATGTTTTTCTCCATATGTGTTACTGCCTACGTAGACATGAAAAAAGTGTATGTCGATAGAGCGACAGCCAAACGGTAATTCTAGTACAATATATATGGGCTTTCAATGTGCATGAAATAATCACCTCTATATACTAATTCTCCAGACATGGAAAGCATCGTAGGAAGCCAATAATTTTGTTTAGATCAATATTAAACATTTTGATATATAAGATCTTGACATAATCCAACACCATTGATAGGCTATCGATGGATGAACTGTTCATTGAGCATATAACATAATATTAGTATAAAAACATACTCCAAGATGATATAAAACTTATGCGCATAAATAAAAAGTGCAGCTTGTGATTACAAAAGTGTAGATGATAATATACAGTACCTAAATAAGTTTGGAGCCAAACACCATGTCGTGGTGTACAAACAGATCACGGATTACACCAAAGGCCTCAAGTTTAGGCACAGAGACGATAGTTATTTGCGAAGGTTTATAACAATAATCAAGAAGCAACCTTTGAAGTGAAGGGGCATCTTCGATAATGAGCTGCTATCCTTCAAAATAAATTCCAATGCTTTTAAGGTGAGGCGACATTATTTGGAGATAATGGATACAGATTTCTAATCTGAAAACAAGCAGCAAGCGCTCCAGGGCAGAGCAACCGGATTGGATGATGCTTTGTAGCGAGGCCTCTGACAAATCAACCACCACAAGCGAAAGTATTTTAAGAAGTGGGAGTCGAATCATTAGTACCAGATAGTCTGGTAGATGGCAGCAGGCTATGGTGAGGGTGTGGTGAGAGGAGGAAAACCACGAGATGGACAACGGTGGTGTGGGCACAAATACATAGAGTTAGGATCGCGGCATATATTTTTTGTAGTAATGCTAGAACTCAAGATGTTGGAGTTTTTCGAATTCACTGGGTGTCAGCCAGGCGTCCACCATGTAGGGTATGGATAGAAGGTAGCGTGTTAGGATGTAGAGGCGTTTAATGGGGCCCTGGTGGGAGGAGACGATGGATCTGAGGAGTTCACATTCAGAAAGGACAGATATCTGACGATAGTCGAGATTAAGAGGCGCGGTGCGCTAGAGAGTGCGCCACCGTGTGGGGACCCCGACTCACAAGTCGTGATCACCGAATGCACGTGTACAGTGATCCCAGAGATCAATGCTCACTGAACACACAGAAGCTGAATAACAAGTCTTACATCCATACATACCGTCTTACACAAATTATGACCATTATGGTCAAGTCTTACATAGATAAAGCCACAAGGGCTGAATACCAAATAAACTTAAGCAGCGAAAATCTTCGTCGATAAGTAGAACCCATGCCATCTGCCTTAACCCTACAGGCATTCTCGACTGAAGCGTCCCTAGTTCGCACGTTCGTCTCCAAAGAACTCTTCTTCGAACTCCTGCTCTTCCATGCCTTGCCAATTAAATAACCAGTGGCAAGCCAATGAGTACTTTGAATGTACTCGCAAGCGACCCATGATTTGGTTCAAAGTAACAATGCAATTGAACAACAAGTAAGCAACCTAGCTTCACGCTATTTGGGATGTCCTATCAACTCGTGAGATATGCATCAATGAACTTGGGTAAACTTGAGAACAGGTTACAGATATCAACACAAATAGAATTTTAATCAAATGCCATGCCATTCAACATGTCAAGTCACCACCTTGACACAAATAGTTCCTTTCCACACACACATGCACCGAGATGGTAAAGTTTCTGGACATAGTTTAAGTAGCACCTTCCAACTGTCCATGACCGTGGACATGGCTATTCGAATAGTTTGACACTCTGCAGAGGTTGCGCACTTTACCCACAAGATCCAGGAAGCTTTCATGTCACCCACGATCCCGCAGTACCTCAAGTACTCGGGGGAAGCACCCGATCATTACCTTTCCCTAGACGATACTAACATAGGGTCCACTCGTTGATACACAGCCCTCGTGTATAAGCAAAAGATCATGGGACTTTGCCCTTTTCACGTTATCACGCATACACGAAGGGACCAACGGTGTGTCCGCTGCCCTGTGAAAACAGTCATGGCCGCCTATCCAAGCGCAACCCCATCCCGAGAGTGACCTCAAGTCATCCCCGTCACTAGTAATGTGGGCACCATGCTAGTATAAGTCCAAGTAATCAATAATGCCCCGTCCCATAAAGGGGTAGAGTGGTTGCACATGTTTGGTTGGGACGGAAATCACACATAAATCTAATCCATCATTTTACACACTCCAAAAGCTCTCTTCGGTACACCACTTCTTCCTCAAGTGGTGACCTTAGTTCAACATCTCCCAAGGGCATTAGGGGCACCGAAGGCTTTCGAAAGAATGTAACCACGAAGAGTTCATGGTACACATGCATCATTATGCATCGACTAGTCTCTTGACAATGCATTCATGAACAAGGTAAGGTCATAAGTAGGGGTATGCATCGTGTGGTGGTTCACAACAAGTTTACCACCGTCATATTTCAGCATCGTGCAATCGGAAAAAGGGTACCGATGAACAAGAGGGTGTCATGGTCAAAGGGCTGCTTGCCTTGGTTGGCTTGTTCTTCGAGGTCTTCAAATCCTTCTGCTCCTCCTTCCTTAGCAACTTCGTCAAATACGTGACCTAATCGTCGCAAGGAAATAACGGAAAAATATGACAATAATGAAAACAAAAAAGTCAAAGTGCTCAGAAAAATGTCAACTTATTTTTGTAAAATACTAGGAGGAAAACTAGGAAGGGGAAAATTCTTGGTTTTGGATTTCGAGTTATGGGGACAGACTAGTGGATTTTCAAACAGAGGTTTTATCGTTCAATTTTGAATTTAAATTTGAACAGTGCAGAAAAGTGTAATGGATGGGTATGAAAGTTACATCAATAAATAGGTGGGATTATTCTGAGATTTTAGGAGTTGGAATTATTTTGTTTGGATAAGTATTTTATCCTGTGGAATTTTTATAAAATGCATGTAAAGAGAAAAGAAAAGTGGCCTGCGTGTCACTGGGCCAGAAAGGCCACGGGGCAGCAGGCCCAGAGGGAAATCAGCCCGCGCGAGGCCACCACGTTGAAGGCTTAAAGGCGGCACGCCTTTCACCGACGGGCGAACCGTGCACGCTGCAGGCGTTTTAAACCTGACGGGTGGATCCCACCCGTCAGGGCGACGGACAGGGCCCACGGCCGTTGTCGTCTACCTCCGTCCAGAGGCGATGGCGAGCGCGCCGGCAGCGATGCAAGGCACGGGAGGATGCGTGGGTGGTACCGTTTGACTCAGGGGGATGTCGCCGTTCGGGTGGTGGTGGAGATGGTCGCCGGAGCAGCCTGGTTCGCCGACGACGAGGTCACGCGGTGGAGGTGCTCCGGGCGTCGATGGTTCCGGCCGTTCCCGGCTGCAAAAAGAGCGGGGAAGAGAGGGGAAAGGGTCAGCGATGCCGCGTGGTTCCAGATCGAGAGAAAACGGGTGCGGAGGAGGCCTGTACCACGTGAATGCCGATGAGCCGAGGCGGCGGAGCTCGAGCTCGATCTCGAGCTCGGGCGGCTCCGGAGACAAATGGGTGGTGCGGGAGGTGGATTAGGAGTGTGGGGGAGCGATAGGAAGTGACAGAGGGGCTCGGGGTCACCTTTTATAGGCTGGCCGAGGTCCAACGTAGGCGCAGCCTACGGGTGCCCGCGGGATTGGCTCGGGTGGCCGTTAGAGACGAAATGAAGGGCTCGAGGGTGTTCGTGGGAGTGGTGTAGGGTGCCAGGGTGAGAGAGGAGGAGCGGGGCAAGCTGCGGGCGGACCATAGGAGCAGCGCGAGCATTGGCCGAGCGGGGCGGCGCTCTGGCGCGAGCTGCAGGAGAGAGAGGAGGGCGCGGGAGCAAGTGGGCGGCCTGCTGGCATGGAGCGGACGTCGAGGGGCATCGACTGGCGCGCGGGGGAGGCTCGAGGTGGCCGGGAGACGCGGCGTCAACGGTCGGGTGCCGTGCCAGGCGCTCCAGAACGCGACTTTGGCCGGCATCTGCGGCTTTCCCGCGTCCGCCCGCGTCCACTTGTGTCTGGCAGCTGAAGGGGGCATGGGAAAAAGCTGGGGAGAGCCTTGGATGCTCTGGAAAGCTGAGACGAAAGAGGGAGGCTAAGAGAGAGGGAGGAATCCACTGTCCAGAGAAGAAAAATGGGGTTCTCCCCCCTTCATCATTGCTTCCTCGGGCATCAAAGCACACAGGTGCTAGAGGGGGGCTAGGAGGGATCGTGGCAGAAAGTTGAGCCCACGGAGATTAGTGGAAGAGGTCAAAAATGGCATTTTGGAAAGGTGTCAGAAGGTGTTTGATAATGGTTTAGGTAAGTAGATGATTTCCATTTGCAATAAGACTCCACGGGGTGAAATAACACATATAATTAGGGCCTTCCACCAATTTGGAGCTTATTTGGGCAAAGTTGCCAATGCAACTTTTGTAAACCCTAGAAATTAGCAGAAATGAACTTGTGCAGATCCAGTTGAGTAAATCACTTCTCCTTGATGCACCACTTGGTGTGGTGGCCTCATTTTGTCATGTGATCATGCTCACAAAAGTTGGGGTCAAGGAGAGAAAGTTGGTAGTACAAAGTTGTTCAAATTTGGTTCTGGACAGAGAGGGTTTTGGGGCATTTGGGTGGACCAAAATGACCTTAATTGAGATGAGGCTTTGCAAGGTGATCACAATATGCATTAGTGACTTGCTGGATTTTCCTTGGATTTTATGAAAATATTTCCTGTAGAAATATTTCAAATCCTTGAAATGGGCAGGAATGGTTTTGGGAGGTTTTGTCCAATATTTTGAACATGACCATGTGTTGAAACTCTTATATATGGATAATATATGTCCACTGAGTTTCCCTGATTTTCCTAAAACATTTTTGAAGCTTTTGAATAATTTTAACCTATTAAAGACCATTTCTGGCCTAAAGAGAAGCCTTTAAATAAAATAGGAAAATAACTTCTAAAATTATATTTTTGTGGTTTTTGGTAGTCCTATACCTAATATGTTTCAAATATAATCTTTGAAATATTTTTCATACCCCAAATCAAGTATTTGTAGTGCAAAACTCAAGTCAGGGGTTTTTGGAAAACTAATTTTTGAAAATACTATTTGGCCAAATTATTTTTGTAAGAAAATACTGCACTTCACTATACACATGGCATGATCATTGGGCAGAAGTTTGGGGCAAGGAGATGAAGTATATAAGTTGGAGTTGTGTTGACTCTAAGGAGCACCTGAAAATCACAGAGAGAAAAACCAACTCCAAATAAAAGCCAAATGATGCAAAAGTTTTTGTTGGTCCAAATTTTCATGCTTTATTAATGCAGATCACATGCTACAAAAGCAGGGTGTGACAAACCTACCCCCCTTAAAAGAATCTCATCCCCGAGATTCCTAAACTAGGCTCTAAAAGAGATCGGGAAACTCGGATCTAAGGTAGTCTTCACGTTCCCAGGTGGCTTCTGATTCAGTGTGGTTTCTCCACTAGACCTTGAAGTATTTGATGGTGTGGCTTCGCGTACGTCGTTCTGCTTCATCCAAAATTCGGATGGGCCTCTCACGGTAGGTCAAATCAGGATGAAGGTCAATGGCTTGGTGATCGACATCTTTGTAGAGATCAGGCTTGTCTGGAACTTGGAGACACTTCCGGAGTTGTGACACGTGGAATACGTTGTGCACATCGGATAGCTCACGTGGTAGTTCCAACTGATAAGCCACCTCTCCTCGCCGTGCAGTGATCTTAAAGGGGCCAATGAATCTTGGTGCGAGCTTCCCCTTAACACGGAAACGCTTGGTTCCCTTAAGGGGGGGGGGGGTTACCCGTAGGTACACATGGTCTCCGACTAGGAAGTTCACATGTCGACGACGAGTGTTAGCATAGCTCTTATGTCTTGACTTGGCGGTCTTCAAACGCTCTCTGACTAGCTGCACTTGTTCTTCTGCTTCGCAGAGAACACCTGGCCCAAAGACTAGCCCTTCTCCGGTCTCTGATCAATTGAGGGGTGTGCGACACTTGCGCCCATATAATACTTCAAATGGTGCCATCTGGAGACTTGATTGGTAACTATTGTTATAGGAGAACTCAGTGAATGGAAGACAATCTTCCCACTTAGCTCCATATGCTAGGACACAGGCTCGGAGCATATCTTCGAGAATCTGATTCACTCATTCTGCCTGGCCTCCGGTCTGTGGGTGGAAAGCAGTGCTGAAAGACAACTTGGTTCCCATGGCCTCTTGGAACTTCTTCCAGAATCTAGAGGTAAACTGGGTTCCTCGATCTGACACAATCTCTTTAGGAACACCATGAAGACTTACAATTCTGTTGATGTATAGAGTCGCCAGCTCGTTGCCATCATAGGTAGTCTTGACAGGAATGAAATGGGCCACTTTGGTCAAATGGTCGACTATAACCCAAATGGAGTCATGACCCTTATTTGACCTGGGTAACCCAGTGACGAAATCCATTCCGACTTTATCCCATTTCCATTCGGGAACCTTGAGTGGTTGGAGCAATCCAGCAGGTCGCTGATGCTCAGCCTTGACCCTTTGTCATACATCACACTTTGCAACATAGGTGGCAATCTCCCTTTTCATCCCGTGCCACCAGAATCTTTCCTTCAGGTCCTGATACATCTTGGTCCCTCCAGGATGGATGGAATACGCGTTGTCATGAGCTTCTTGCAAGATCAGATTCTTGAGCTCAATCTTGTTGGGCACGCAAATGCGATTCCCGAACCACACAACACCTTGCTCATCCTTAGGGAAACTTGGGGCTTTGCCCGCCTTGATCTTCCTCTTGATGCCTTCAATACTCTCGTGACCCTTCTGAGCTTCCTTAACATCATCCATCAGGGTAGGCTTGACTTCAAGGTTGTCTAAGAATCCTGGTGCAACCAGTTCCAATCCGAAGCCTTCAAGTTCTTCATATAAGGCCGGTAACCTTTCCTTAAGCATAGCATTCAAGGAACAAGCCTTTCTGCTTAAGGCATCTGCTACCATATTAGCCTTTACAGGGTGGTATTGAACACATGTCATAATCCTTGATCAACTCTAGCCATCTCCTCTGCCTCATATTCAATTCTTTCTGAGTGAAAATATACTTCACACTTTTGTGATCCGTGTATATCTCACATCGCTTCCCTATAAGGAAATGTCGCCAGGTCTTCAAGGCGTGAACTACAGCTGCCAACTCAAGGTCATGAGTAGCGTAGTTCTCTTCATGAGGACGTAGCTGTCTGGATAGATATGCTACGACTCTGCCTTCTTGCATCAGGACACCACCGAGTCTGGTTCTTGATGCATCACAATATATTACAAATTCCTTGTGAATATCAAGTGTGGCCAGTACTGGGGCGGTGGTTAATATCTTCTTCAGCTCCCGGAAGCTCTCTTCACATTTTGGTGTCCACTCAAACTTCTTGTCTTTCTTCAGGAGTTGGGTCATAGGTCGGGCAATGCTTGAGAATCCTTCAACGAACTTGCGGTAATATCCCGCGAGTCTAAGGAAACTTCTGACTTCTTTCACATTGCTCGGGGTTTGCCATTCAGTCACGCCCTGGATCTTGGTGGGATCCAGTGACAACCCTTCGGCATTCAGTACATGACCCAAGAATCCAAGCTCATGCAGCCAAAAATCACACTTGCTGAACTTGGCGTACAGTTGGTGCTCTCGAAGCTTGTATAGGACCATCCTCAAGTGTTGCTCGTGCTCTTCTTCCATCTTCGAGAAGACAAGAATGTCGTCAAGGAAGACGACAACAACCTTGTCCAAATATTCCATGAATACCTTGTTCATGAGATACATGAAGTAAGCTGGGGCATTGGTCAATCCAAAGGACATGACCGTGCACTCATACAGGCCTTATCTGGTCACACATGCCGTCTTCGGAATATCTTGGGGTCTGATTTTCAGTTGGTAGTACCCAGATCTATGGTCAATCTTGGAGAACACCTTGGCCCCATTGAGTAGATCAAATAGATCTTCAATCTTGGGAAGTGGGTACTTGTTCTTGATTGTAACTTCATTGAGGGAGCGATAATCAATGCACAAGCGGATGTTACCGTCCTTCTTTGCCACAAACAGAACAGGAGATCCCCAAGGGGAGGCACTGGCGGATAAATCCCTTCCTCAACTGCTTCTTCCAGTTGCTTCTTCACTCGCTAACTCTTCCGATCCCATTCTATATGGCTTCTTGTAGATGGGTCCTGCTCAGGCATGAGCTCGATGATGAACTCAATGTCTCGGTCAGGAGGCATTCCGGTAGCTCATCAGGAAAGACATCGGGGTATTCGCATACTACCGGCACTTGCTCCAACCCAACTTCAGTCAGACAGTTGACTTGGGTGGCTTGAGCAGAGGAGGGGTTGGAGGCAAATTTAACTTCGACTCCTTGGTCATTGGTCACAGTGACAGTTCGGTTGGCACAATCTAACAAGCCTTGGTGCTTGATGAGCCAATCCATTCCTAAGATCACATCTAAGCCTTGCGATCTTAAGATGACAAGGTCTGCTAGAAAATCTACACCGTTAATGACAATCCCGACTCCCTTACATCCTATCTTGGCTCTCATCTCTGCTCCGGGGGTTTGTACCACTATAGGGTTATTCAGGGGTGTAGGGGTCATGCCACTTTTTAATGCAAACCTTTGGGTGACAAATGAATGCGTGGCTCCAGAATCAAACAAAACAGTTGCGGTTGCGGAGTTTACAAGGGTACCCATCACGACGTCCGGGTCTTCCTGGGCTTTTTCTGCAGTGACATGATTCACACGACCCTTGCCATTGTTGGGTGGGTTGCGGAAAGCTTGGTTCCTTGGTGGCATCCCGCGGCCTTGTCCTTGGTTCTGCGCATTGGGGCGCGGGGCATCGGGCTTCTTGTTGGGGCACACCCTTGAGATGTGTCCTGCCTGACCACATCCAAAGCAAGTGACTTGGTTTGGGTTGTTGATCTTGTTACCTCCGCTGTTATTGGGGTTGTTGAAAGCTGGCCTGGGGTTGGCATACTGCTGAGGCTGATTGTTGGTGCATGGGTTCTTGGCTGCTGATAGATTGGCTTGACCGGGGCTGGCTGCCACGGGCGAGGCTTCTGGTTGCTGGAGTTACCCTTGGTGATCATCTTGCGCTTACGAGTATCATCCAAAGCACGTCGCTTGTCCTCAAGCATGAGTGCCTTGTTCACCAGGTCAGGAAAGGTTGGGCAGTCACACACAACAAGCGAGCACTGCAGAGTCTGGTGAAGGCCTTCCATGAAGCGCTCTCTTTTGGCAGCATCAATGCTAACATCCTTAGGAGCATACCTTGATAGAACACTGAACTTCTGCATGTACTCCTTGACAGTGCTACTTCCTTGCTTCAGGGCCCGGAACTCACGCTTCTTGATGACCATAATTCTAGAAGGAATGTGGGCCTTGCGGAATTCTGCCTTGAAGTCATTCCAAGTGATGTTTTGCCCCGCATGCATGACCTTGAATCCATCCCACCAAGCTCTGGCAGTTCCTCCGAGACAGTGGGCAGCATAACCCACCCTCTCACGGTCTTCAGTGCAGCCGACTAGTTCCAACAGATCCTCAATGGTGCGGACCCAGTCGTCTGCATCCAGGGGTTCAGCAGTCTCGATGAAGGTGGGTGGCGCATGCTTCTTGAACTCTGCCAACGTGGAATGTCCATTGCCGTTCCCCGCCGGCTGGCGGTTGACAGCTTGAGCAATCATGTGGAGGGTTGCAGTCTTGGCTTGGCGTTCCTCTCGGAAGGCTTGGAGGAGCTGGGCCACGTCCATGTTTGGAGGTGGTGGCGGTGGTGGAGCTTGTCCTTGTGTTTGGCCCTGATTGGCTCCTGCTCCTGCTTCTTGCTGCTGGGTAGAGGTACCAGTACGTGTTACAACTGGCATCCTGTTGGAGCGGTCAAGGGCTCATGATTGGGGAAAAAATGAGAGAAAGCAATATAAAGGGAATGCCTAGTATGGGGGTCGGTATGACACTAATTGTTTTCATGCTAGTGCCAAAGGCCAAACTCATTCATTAAAAATCCAAATGGGTGATGTAGTTGCTTACAAGTTCCCGAAAGGGAAAGTACAACTTCCATCAAAACAAGTCGAAAATAAACACAACACAACATGGTTTCATTTGAACCATTACATAGACTCGACTTCGCATAAGGGGTACACGACCTATCCTACCTTAAGGGTTACGGACTGGCCTATCCTAGTCCTGAACGGTGTCTAAGTTGTGTATTCCGGCTCCTCTGGGTCTTCCTCTTCATCTTCATCCGTCTCAGTTTCTTCGTCACTAGAGGGAGTGGGGGAGTGGAGGAGCTGAACACGGTGCTGCTTCGCCCATGGCACCGTGAAGAGGTTGCGATACTCCTTCGCCATCATACGGCGTGGCTGAGATGATCCCTTGGCATGCGTGACCTGCAGGGGTCGCCCGCCTCGATAGGCAACAACGGGCTGTCCAGGGGGTGCACCATCCTTCTTGATCATGTCCGCCTTTGCCTGAGCTGGGCGGAGGAGTTCCTTGGTCTCGTGGAGTTCCTTCCAAAGCTCCATCGACTCCGAGGCCAGGTGCTGTGCCAGGCTGTCAGCACACAAGCTGAAGTAGGTCTGGAAACGGAGGGAAAGTCCTTCGTCCATGGGTGGAGCTGGTGCGCTGCTCTCGTCATCACCCTCCTTACAATAAGGCAGGTAACGAGTGGCTGGCTCACTTTCCATCTCTGGCAGAAGATCCCGAAGGCGAGTCAGTGCCTTGAGGGTAGCAGTCTCAACGGCGAGAAGCAGGGTCACCATCTGGGGTCCCTCAAAGAACCAGCTCGTCGGGGAGTCGTTCGCCCTCACGACTACCTCCACGTGATACTCCATCTTAGTACTGTTGATCCACTGCTCGTGGTAGGAAAAGGTGGGGGCTCGAGTAAACTGGCACTTCTTGAGGCTGTCCTCGAGAAGCACGGGAAACCCGGTGGTCAGGAAGTCCTCGGGTACGACGGCCATCTATAGAAGTGGAAGGGGAAGGGTCAATAGAGGAAATGTGACCTATGTTTGGGACATTTTTAGAAAACATAGGTATATAGGTAATTTCTATAGATAGTCTCACTCTAACTAATGTCCATGCTAACTAAGGCTTCCTATAGTCAAGATGGCTCTGATACCAGCTCTGTGGGGACCCCGACACACAAGTCGTGATCACCGAATGCACGTGTATAGTGATCCCAGAGATCAATGCTCACTGAACACACAAAAGCTGAATAACAAGAGTCTTACATCCATACATACTGTCTTACACAAATTATGACCATTATGGTCAAGTCTTACATAGATAAAGCCACAAGGGCTGAATACCAAATAAACTTAAGCAGCGGAAATCTTATAAGTAGAACCCATGCCATCTACCTTAACCCTACAGGCATTCTGACTGGGAAACGTCCTAGTTCGCATGTTCGTCTCCAAAGAACTCTTCTTCGAACTCCTGCTCTTCCATGCCTGGCCAATTAAATAACCAGCGGCAAGCAAATGAGTACTTTGAACGTACTCGCAAGCGACCCATGATTTGGTTCAAAGTAACAATGCAATTGTACAACAAGTAAGCAACCTAGCTTCATGCTTGTTGGGATGTCCTATCAACTCGTGAGATATGCATCAATGAACTTGGGTAACCTTGAGAACAGGTTACAAATATCAACATAAATAGAATTTGAATCAAATGCCATGCCATTCAACATGTCAAGTCACCACCTTGACACAAATAGTTCCTTTCCACACACACATGCACCGAGATTGTACAGTTTCTGGACATAGTTTAAGTAGCACCTCCCAACTGTCCATGATCGTGGACACGGCTATTCGAATAGTTTGACACTCTGCAAAGGTTGTGCACTTTACCCACAATATCCAAGAAGCTTTTGTGTCACCCACGATCCCGCAGTACCTCAAGTACTCGGGGGAAGCACCCGATCATTACATTTCCCTAGACGATACTAACATAGGGTCCACTCGTTGATACACAACCCTCGTGTATAAGCGAAAGATCGTGGGACTTTTCCCTTTTCACGTTATCACGCATACATGAAGGGACCAACGGTGTGTCCGGTGCCCTGTGAAAACAGTCATGGCCACCTATCCAAGCTGACCCGTCCCGAGAGTGACCTCAAGTCACCCCCGTCACTAGTAATGTGGGCACCATGCTAGTATCAGTCCAAGTAATCAATAATGCCCCGTCCCATAAAGGGGTAGAGTGGTTGCACATGTTTGGTTGGGACGGAAATCCCACATAAATCCAATCCATCATTTTACACACTCCAAAAGCTCTCTTCGGTACACCACTTCTTCCTCAAGTGGTGATCTTAGTTCAACATCTCCCAAGGGCATTAGGGGCACCCGAAGGGGTTTTTGAAAGAATGTAACCACGAAGAGTTCATGGTACACATGCATCATTATCCATCGACTAGTCTCTTGACAATGCATTCATGAACAAGGTAAGGTCATAAGTAGGGGTATGCATCGTGTGGTGGTTCACGACAAGTTTACCACCTTCATATTTCATCATCGTGCAATCGGAAAAAGGGTACCGATGAACAAGAGCGTGTCATGGTCAAAGGGATGCTTGCCTTGGTTGGCTTGTTCTTTGAGATCTTCAAATCCTTCTCCTCCTTCTTCCTCAGAAACTTCGTCAAATACGGGATCTAATCGTCGCAAGGAAATAACGGAAAAAATAAGACAATAATGAAAACAGAAAAGTCAAAGTGCGCAGAAAAATGTCAACTTATTTTTGTAAAATACTAGGAGGAAAACTAGGAAGGGGAAAATTCTTGGTTTTGGATTAGGAGTTATGGGGACAGACTAGTGGATTTTCAAACAGAGGTTTTATCGTTCAATTTTGAATTTAAATTTGAACAGTGCAGAAAAGTGTAATGGATGGGTATGAAAGTTACATCAATAAATAGGTGGGATTATTCTGAGATTTTAGGAGTTGGAATTATTTTATTTGGATAAGTATTTTATCCTGTGGAATTTTTATAAAACAGACAGAAAGAGAAAAGAAAAGTGGCACTGTGCCACTGGGCCAGAAAGGCCACGGGGCAACAGGCCCAGAGGGAAATCAGCCCGCGCGAGGCCGCCACGTCGAAGGCATAAAGGCAAAGTACGCCTTCAGCCGACGGGCGAACCGGTGCGCGCGCGCGTGCGTTTTTAAACCTGACGGGTGGATCCCACCCGTCAAGGCGTGTGGCTGACGGACAGGGCCCACGGCCGTCGTCTTCTACCTCCGTCCAGAGGCGATGGCGAGCTCGCCGGCGGCGATGGAAGGCACGAGAGGATGCGTGGGTGGTACCATTGGACTCAGGGGATGTCGCCGTTCGGGTGGTGGTGGAGATGGTCGCCGGAGCAGCCTGGTTCGCCGGCGACGAGGTCATGCGGCGGAGGTGCTTCAGGCATCGATTGTTTCGGCCGTTCCTGGCTGCAAAAAGATCAAGGAAGAGAGGGGAAAGGGTCAGCGAGGCCGCGCGGTTCCAGAACGAGAGAAAACGGGGGCGGAGGAGGCCTGTACCTCGCGAACGCCGACGAGCCGAGGCGGCGGAGCTCGAGCTCGATCTCGGGCTCGGGCGGCTCCGGAGACAAATGGGTGGTGCGGGAGGTGGATTAGGAGTGGGGGGGAGCGACAGGAAGTGAGAGAGGGGCTCGGGGTCGCCTTTTATATGCTGGCCGAGGTCCACCGTAGGCGCGGCCCACGGGTGCCCGCGGGATCGGCTCGGGAGGCCGTTAGAGAGGGAATGGAGGGCTCGGGGGTGTTCGTGGGAGTGGTGTAGGGTGCCAGGGTGAGAGAGGAGGAGCAGGGTGAGCTGCGGGCGGGCCATAGGAGCGGCGCGAGCATTGGCCGAGCGGGGCGGCGCTCTGGCGCGAGCTGCAGGAGAGAGAGGAGGGTGCGGGAGCAAGTGGGCGGCCTGCTGGCGTGGAGCGGACGTCGAGGGAATCGATGGCGCTGGGAGGCTCGAGGTGGCCGGGAGACGCGGGCGCCAACGGTCGGGTGCCCTGCTAGGGCGCTCAGAGCGACTTTGGCCGGCATCCGCGGCTTTCCTGCTGCTCAAGCGCATCCACTTCAAGGCCCTGCAGCTGAAGGGGGCATGGGAAAAAGCTGGGGAGAGCCTTGGATGCTCTGGAAAGCTGAGAGGAAAGAGGGAGGCTGAGAGAGAGGGAGGAATCCACTCTCCAGAGAAGAAAAATGGGGTTCTCCCCCCCTTCATCATTGCTTCCTCGGGCAGCAAAGCACACAGGTGCTAGAGGGAGACTAGGAGGGATCGTGGCAGAAAGTTGAGCCCACGGAGATTAGTGGAAGAGGTCAAAAATGGCATTTTGGAAACGTGTCAGAAGGTGTTTGATAATGGTTTAGGTAAGTAGATGATTTTCGTTTGCCATGAGACCCCACATGGTGAAATGACACATATATTTAGGGCCTTCCACCAATTTGGGGCTTATTTGGGCAAACTTGCCAATGCAACTTTTGTAAACCCTAGAAATTAGCAGAAATGAACTTGTGCAGATCCAGTTGAGTAAATCACTTCTTCTTGATGCACCACTTGGTGTGGTGGCCTCATTTGGTCATGTGATCATGCTCACAGAAGTTGGGGTCAAGGAGAGAAAGTTGGTAGTACAAAGTTGTTCAAATTTGATTCTGGACAGAGAGGGTTTGTGGGCATTTGGGTGGACCAAAATGACCTTAATTGAGATGAGGCTTTGCAAGGTGATCACAATATGCATTTGTGACTTGCTGGATGTTCCTTGGATTTTTAAGAAAATATTTCCTGTAGAAATATTTCAAATCCTTGAAAAGGGCAGGAATGGTCTTGGGAGGTTTTGTCCAATTTTTTGAACATGACCATGTGTTGAAACTCTTATATATGGACCATATATGTCCACTGAGTTTCCTTTATTTTCCTAAAATATTTTTGAAGCTTTTAAATAATTTGAACCTATTAAGGACCATTTCTGTCCTAAAGAAAAAGCATTTAAATAAAATAGGAAAATAACTTTTAAAATTATATTTTTGTGGTTTTTGGTAGTCCTATACCTAATAGGTTTCAAATATACTCTTTGAAATATATTTCATATCCCAAATCAAGTACTTGTAGTGCGAACCTCAATTCAGGGTTTTTGGAAAACTAATTTTTGAAAATACTATTTGGCCAAATTATTTTTGTAAGAAAATACTATATTGCACGATACACATGGCATGATCATTGGGCAGAAGTTTGGGGCAAGGAGATGAAGTATATAAGTTGGAGTTGTGTTGACTCTAAGGAGCACCTGAAAATCACAGAGAGAAAAACCAACTCCAAATAAAAGCCAAATGATGCAAAAGTATTTGTTGGTCCAAATTTTCATGATTTATTAATGTAGATGACATGCTACAAAAGACACACCAAGTTGCGAGGACTTGTGTGCGGCAGCTATGACGCCCCCGATTCAATCGTACACTAATCATACACGCAAACGTGTACGATCAAGATCAGGGACTCACGGGAAGCACAACACAACTCTAAAAATAAAATAAGTCATACAAGCATCATAATACAAGCCAGGGGCCTCAAGGGCTCGAATTCAAGTGCTCAATCATAGACGAGTCAGCAGAAGCAACAATATCTGAGTACAGACATAAGTTAAACAAGTTGCCATAAGATGGCTAGCACAAACTAGGATACAGATCGAAAGAGGCGCAAGCCTCCTGCCTGGGATCCTCCTAAACTACTCCTGGTCGTCATCAGCGGCCTGCACGTAGTAGTAGGCACCTCCGGTGTAGTAGGAGTCATCGTCGGCCAGTGGCGTCGCTCTGGCTCCAAAGATCTGGTTGCGACAACCAGGTAGAAGGGAAAGGGGAAAAGAGGGAGGAAAGTAACCGTGAGTACTCATCCAAAGTACTCGCAAGCAAGGAGCTACACTATATATGCATGGGTATATGTGTAAAGGGCCATATCGATGGACTGAACTGCAGAATGCCAGAATAAGAGGGGGCTAGTTAGTCCTATCGAAGACTACGCTTCTGGCAGCCTCCATCTTGCAGCAAGTAGAAGACAGTAGATGGTAAGTTCACCAAGTAGCATCGCATAGCATAATCCTACCCGGAGATCCTCCCCTCGTCGCCCTATGTGAGAGCGATCACCGGGTTATATCTGGCACTTGGAAGGGTGTGTTTTATTAAGTATCCGGTTCTAGTTGTCATAAGGTCAAGGTACAACTCCGGGTCGCCTGTTACCGTGCACACGGCTATTCGAATAGATCAACTTCCTGTTTGGGGTACACCACATTACCAAGACGCTCGATCCCTCCGCCGGGCACACTTTCCTTGGTCATGTCCGGCCTCGGGAGATCAACACGTCGCAGCCCCACCTAGGCTCAACAGAGAGGTCAGCACGCCGGTCTAAATCCTATGCGCGCAGGGGTCTGGGCCCATCGCCCATTGCACACCTTCATGTTGCGAACACGGCCGGAAGCAGACCTAGCCCCTTAATACAAGCGCGAGCTTATGGTCCAATGCGGCGCACCGCTCAGTCGCTGACGTCAAAAAGAGCTTCGGCTGATACAACGACGCCGGTTGCCCATATCTTGTCCCACGTAGCGGTTACTGCGTATAAGGTCAACGACCCAACTCAGATCAAATACCAAGATCTTGTTAAGCGTGTTATTATGAAGTAACCACGGACACCGACCAGGGTCAGGCCCACCTCTCTTAGGTGGTCTCAACCTTCCCTGTCGCTTTGCCACAAAGTAACAGTCGGGGGCTGTCGGGAACCCATGCCCACCTCTACCGGGATGGAGCCACCTGCCCCTTCAGTCCCCATCTCCGAACAGTATCATAAGTAATGTAACAGTATAAAGTATATAACATATGCCCGTGATCACCTCCCGAAGTGAGCACGACCCAGTAGTATAGCATGGTAGACGGACAAGAGTGTAGGGCCACTGATGGAATACTAACATCCTATGCTAAGCATTTTGGATTGCAGGTAACGGTAACAACTGTAGCAACAATGACAGGCTATGCAACAGAATAGGATTAACCAAAAGTAGTAACATGCTTCACTACTCTAGTGCAAGCAGTAGAGAGAAGGAATAGGCGATATCTGGTGATCAAGGGGGGGGGGCTTGCCTGGTTGCTCTGGCAAGAAGGAGGGGTAAATCAACAGGCGTAGTCGGACGCTGGCACCAAAGCAGCGGCGTCGGTCTCGTAGTCTACGGAGAGAAGAGGGGGAAGAAACAGTGAATACAATGCAAACAGATGCATAACGATGCGTGACAAAGCAAACAGCGGTGTTAGGTGTGCCCTAACGCGGTAAGAGGTGATACCGGCGAAGGAGGGAAACATCCGGGAAAGTATCCCCGGTGTTTCACGTTTTCGGATAGATGTACCGGAGGGGAAAAGTTGTGTGTTCAATATGCTAGGGGTGTGTGGCGGATGAACGGACCGCGTATCTGGATTCGTCTCGTCGTTCTAAGCAACTTTCATGTACAAAGTATTCCGAAGTAATTTTCAAGGTTTTATTACATTTTTGTAATCAACAGATTTAGTTTATTTCAAAAACAGGTTTACTGCATCAGCATGACATCAGCAAGATGTCAATAGTCAACATGGTGTTTGACTGGTCAACTAACATGCATGACCCACTGTCATAGTCACAATTTAACTAAAATAGGCTTAAACACCTAACCTAGTTAATCAGGTCAAATTAAGCAAGGTTAATTAATTAAACAAATTTTATTACTAATTAATTAATTAATTCACTTTATTATTTCTTTTATTTTCCATTTTTATATTTCTCCACTCTTTTCTTTTTATCTGATTTACAGGGGGAAGGCCCCACCTGTAAGTGTGTTCGGCCACCTCCCTCCTGTGCACGAACGCGCACAGGGGAGGGGCAGGGGCGCGGTGGCCGGACCTGGCCCCGGCGAGGCCATGGTCGAGGCCGGCGGCGGGGTAGGTGGAGTAGGGCGTCTGCCACGGGGTGGAGCGTGAGGCAGGCGGCGGAGGCAACAAGGGAGGTTGCGGCGGTGCGGGCCACGGCAGATGCAAGCACAACAGAGAGGAGCAACAAGGCGGGTGTGGTTCATCGCGGCTGCGGGCGCGCGCGACGGCACGCCGGGCGGGATGAGGCTGCGGTGAGCGCGGTCGGTGCGCGTACAGAGCGGTGGTCAGGGGCGTGCGCCGGCGCGGTGGTCGGATCGACGATGGAGTGCAGGGTGAGCAGGAGGCCGGTGGCCTCACCAGCGTTGAAGAGAAGCGGGCGGCGAGGCATGAGGAGGCCGGTCATATAGGAGGACGAAGACGGGCGGTCCGGCGACGCAGCGTCGGGGAGGCATGGTCGAGGTAGCTCCGGGCGGGGTCTAGCGCCGGCACAGTCATAGACGGGGCAGCGAGGTGGCGGGGCGACAGGCTGCGGCGTTGAGCGAAGGGGGCGCCGGCTGCCGACGGGGCAGGGGCGTGGTCGGGGGGTCGCGATGGGGTGCCAAGTTCGGTGCCCCCGATCCTGATTTGGATCGGGGAGGGAGGCAGAGTGAGGAGTGGGACGTGGGAGGGGAGTGGGGGAAGTGGGATCGGGTGAGGGGTTAGGGTTTGGGTAGGTGGCCTTGAAGGCCAGAGAGGGGGCGGCTGGGCCGATCGATTGGCTAGCTGGGCCGGTTGGCCTAGTGGGTGGGGGGGGGGGCGGTTCCCTTTTTGTGTTTTCTATTTTGTGCCTTTTCCTTTTATCTATTTTTCCTTCCTAACATAGTTTCTATTTATTTTTTATTTTTTTGACTATATACTGCAAGGCAACAGCCTCACAGTCCTTTATTAATAACTAATAAAGAAGTATAGTTACAAGTTTACAAATTTACAAGAAAAGAGAAGAGATACTTACAAGAATAGGGTCTAAGAAAGGTTAGCTAGCCAAGACAATAAACTATCTTTATATTTACATCTAATTCTATGAGACAACAGAGAAAGGTCATGGATAAAGTTCCTTCTCCAAGATCTAAAAGAAGGTTGCTCATTTATGAAGATCTTCCCATTCCTTTGTGTCCAAATATTCCAAGTAGCAGTGAAGACAACCTCAATGAAAAAAGTCTGACCGAAATCCCTCCTAACTGTTTGAGCCATCTCATATGTGGTTTGGTTCGGTTGAACGGACCAAGATATCCCAAGATAGTTCCAAACCCTTTGACTAAAATTGCAAGCAAATAAAAGATGAGCCCGATCCTCATGTTGTCCAAGGTTGCATAGAAGATATGTGTCATCCTAGATGATCCAATGTCGACGTTGCATCATATCCCTAGTGTTCAAACGGTCCATTAAGAGAAGCCAACCAAAATCTTTGAACTTGAGCGTGCATGCACACTTCAAAATCAATTTGAAGATGGGGTCAACCACTAGGTGTGAGAAGTAAGAGTCATAGTATATCTTTGACATAAAAGCACCAGACTTCGAAGGCCACTTCCAAATGTCTTTGCTCTCTCTATCTAGATTGATCAAAGGCAGCAGGGCCTGAAGCTGTGTGAATTCCGAATAGGCCTTCTGTGACAGAGGCAAATGGAAATGATCCAAGGCATCAGGCAGCTCCATAAACTCCTTGACAGTGATTGCATCATCAACTACAAATTAATGTAGCCTTGGGAAGCAGTCTTGTAAAAGGACAACACGATTTCCTAGCTGCCAACAGTTGAGCCAAAAAAGCACCGTGTCACCAACATGAACTTGTGGAACAGCTAGCTTGCAGAAATTGGGATATAAGCGCATGACATCACGCCACCAAAAGGAGCCACAGATCTGAGTGCTTTGAGGTGGTGACGATGCCTAAGAAGTGTCCCAAATTAATGATACCCAAGGCACGTCCACATTATTAAAGAACTTGAAGAGATGCTTTAGTAACAAAGCCTCATTTTGAATGCCCTAGTTAAGAGCACCCAAACCACCGAAATGCTTAGGGCGACAGACTAAATCCCAAGCAGCCAATGATTGGCGTGGGTTATCCGTGTTGCCTCTCCACAGACATTGTCTCGTGATTCGCTCTAACTACTGCAAAATGCCCTTGGGAAGAGATAAGGTACACAAGAAATATATTGGCATGGAGCACAACACCGACTGTAGAAGTTGTAGTCGGCTTCCTTGATTTAGCAGGCATGAGGAAGCAGATAAGAGTCACTCAACGCGATCAACCAGAGGCAGCAGATCATAGATTGTAGGCCTAGAAGTTCCCATTGGCAATCCTAGATACGTGAATGGCATTGACCCAACATCGCATCCGAGCAAAGAAGCCACCCTAGCACCTTCCTCGATCACCATATTGATTGGAATGAGTGAGGACTTACTAAAGTTTACACGTAATCCTATTGACGCTGCAAAGGTGTCAAGCATCTCCTTGAAAGCAATAAGCTGATCATCGATCACTGGCAGAACAATTAAAGTGTCGTCGGCATATTTACAATCGGGTAGTCTCTGGAGCTGGTTGGGATTGGCAGTGAGAGGATGTTCCTAGAACACATCTCATTGACTACAGATTGCAATAAATCAACCTCGATCACAAAGAGCAACGGTAATAGATGATCCCCCTGACGCACGCCCTTCTGCAAACAAAATGATTGCCCGGCACACCGTTGAGAAGCTCAGAAGAAGATCTCGAAGATAATATGCTATTGATCCATCCAGTCCAACGGGAGTCAAAACCCTTGCATTGTAAAATTCTAAGAATAACTTCATTCTCAATTGTGTCGAAGGCCTTCGTGAAATCCAGCTTAAGGAGGACGATGGGCCGCTTCGAGGCCTTGCATTGGTGTATATACTCAAAACACCAGGCGAGGCAATCTTGAATAGAACGACATCGAAGAAAACCATATTGATTGCGGTGGATGCATCTGAGGATCACTTTCTGAAGGTGGTTAGCGAGCAGCTTAGTTAAAAACTTTAAGCACGTGTTGGTCAACGAGATGGGCTGAAAGTCTCCGACAACTTCAGGGCTCAGCTTTTTGGGGATCAAAGTAATTAATGAAGTGTTAAGACATTCCAGATTGCATCTGCCCTCATAGAACTCCTTCACAAGTTGCATGAAATCCTCCTTTAGGATTGGCCAACACTTCTTTAAGAACAGGCCAGAAAAACCATCGGGACCAGGAGCACGATCCGTTGGCATGTTCTTAATGACAAATTCAACCTCGGAATCAGTGAAAGGCTGGAATAAATCCTTAAGGCCATCAACACGCGCAATTAAGGTGTCCAAATCAAAACCCATGCGGATTCCTTTTGCATTGCCCATACGCTGATTAAAATCAGACCAAAACATGCCAGCTAGTTGTTGGTGATCCGAGACCACATCACCTGCTGCATTCTTAACTGAAGAAAATTGTGTTTCTCCAAAACCTTTCAGTGGCCATGGCATGGAAAAATTTCGAATTTTCCTCACCAACTTTAATGCTTCGTATAGTACAACATTGCTTCCAATATACAAATTGCCAATGTAAGATATCCTCCCGATGCAATTTCACAATTCGCCTGAAATTAAACTCCGGCCTAGTCAAAGGCCTAATCTCCTCCAGTCCATCAAAGTATAGAATCACTTTGTTGCAGTCTGAAATGAGCGTGTTAACTGTGGACAGATTGAGGTGCCATTTCTTGAGGGCATATCGAAGTGCCTTGAATTTAGAAGAAATAGTTAAGGCAGCCGAGGATCTGGCCACAGACTTGTTCCAAACTTGACCAACACAATCGTAAAAGCCATGCAAATATTTCCAATAATTTTCAAAGCAAAAGACTTTTGCCTTAGGAATAGCAGTAGCAATTGAGACCACGCACGGGACATGATTAGAGGTCGTGTGTGCAAGCGGCAATACTAGCGTGTTGGAATGATCCGAAGTCCATGCAACAGAAGTAAAAACCAGTCAATCTGTTCAAGTAAAGGTTCAGTTTGCATATTTGACCAAGTGAATTTATGTCCCTTAATTGGTAGTTCAACAGGACCCAAGTGGCCAATCACTCCATTAAACAGAAAGATGTCACTGACATTACCCCCTAGGTAGGTTACAATTTTCCAACAACCGCATAAAATTGAAATCGCCCAAAAGCAGCCAATTATCATCACAGTTGATGTCAAGGTTGTATAACCATTGCACAAAATCATCGCGGGCCGGACCCTGGCAAGGGCCATAAACTGACACTAGGGTCCAAACTTCAGAAGTATGCTTAGAGCGGAATTCCATAATAATACTATAAGGCCTTGCCTCAATTAATTTACCCTCAAAGAAAGAGGAGTTCCGAATGATGACCATACCAGCCGAGGCACCCACCGAAGGCACATACGAAAAATTATCAAAGCGTCGTGGACAAAACTTCCTAATAAACTTGTGATCAATATGCATACACTTTGTTTCTTGCAGACAGACCACAGAGCAGCCACTTTCATCAATCTTTTGTTTAACCGCTAATTGTCGTGCTTCAGAATTAAGACCACGCACGTTCCAACATAAAACCTTCCAGTCTTTAAACCCGGACTAATTCATTACAAACCATAATAGAAAGCAACAAAAGTAGATCACGCAATGGCCTACACTGACCAGCTAAGCATAGCTATGGGAGAGAGAACCCAAAATGAAAACATAAATAAAGCGGTACGCCATGGACCATAAAGCTGTCTGATGCAACTAATCATCAGAACTCTTGACGTTGGAGGAGGTAGAAGGATCAGCCTCAAGCTTATCCTTGGAGATCTTCTCAGGAGCAATGCATGATCACCCGTCTGTTGAAAGATCGATGCTGAGGCATTGGTGGAGGCACTGACGGGTTTCCATCAGGCTGTGAAGAGCTGGTTCTCCGCTTCTTGAAAGTATGTTGGGTCTTGATCTGTTGAGAGCCTCTACTTGTGGTTCTGTGGTAGCCATCACGTAACACACTTAGACGTGCACTGCGGCAAACCTCCGTGTCCACTAAAATTTTAGCAGACCTCTGTTTCCGGCCACGCTTGGTGGTCACCTCAGGGACAACAGTGAACTCAAAGGACTCAGTGACAGGTTCAGAGAGATCATCAAAGCAAAAAGCCCTTGCAACTGGTCTCCTAACTGGAGAAGCCTGGCATGGAAGGCTGAAAGAGGATTCTGACGGAGGCTGCAGAGAGAAGCTGATATCTGCTCCATTGTAACAAATATCCCATGAGCACTTAGTCAGCAGTAGAGACCCAAATTCAGTCTTGAACACAAACTTTGGAATTTCAGCAGTGAAAATAGCTGGCAAGAACTTCTGGAAGGTGCACTGCCATTGCATAACTGGGGGCAGAACAGGGCCAAATACAGTGAGAACTTGCCCAATATGAAGAGGAGGCTGCATAGGGGCCGCTGGTTGCTGGAAGATCACCATATCATCTACTGGTTGAGCATTAAAAGAATCATCTTATACTTGCAGAATGATTTATTCTTGCGACTGGTTCGCCTCAACATGATTTTCATCCACAAGCTCCTGCTGCACATGCAGATCATCATGAGGAGCCTCCTGGTGGGGTGGTGCATGATCGTGAGCCGGTGGTGGTAGCTCATCCCAACCAATTTCAGGAAATTCAGGCATAACCCAGTTACGGTTATGAAATTGCAGATGCCCAGGTAGTGGGTGAGGGTTGCCATCGAAGGGCATCGGATCCTCATCAGGTGGCAAGATGTCAGCAAAGTCTGTGGAGAATATGTATATCAGAGCAGACCAAGATATGCGAAAAACCCCAAAGTCAGCAAACTCTCGATAGACCACATCACGCGGCACTAAGGTAGTCACCGGAAAAGAAACGTACGCCAAAGTACGAACAAGCAGAGGATCATCCTGGTGCCAGTGATGGAAACGGCCAAAAGTGTTGATTGCATCTGCAATATACTGCGTGTGCCTATAATCCAGGGGTATTCCAACAATCATAACCCAACCCCGACGAGAACCTTGAATAGCTCTGTAATTAATACCCTGATCATGTGGCACAAATCGAACAAATCTATCATTGTCAAGTTCGAACGGAGGGTGATCTACAAGAGTTTGCCTAGCAACCGGACTACGGAAACACAAGAGTCCAACTCCTTGAATCCAAGGCTGAGCATCAAGAACGGCGCGGCCAAGATTGTTGATAACAAAATCACTGACCATATTTCTGAAGATGGGAACTTCTTCGGGCATAGGAGTAGGCTCGACGATGTGAATGGCGTACTCTTCATGCTGACAATCAGGAGCCACTGCTAGAGAGTAGAAGGTGCGCGGAAGTCACCGCGGACCACCATCGATGATCACGAAACCCGGCGGGACGAAAGGCGTGGGGTCAAGGGCGAAGGTGGCCATTGCTGGATGCGGTGAGTGAGCTGATGGCGGGGTAGGAGCCGCGGTGGATAATGGTGGAGCTAAGTTGGGCGGCGGTGTCGAGGTAGGTGGTGATGGCGTGGTGGGCGGTGGCTCGGCGGGCAATGGCGGAAGCGATGGGGTGGCAGGTGTGATGGGACTGGACAAAGTCCCCAAAGGGTTATGTGAGGGGGAAACTAAGGCACCGGGCGAGTATATCTCCGCTGGCCATCCCGGAGAATCAGGATTGACTCATGGGACCCACTTGTAAGCCAGAGAAGGAGCAGAGTCGGAGCATCCCATGGCCTTGTGGCCCAATCTAAAGCATCGACGGCAACAGACCTGCTTGGTGCACGAGCTGGTATGATGACACATAGATAAGCAGTTCTGGCACTACCAAATGTTGAACACAATATCATCAATAATATCATTAACCCTAGCAGAAACACCAGGAGAGTCCCGCCGGTCAGCATCCATAATCAGTTGAGAATAATTTCCAATCGCAGAAACAGAATTATCCAAGATAGCCACTGATGGTTGGGGCGTAGATTGGGCCGAAGAAACCGTACATGGGATTGGAGAGCCATATTGGGCCGGTAATCGATGTTGGGCCGGGGATTCCGGTGCAACGCAACCAGATGACACGGTATCATACGTAACCTGCAACTCATTGCCTAAAGAGATCGGTGTAGTTCCGGATATCACGGCAGTATTCTTGGCAGGGACGTTGATCGTTCCCAAAGAGATGGGTGGCGTCGCCACCGTCCACTGGAGGTTGCTCGCTGACGGTGATGGCATGATCACCTTCTCACTAGGATTAAGTTCATAGCCGGCCTCAGAAACCGTATCAACACAGAGCTGAGTAGCTGGGTATCTATAACCCTTACAAGCTGGATACTGCTGGAACGTGGCAAAGGAGATATTCTTCCTTGTCGATGAACCCGATCTAAGAGAAGACTTTGATGGTGGTTTATGCATAGCAATCAAACCCAAAGTAGCACGCTTTTTGGAGGGACTAGCCATAATCCACTCAGCATCACACTCCTTTCTCCAGATCTCTAACTCACGTTTCCAATTCGGACCACCATTCCCTCAAAGATGAAAATAGCATTTGAAATGCGGGCATGCAAACAATCTCAACTGGAGTACACAAAGGCCAACTTGCTTGCAGGAAACAATGAAAGAAAATACCTTGCCCTTGATGAGTTGAACCGACAAATCAATGGTTGATCCCCCAATCGCAGATTCCAATGCAGCCGCAACAGAATCCTCATCAAGACAGAAATCATGTCGGCTAAAGGACACAACCATAATGAAATGGCTCGTGTTATCCTAGGGATGAACAGATCTCCCACAAGAAATGAAAACCTTATCTGCAAAGATGGAACCTGCCGAGAAATCCAAATCCAACGTTGATCCACCAGAGGTACCCATAGGAGATGGGTGTAGTCGTGTAGATCAAAGCACACCGGAGTAGATGAGCGGGGAAGATCCACAATTCACTGGCTAGAAGTGTAGATCGTCGGAAAACCTAGGCCGTGGGAGGGGAGGGTGGGTGGGTGGGAGAGGAGCCATGGCACCAATCTCAGTTTGTTATTATTAAAATACAAAAGTTGTTTCTAAGTAGATGTAGTTATGCCACTGCCACAATTATTCTTCTAGTTATAAAAATTAGTTTCCAATAATTTAATTATTTAAGAAACGTTTAAATAATTGTTTCAGCGACTGTTCCTATTATCTAGTGCATTTAAACATTGTATGTTAATTTGGATCCACCACCATAATCATCTATGATTTATTTGCTACACTTTGAACATTTTAGATTTGACTTTTCAAAAATTTTACCGTTTACTAGATTTTGAATTTGAATTCGAAATGAGATTTAAATCATCGTGAAAGTAACAACAGTAATCGTGGTGACGTGGCATCATTAGTAGATGGTTACTGTAGCTTAACTATTCAGGCGTCACAATTCTCCTCCACTACAAGAAATCTCGTCCCGAGATTTAAGAGGTAGAGCAAGGGGGAAAGGTCTGGTTACGATATTCTAACGGATCTTCTCGGTCTTGGCTGCTCTTCTCGAAGAAGTTAATCCCTTTCATTGATGTCTTCATTTCTCTGCTTCGTGTCATCATGATGAAGTAGGCATCCTTTCTTCAGGAACTCCATCATACTTATGAAAGGATAAGGGGGCATTCCGGAAGAACGGGTCGCTACAGTGTTGCTTATCTGGTAGATAACATCAGGGAAGGTGGCGGGAAGTAACTCTTGATTTGAAACTTAAGACATTATCGAGAGCAAAGTAAGAAGGTACCATGAGAAGTTTCCAATGGGCAGGCAATCGTTGGTTGGCCTAATCAGAAGGTTAAGGTGGTTCAGAGCAACGAGAATAAGTATTGCATCTAATACCAGAATAGATCACTTGGCAGGTGGCCCGTGAATTACATAATAAGTCAAGCGCGAGGAATAACTTTGACAACAGGGTGTACGGGAGAGTCAGGTTTCGATCCTGGGAACTGTGGGTTATGGGCCCACCATGTGGGTTAAAAGTAGGAAGAGCGAGGACGTCTTGCACGATCATGTAAGCAAGGTATGTCAGAGGATAGCCTGTCAGTTATGTCGGCAACAAAATCAGTACCAAGGTCGAGGGACGAAGAGAACCATTTTCCTGCTCGTTGAACGAGGCGGACCAATAGGCAAAGTTCTCGTCCATTGGTGGCTACCGGAATGTCATCAACAATATTAACAGGGTCTTGCTGACAGAATTGTACAACGAGGGGTTTACATAAGCAGGAGAATATTACTGCTTAGATCATATAGATCACAAGAAAGGTTAAACCAAACAAGGGAAAGGAAATTATGATTATCAAATTAAACAGAAAAATGGAAAGGAAAATGTGTTAAAACACATATTCCAGGGGTATATCCTTCCCAAGGACAAGCAGAACATGATATCCATGACATGATATAATGTAGAAAACTCTTTAGGTAGGGGAGAGAATTTTCATGACATAACCCATATAGTGGTGTTTGGATAATTGAGCAGGAAACATTTAGCATTGGGCTTCAAATGTTCCTGTTTAAAATTGGAGTACCATAGACATGCTTCGAGATAGCATTGACATGGTCAACAGGTGAAGATCAGACTTTGGAAACAAAAAGGATCCATCAGGAACAACTTATAGAATAAGTCTTACAATTTCCTCAGGGAATAATGGATAACCTTGCTAAAAAGGAAACTATAATAATAGGTCCTCCGGTCAGGCGTGCTAGGCATGACATCACCTTACCGAGTTATATAAAGACCAATGTTATAACTCTTGGAAATATGTTCCAACCATCATATATGTCCGAGGTTCAGATCCGGTTGGTGTCAAGATACCTCCGACTTAGGATGCCTAAGAAGAAAAGGTGCAACACAAATGGACGAGATGACAATGTAAGATTCTCAGGAAATGAACTATGGGAGCGAGTTCCAAAACAAGAGTTCATCATGAAACCAAGGAGAGGATGAGGAGGTGGCTGATGGTCTGAGCGACAATTCATCAAAATTTCCAACAAGAAGGATTTCCACAATTAGGTTAACAAGGAGATAACGTTTGTCAGATCAAATGATATAATGAGGTATGCTCAAGGAAAACAACAGCAATAAACATTGAATGAAAGTGCCCTGGAATATGGACCAAGTAGCACGATCAAAGTTAGAATGGTGATTCGATGACCAAAAGACTTAGAATGAAACTATTGGTGAAATTCTAGAATTCTTATTAGGTGGTGAAATTCTCGCCACGTTCTGGACATAAAAGACAGAAATAGTCAAGGGTAAAGAAGAACAAATGTTGGATAGCAAGGAACTCAAGATTCAATCTAAAACATGAACTCATTTGTGTCGAGGGAAGACAAGGATGTTGTCGATGATAACACAAAACATCGAGGGAAAGGATGGTATTTCTCATCAAGAGTTTGATAAATATCTTGAAAGAACTCAAAATGCTGATGATGATCATGACACATTTGTCGAGAAATCTCATGAAGATGTAATCGAACATCCACTACATCAAGTAAAAGGACTGATGCAGCAAAAGATTATTTGAACCACGGATACGACACCAACTCGAAATCAAGCTTGTTGTTCGAGGTGGAATGATAAGACGAGGAAATTGACGTAAGCTTAGCTCATCATCGAAAGTTGTGCTCCAGGATTAAGGACCAGGTAGCATAGTTAAATTAGCACGATAATGATGTAGCCGATAAGGCTAGGAGTGACGTGATGGAGTATTAAACTTTTCAACAACAAAGTACTAAGAGTAATGAATCTCAGTGTTGATTCGATTCACAAATCGGTGTTCTCGGTTGATGACAACCTAGAACCCGTGGAGTGACTATGACGGGGAAAGGTACTACTTCATCAGAAATTCATAAGATGAAGTGCAATGGGTTGATATCCTGGAGATACCAGGTGTAATACTCGAAGGTAGATCAAATTAGAGGTTGAGCAGACGTAATGATCTGCAGAAGGCAAGTACTTTTAACTTGTCTGAGATAGGTATCAAAGAAGAACAATCACGGTCGGAACCACGATTTTAAAGGACAAAATCATAGATACCAGATCAAATTATGCCAAGTGAATAATTATTGTTACGAGAAGCTGTCACGATAAGCTCAACATCATTTCCATGGGCATGAACATAAAGTTCAAGGTCGACTCCCACTTCTCCAATGTATAACCTTTCAATCACACCTCGCCTTCGACAAAGTTGTAGTGTAGAAATTTAACTAGCATAACACCAGTAGAGTATGACCCGTAGAAGTTCCCGGGTTCATACAGATTAGGGAAGACATTGGTTCAACCCATCGGGGCATCATAGGAACATATACCACAAGCTTCGAGAGTAATTATTACCAACTCAAAAATAGAGCATGGTTGGCCAAATCCGAGAATAGGATTTACTAAGGGCATTATGTATTAGGGAAAGAACTTCCCAAGTGATTGAATAGGAAGGACGCTGTCGGGTAAAACCCAACAAAGGTTCCGGTGGTCCTAACATTGTTAATGTGAGTACCGGCACAATCAAATGAAGAAACAATGCAAAGGCACTGGATTATAGAAACAAATGACTAATTCAAAGTTCAGATGCAAAGGAATTTATGATTTCAAAATCAAGGGATCAGAAGCAAACGCTCTGATTAAGGAAGGATAACTGGAGTAAGCTTAGGGGTACAACCGATGACAATTTGATTGGTCGAGATCCAGCTCATGTTAAAAATGACGTCTGAGCCGGAAGGATGAATTCTAGGATCTGATTGAGGATTGCGAGCATTCGCAACATATTGAATCAACAGACTCAAAATGAAAACGACGAGGGATGCCAATAAGATTAGGAGATTTATGGTATTAACCAGAACACAAGCAAGCAAGAATTTCAGGAGCAATAGGTTGCTCAGGATTTTTGAAAGACCGAATGGTATTTCGAAGAATTTTGGGAAATACATGAATCATCTAGGGATAAGCGGATACTCGATAAGTGCGAGAATAATCCATAGGGGTATTCAGGCGGCAAAGATCTGTAATGCAATGGCTCAAGAGATTCTTAAAAGTCAAAGAACAATTCGATGCATCTTGTAATGATAAGAGTAGCTAGGGATTAATGTAAGAATGGAAAGGGTAAGAAGTTATCCATAAGGATTTATTGGTGGTCGGGAATAGCAAAAGTGGTGGCACAAAGTCTCGAGAGAACATCGGGAGTATATTCGGAATCTTCTGGTGCACCAACCGATCATCTGGAATGAAGGGCTCTCCGGGAGGAAGTAATTATGAGAACCTAGAGTCAGAGTTAGTAAAATCATTTAACCCGAATAGAAGAGAGATCAGAGTCCCAGAGTATAGACGAGGAATAAAAGATCTTAATACCACCCAATGGCGACGTGGGCCCATAGGCCACACAGCCATGTTAGTAAAGGTTTTGCAATGACTAAACTCAACTTCGGCCAAGGAGTTGGAAAGGGGGATTCCTACAGGCAGTCAACTCTGATACCAACTTGTGACGCCCCTAATTCAATCGTACACTAATCATAAACGCAAATGTGTGCGATCAAGATCAAGGACTCACGGGAAGATATCACAACACAACTCTAAAAATAAAATAAGTCATACAAGCATCATAATACAAGTCAGGGGCCTCGAGGGCTTGAATACAAGTGCTCGATCATAGACGAAGTCGTGAAACAACAATATCTGAGTACGCATAAGTTAAACAAGTTGCCATAAGATGGCTAGCACAAACCGGGATACAGATCGAAGAGGCGCAAGCCTCCTGCCTCGGGATCCTCCTAAACTACTCCCCGGTCGCCGCCGCCGCCGCACTGCGTAGTAGTAGGCATCTCCGGTGTAGTAGGAGTCGTCGTCGACGGTGGCGTCTGGCTCCTGGGCTGCAGCATCTGGTTGCGACAACCAGCTAGAAGGGAAAGGGGAAAAGAGGGAGGAAAGCAACCGTGAGTACTCATCCAAAGTACTCGCAAGAAGGGAGCTACACTATATATGGATGGGTATATGCGTAAAGGGCCATATCGGTGGATTGAACTGCATAATGCCAGAATAAGAGGGGGATAGCTAGTCATGTCGAAGACTACACTTCTGGGAGCCTCCATCTTGGCAAAGATGTAGAATGTAATAGATGGTAAGTTCACCAAGTAGCATCGTATAGCATAATCCTACCTGGCGATCCTCCCCTCGTCGCCCTGTTGGAGAGGGATCACCGGGTTATATCTGGCACTTGGAAGGGTGTGTTTTATTAAGTATCCGGTTCTAGTTGTCATAAGGTCAAGGTACACCTCCGGGTCGCCTGTTACCGTGGACACGGCTATTCGAATAGATAAACTTCCCTGCAGGGGTGCACCACATTACCCGACATGCTCAATCCCTCTGGTCGGGCACACTTTCCTGGGTCATGTCCGGCCTCGGGAGATCAACACGTCGCAGCCCCACCTAGGCTCAACAGAGAGGTCAGCACGCCGGTCTAAATCCTATGCGCAGGGGTCTGGGCCCATCGCCCATTGCACACCTACATGTTTCATACGCGGCCAGAAGCAGACCTAGCCCCCTTAATACAAGCGCGAGCTTACGGTCCAATGCGGCCCGCGCCACTCAGTTGCTGACGTCAAAAAGAGCTTCGACTGATACCACGACGCCGGTTGCCCATATCTTGTCCCACATGGCGGTTAGTGCGTATAAGGTCAACGACCCAACTCTGATCAAATACCAAGATCTCGTTAAACGTGTTACTATGAAGTAACCACGAACGCCGACCAGGGTCAGGCTCACCTCTCTCCTAGGTGGTCTCAACCTGCATCGTCGCTCCGCCACAAAGTAACAGTCGAGGGCCGTCGGGAACCCAGGCCCACCTCTACCGGGATGGAGCCACCTGCCCTTTCAGCCCCAATCTCTGAACAGTATCATAAGTAATGTAACAGTATAAAGTATATAGCATATGCCCGTGATCACCTCCCGAAGTGATCACGGCCCAGTAGTATATAGCATGCCAGACGGACAAGAGTGTAGGGCCACTGATGGAATACTAGCATCCTGTACTAAGCATTTAGGATTGCAGGTAAGGGTAACAACTGTAGCAACAATGATAGGCTATGCAGCAGAATAGGATTAACCGAAAGTAGTAACATGCTACACTACTCTAGTGCAAGCAGTAGAGAGAAGGAATAGGCGATATCTGGTGATCAAGGGGGGGGGGGGGCTTGCTTGGTTGCTCTGGCAAGAAGGAGGGGTCGTCAACAGCATAGTCGGACGGGGCACCAGCAGCGGCGTCGGTCTCGTAGTCTACCAGAGAGAAGAGGGGGAATAAACAATGAATACAATGCAAACAGACGCATAACGATGCATGACAAAGACAACAGCGGTGTTAGGTGTGCCCTAACGCAGTAAGAGGTGATACCGGCGAAGGGGGGAAACATCCGGGAAAGTATCCCCGGTGTTTCGCGTTTTCGGACAGATGTACCGGAGGGGGAAAGTTGCGTGTTCGATATGTTAGGGTGTGTGGCGGACGAACGGGCTGCGTATCCGGATTCGTCTCGTCGTTCTGCGCAACTTTCATGTACAAAGTATTTTCATCCGAAGTACGGTTTATATTATATTAATTTTCAAAGTTTTATTACATTTTTGTAATCAGCAGATTTAGTTTATTTCAAAAATAGATTTACTACATCAGCATGACATCAGCAAGATGTCAGCAGTCAACATGGTGTTTGACTGGTCAACTGACATGCATGACCCACTGTCATAGTCACAGTTTCACTAAAATAGGCTTAAACACCTAACCTAGTTAATCAAGTCAAATTAAGCAAGGTTAATTAATTAAACAAATTTTATTACAAATTAATTAATTAATCCACTTTACTATTTCTTTTATTTTCCATTCTTGTTTTTCTCTACTCTTTTCTTTTTATCTGATTTACAGGGGGAGGGCCCCACCTGTAAGTGGGTCAAACCATTCCCTCCCGTGCACCTAACGCCATGTGGGAGGGGCAGGGCGTGGTTGACCTGGCCCCGACGAGGCCATGGTCGAGGCCGGCGGCGGGGTAGGCGGAGCAGGGCGTCTGCCGCGGGGTGGAGCGTGAGGCAGGCGGCGGAGGCAGCAGGTGAGGTTGCGGCGGTGCGGGCCACGGCAGATGCAAGCTCAACGGGGAGGAGCAGCACGGCGGGTGTGGCTCGGCATTGCTGGCGTGTGACAAGGCCGGGCGGGATGAGGCTACGGTGAGCACGATCGGGCGCCAGACGGGCGGTGGTCGGCGTCTGGCCAAGGTGGTCGGATCGACGATGGCGTGTAGGGGGAGCAGGAGGCCGGTGGCCTCACCGGCGTTGAAGAGAAGCGGGGCGGCGAGGCATGAGGAGGCCGGTCGTGGAGGAGGACGAAGACGGGCGCTCCGGCAATGCGACGTTGAGGAGGAGGGGTCGAGGTAGCTCCGCGCGGGGTCCAGCGACGACACGGTCGTGGACGGGGCGGCGAGGTGGCGGGGCGATGGGCTGCGGCGTCGAGCGAAGGGGGCGCCGGCTGCCGACGGGGCAGAGGCGAGGTCGGGGGGTCGTGATGGGGCGTCGGGTTCGATGCCCCCGATACCGATTTGGATCGGGGAGGGAGGCAGAGTGAGGAGTGGGAAGTGGGAGGGGAGTGGGGGAAGTGAGATCGGGTGAGGGGTTAGGGTTTGGGTAGGTGGCCTTGAAGGCCAGAGAGGGGGCAGCTGGGCCGATCGGTTGGCTAGCTGGGCCGGTTGGCCCAGTGGGGGGGGGGGGTTTCCCTTTTTGTGTTTTCTATTTTGTGCCTTTTTCCTTTTATCTATTTTTCCTTTCTAACTTAGTTTCTATTTATTTTAGTTTTAGTAAAATACAAAAGTTGTTTCTAATTTAGTAGATGTAATTATTCCACTGCCACAATTATTCTTCTAGTTATAAAAAGTAGTTTTCAATAATTTAATTATTTAAGAGACGTTTAAATAATTGCTCCTGTTATATAGTGCATTTCAACATTGTATGTTAATTTGGATCCACCACCATAATCATCTATGATTTATTTGCTACACTTTGAACATTTTAAATTTGACTTTTCAAAACTTTTACCGTTTGACTAGATTTTGAATTTGAATTCAGAACGAGATTGTCGGGGAGGCTGATCTGGCCCACGAACACCTATGGGACCGGCGGACCGAGCCCCTTTCGGTTCGGCGGGGGGCGGAGGTCGCACGAAGAGCAGATCGAGGCGAAGCACGAAGCGGTTTACCCAGCTTCGAGCTCTCCGGAGAGATAACACTCCTACTGCTGCATGTCTGAGTGTATTGAGTTCTTGCTCAGGAGCGCTGAGTGCTACAGTACACACAAGCTGCTAACGAGACCGAGCGTGAGTGTTCTCTGGCTTCGAACCTTTCGAAACCCTCCCTTTGAGCCCCCTCCTACGTTGCGCATGGGCCTCCTTTTATATGCTAAAGGGGTCTCCGACAGGTGGCAACGTAGACAAGGGTAAAAATGGAAAAGGTGTGGTTGGTACAGCTACTTGTACAGTGTATCATACCTAACCCTGACGGCAGGGGACAAAGGCATTAAATGCCCGTCTACGTCGCCCTAACAGTGCAGAAAGGGACCGTCAGGGGTGCCACCGCTTGCCATGATGGCACTCTTGTCGGCCGCTGCTTGCCACGCTCACCGGGCCGTCAGACGGCCTCTTGCCACGCTGCTACCGGAAAGGTCCTGTGGCGACACGTTAGTGGATGTGCTGGAGCGCAGGTACAGAGCGGTGGTCTGCCGCGGCAAGCGCCTTGCCTCGGTTGTTGTCTTGTCGCATCCGGAAGCTTGTCGCTCACCGGGCCTTCCCGGCAAGCTCCTCTTAACGGGGCCTTGTCTCCTAGGTGCCTTGGGTGGCCTTCCCGGCAATCTCTTCTTGTCGGGGCCTTGTCTCCTAGGTGCCTTGGGTGGCCTTCCCGGCAAGCTCCTCTTGCCGGGGCCTTGTCTCCTTGGCTTGAATACTTTGGTCTTGAATGGCTCCAAAGGAACCACGGAGGACCTTGGCGGTCACCTGGTAAGCCTTGTGCACAAGTTCGGAATACTAGGGTACCCCTACTCTAGTACACCGACAGGAGCCCCCGGGCCTGGGCCACACACGGTGCCGAGCGCTATTGGGCCAGGCCCAAAAGCAGGCCTGCAGACGCTGTGGCCTGGGTTACACCATAACTCACCCCGGACCCACCAGGTTCTCCACGAACGACACGCCACGATTGCAAGGCCGTGTGAGAGATCGTGGGTGGTTTCTTTATTCGGAAAGACGGAACGTACGCCCCCTCCCTCTTTATAAGCAGGGGAAACAGGGGCAGTTCGCCCATCTCGCCAGTTGCTGTCCAATCTCGAAAAACCCCCGCTGCTTCCTCCTTCTTCCCAAGGCTGAAGAGAGAGCAGCGCTCCAGCCCCCATCGCTACCAGCATCACCAACACCGTCGATCTCCCTCACCACCTTCGCCATGGCTCTGAAAGCCGACAAGGGGAAGGCCGTGAAGTCGGCCGAGGTGCAGCGGCTTGCGGCGCTGTGGAAGGAGTGGGCAATCTTCCCCCCCCCCCCCCAGCTTGCCGCGAGGGAGCTGAGGGAGTACTACTACCTCTTCTGGTCGACGGAGACGCGAGCGCATCCGCGCATGAAGGTACTCCCAGCTGCCGCTGAACCGGCTTCAATGGGTACCCTTTCTTCGCGCTGTTCTTCTACTGCGGGCTCTGCCCGCCTTTCTCTGAATTTTTCTGCGATATCATGAACACCTACGGGTTCCGCCTCCTTGACTTCACCCCCAATGCTGCTCTAACCATGGTAGTTTTCGCACATCTCTGCGAAAACTTTGTCGGAGTCCATCCAAACGTAGCTCTTTTCCGCCACTTCTTTATGCCCCGAGTTGAGAGAGGGGAGCCTCTTTCCGGTGGGATCGCCTGGATCTCGAGGACCGGCAAGAAGGAAGCTTATCTGGAGGGAGAGCTCCGCAGCAAATGGGATGAGTGGAGAGCAGATCGGTGCTGGATTGTCGAGGAGAACCCGCAGCCGTTGCCAAATCCAGCCGCCAAACCTCGTGAGTGCACGGCAACGATTGGAGCAGTCTGGCCCCGGAAGACGCTAGGCCGAATATTGTCGTCATCCGGATCCTACGCCTGAGGATTGCCGGACTCATTGTAGGCGCCGTTGGCGCAGATTTCCTTCGTCGCCGCATCACCCCCCTGCAGGAGAGGAGGAGACCCGCCTGGGAGTTCCAGAACACGGCGGATATCATGAGGCTGCGCCCGGGCCTCAACTTCAATTTCACTGTCCTAGAACTGGACGTGATGCTCTTGGAGCTGTTCAAGCATGATCCTGAGCATCCCGGAGCGTTCAGGTTGCCGAAGAATGTCGTCCCACTGTGCAACAATTCCTCGCTCGACCGCATCCGTGCAATGATGCCGTTGTGCGACTCACATGGAATCGCTCCAACTCGCAAGAGCCTGCAGATGACGCCGTATGAAGTGTTCTTTGACAGCCTGGTAGAAGTGCCGATCCGCCCGATGAATGTAAGAGCCTCACCCGCGACACCACCGATGATGAGATGCAGCGACGCCACCAAGCTGGAAGAGGCGGCAAGAATACGCTGATGGGCGAAGTTCGGATTCACCGTGGAGGAGACAGAGGCAAGCCTTGTCGAGCGAGGGAGTTTGCCGCGAGGAAGAGCTTGTCGGCCCGGCTGAGTCAAGCGAGCCAGCCGAGGGCGCCTCCTCCCTCCTTCAGCAGCTTGCGCGAGCGGAGCCCAGCTCCACCAAGAAGGCGTCTCAAGGTCGGAGACGAAGCGGGCGGCAGACGGGCCAACGACCGCCGCAGACTGCGCGACGCTCCACCGCGGCAAGCACTGTTGCCGCGGGAGAACCTCACGCCGCTGCGGCAACTGGAGCGGGGCCCTCGCAGACCACCGCTTCTACTCCCGCCAAGCGGCCAAGGGAAACTACTCCTCCGCCTCGTCGTACTGGAGGCGGGCCAGAATTTGATCTCTCCGTGCTCAGCTCCGATGAGGAAGAAGAAGAGTAAGATTCTTTGCAGCATTTGTAGTTCTTCGGCTTGTTGCTTTATCTTGTATCTGATTTGCTTCACTCTGAACCCATGCCTTTTCAGGACGCTGGCCCAGAGCGTCGAAGAGCCAAGGCCCGGTGATTGTCATCGAGGATTTAAACCACCGCTGACAGCAGGAGGCACATCCGAGACCACCTTGCCGGACGCTGCAACTCTTCCTCAAAGCAGCCCCCAGCCGCAGCCCCAGTAAGTATATGGTTTACTCTCGCTGTTAGGCGTGCATGGGTGCCCTTTCTTTGCCGATATCCGATCGCTGATTTGTGTAGGAGCAGCAGCCTTACCAGAGTGCCCTGGCCGCTCTGGCATGCCTTCGCTTCGACTACACCGCCAAGGGAGGATTCCCGGCAAGGGAGCGTTCTCCGGCAAGGGAGACTTCTCCGGCAAGCGAGTTCTCCGGCAATGGACAGCTCTCCGGCAAGGGACAGCACCAGCGATCCCACAGTGGTGGAGACCATGACGGCAGACCCTAGCGCAGGTAATCCTCTTGCTTGAAAACTTTCCTTGTGTTCTTCTTCTTCTGATTTTCTTTTTGAATATTTGCTTGACTTTTCTTCATTTTCCAGTCGTCAGATCCATCCGCCACAGAGCCAATGGAGACCGAGGCCGCCGGCGAGGAGGACGACGCTGTAATACCGACGACGCCACGCCATCGGAGAAGAAGTCGGCCGACGAGCCCGCCGGCGAAGAGGTCGCCAAAAGCTGCCGCCGCCGCAGAAGCCGCGAGGGGTCCGGCGATCGTGACCGACGCCCTGGGCCGCAGGAGCGCCAGCGCCACGCCGACCGCCGATCCCTCCGCCGCTGCGGCAGCTGTCGGGTTCAAGAGCCCTGCCCGGGCGCCTATTTGAAGGCCGGGCGATGATGCCTTTTCATCAAGCTCCCATGGGCGCCGAGCTCTGTGGCGCCGTACCAAGGAGAAACTTTTAATGAAGAGTTGCTTCCGCTGGATCGACGCTGGTCGACACACCAAACAAAGAAGCAGCGGCGAGTCTAAGGAGGAGCAGCTCTCGCGAAGTCGCTGCCGCTCTACCGCGCCCAAACAAGCCAAGCTGGAATCCGGAAGCGCTTGTCGCGAAGGCGGAGCAGACATCGAGAAGCGCGCTGGAGGAGCTCCGAGGCCTCAACCAGAAGCTCTCCGGTCCTTGGCAGAGGAGGCGGGAGCGACTCGCCGAGGCGCAAAGCCTTCCTCCTCGAGAAGGCTGAAGTTGAGGAGCAACAGCTGCTTGCCGCCGAGAAGCTATCTGCGCAGGAAGGCGAAGTTGGCGCAGAGGAAGGTTAATCTTGACAGCCATGAGGAGGATCTAGCCACGCTGGCGAGCAAACATTTGGCGGGGCTCTCAAGGAAGCAAAGGATGCTGCCGCAGCTGCCGAGGCCGCCAAGAAGGAGCCGGAGACAGAAGGTAATGCAGCTGGAGGCCAATCTCAAGGAGAGCGGCGAGGAGCTTGCTGCACTCAAGCATGAGCGCCGAGAAGGACGCTTACACTCTTGGCGAGCTGCAGGCCGTCTCGCCGAGAGGAGCAAGGAGCTCAGCGCCGCCAAGGACTCCAACGCAGATCTTGAGTTGAAGCTGACCACCTTGACTTCGGGCAATGGACGGCGCCAGGAGCAGGAGGTGGCCTTGAAGGAGAAGATCAAGGCCGACGGCGTGCTTTCTGGCGCGTCTTCGCCGCCTGTAATACCTTTAGGGAGAATGTGGAGCACTTGGACCAAGGGTCTCGTGGATGTTCTGCAGCCATCTCTGAGGCTGGCGCACTGGGATGGAGGATCTTGGGTATTCCTCCGATGAGCACCTCCGACCAAGCGCCAAGCTCAGCTTGTTCTTCAAGGGTGTGGTGACGGCCCTCCAGCGACTCCGGGAAGAAATCCCAAAGCAGTTGGCCGAGGAGTCGCGCCAGATCTGCGCGGGAGCTCTTCAAAAGGTGTTGATGAAGGTGGCCTTCCGCAATCCAGGCCTCAACCTCACCAACGTCCTCAAGTCCTTGTCGCCGGATGCTGATGTGGAAGCACTCAAGACCCTTGTCGCACCCATCGTGGGCCGGGGTGAGCGGGATCAAGAGGGTTGAGGGCGATCGCGTAGATTAGGTCGCCCGCTTTCTCTTTTTCTTGCCGCTGCTGGTCATGTTATGAGAACAACCTATTAGAGCTGCGACAAGCTATCTTGTAATATAACTCTATTTCGGGTAGCAACTGCCATATTATTTCCTTTACTTGGTTCCTTCCTTTGTATGTTTTTGCCCTATGCTTTTAGGGAACTTGTCGTATGAGCACACAGGTCATGGCGCTGAAAAGGGACTTGCCAAGACGTCGGCGACTATAAGCGGTGCTGCTACCTTCAAGATACCTTGTCGCAACTAGTCGCAGCTCACTTAAGTTGTTGAGCGGACTCGAAACAAAGTAAGGGTGCAACTAGCTACTGAGTTGGTTCCTCCGCTGACAGGTTTTCCATACAAAGTACGGTCGTTCGAGGAAGATAACTTAAAAATTTTAAAACTGATTGCTCAAACTTTAGCAACTTAGCTTTTCTAACGTTTGCTTCCCGGTAAGGCTAGACTTCCTTGAGCGACGCTTGGTCCACACCATTATCTTCTCCTTTCCCCCCGGCAAACTTGTGGGCGAGGGAACCTTCCTTTCTTTGAGAAAGAGAAAGAAGAGAAAATAAAGATATGAAGCCTTATGGCTCGTTATTGCTTACCGGGGGTAGGTGCTGCACAAAGTGTCAGATAACGCATGCAAAATAGAAGTAGAAAGCATGAAATTGACAAGATGTGCGAAGCGCATTAGCTTTACTTTATGCACGGGTCTGCGCCGGCTTTGTACAAAGGATTACATGCAACATCGGCAAGACTTGTACAAAGGTGGTTGCTTGAACAGGTTCCGCAACCGCGCTTCTGGGTAAAACTTACGAAGATGCTCAATGTTCCAGGAGTTGCTCACCGAATGCCATCTTCGGTCTCAAAGCGGACAGCGCCAGCCTAGTGACTCGTTTCACCGGAAGGGCCTTCCCACTTCAAGGCGTCAACTTGTTGGAATTCTTGGCGGACTGAACGCTACCGAAGAACAAGGTCGCCTTCCTCGAGACTTCCGGCATTAACTTTGCGGCTATGGTAGCGGCGCAAAGCTTGCCGGTATCGAGCAGCTCGTAAAGCAAATTTGAAGATGATCCTCCTCAAGGAGCAGCGCATCATGTTGTCGCAAATCGCTCTTGCTCAAGCTCATCATAAGCGAGCACTCGAGGTGATCCGTATACGAAGTTCCGTGGGGAGAACTGCCTCTACTCCATAGACTAGAGCGAAGGTGTCGGCCAGTGGCTCGATTTGGCGTCGTCTGATCGACCAAAGAACCACCGGCAGCTCCTCAATCCAGCTTCTTTCGCACTTGTGCAGCCTCGTCGAAAGTTCTGGTCTTGAGCCCGCAAAGCACTTTAGCATTCGCCCTCTCCGCTTGACCGCTACTTCTCGGATGAGCGAAGCGAAAGCAGACTCTTGGCGCCAAGATCTTGGACGTCTTGTATGAAGGTGCGGCTCGTGAATTGCGTGCCGTTGTCGGTGATGATCCTGTTAGGGATTCAAAACGGCAAACAATCGACCTAAAGAACTTGGATCGCTAACCGTGATGTCACCTTCCTCACTGCTTCCACTTCCGCCACTTTGTGAACTTGTCGATTGCAACGCATAAGTACTTCAAAGCCCCGACAACTTCGGGGAAAGGGGCCGAGGATGTCGAGCCCAGCATCAAAATGGCCAGGATAAAGGGATCGCCCGGAGAGCTTGAGCTGGCTGGTGTATCTGCTTGGAATGGAACTGCACGCTTCACACTTGGTTACTTGTGCAGTTGCATCCCGGAGGGCTGTCGGCCAAAAGAAACCTTCTTAACGCTTTTTGCAAGTGCTCGCGCCAATGTGGTGACCACATATGCCTCCATGTATCTCTCGCCAACAGCTTTTGTCCGTCTTCGGTGAATACACTTCAATTTCACACCGCTGAGTCTTCTATACATCTTGTGTGTTGTCGACAAACTGGTACATACTTGACCGCCGGGTTACTCTTTCCGCTTCTTCTTGCTCTTCGGGAAGTTCTCTGTCTGAAGGAAACGGACAATCCATTTGTGCCCATCTTTGGAGCTTATGCGGCTCGACAACAAGGACCAAAGGCACATCTCGCTGCCGCGGGAACATCTGCTTCCATGGCGAGAACATGCGGCTCAGCCGAGCTTTGACGCCCTGGCAAGCTTGCCGGAGCAAAAGTTGTCGGGAGCGCTCCGCTTCAACGGAACAAACCCTAGGGCTTGCCGGAGCAGATCGCTTCCTCAAAGACCCCTTGGTGTTGATCTTGAGGACCTTCTTGACGGCGACTTGGGAAGCTCGCGGAAAATAGTCACCAGAGATCAACTTCCTCTTCTTGCTCTGTCCGGTTGAGGGCGTTACAGACGGTTGAGTCAGCTTGAGCACAAAAATCCCTGGTTCCCCAGGTAACTTAAGTGCAGCGCACTTCGACAGGCCATCGGCAATGTCGTTCCGAGCTCTTGGAACATGTTCCATTTGTAGGCCATCAAAGTGCTCTTCTAGCTTTCTCACTTCATCAACATAAGCTTCCATCAACGGACTCTGATAACTCTTGTTCACTTGGCGGATGACAAGTCGTGGAGTCACCCGACAATGAGCTCTTGATCCCAAGGTCTCTGCATGATCCTGAGACCGGCAAGCAAACCTTCATACTCTGCAGTATTGTTTGTTGCTTGCTCCTTGGGAAAGTGCATCTGGACTACGTACTTGAGGTGCTCTCCGGTGGGTGCAACAAGTAGCACGCCCGCACCGGTGCCTTGCAGTGAGAAGGCACCATCAAAGTACATCAGCCACTCTTTGCTTGCTTCCTTGACGGGGATGCTCGTTTCTGGAATTTCTTCATCTTGTGTTGGCGTCCATTCTGCTATGAACTCCGCCAATGCTCTGCTTTGGATAGTTGAAGTGCTCTCAAACTTGAGGCCAAAGCTTGTGATAGTTCCCAAAGGTGCTCACTTTCGACAATCATGCCTCTTGCCTCTGGATTTTGCAATATCCTCTTCAGCGGAAAACGAGTGACGACTGTGATCTCATGTGCCTGGAAGTAATGGCGCAGCTTTCTCGAGGCCATGAGGAGGCCGAAAAGCAATTTCTGCACACCGTAGTACCTTGACCTAGCCCCTCGCAGAAGGGAACCGACAAAGTAAACCGGGCGCCGCACCATTCTTTTCTCGTGATCTTCTCATGCGTCTGCGTAGATCCATCTTTGTCGGGACCAGAGCTTGCCGGTGAAGCCCTCGCGCCGGCCGGATGCATCTGCCATGGTTGTTAGCTCATCATCCGCCTCCCTCTCCGCTACTAACGCATCACTAACCACTTGATTGGTCGCCGCTATATATAGCAAAGCAACTTCTCTTGTGGCTTAGGTGCGACAAGTGTTGGAGTGGAGGACAGGTATCTCTTCAAGTCTCGGCGCAGCCTCCGCTTCGAGTCCATTTCATCGGACCTGCCTTTTTCAAAATTTTGAAAAATGGCGAGGCCTTCAGCAGAGACCTAGAGATAAACCTCTTTGAGAGCAGCTACATAACCGCAAGTCTTCAGACGCCCCGACGCGCTTTGGTGCTTCAATCTGCTCAATGGCCTTGATCTTGTCGGGATTGGCTTCAATTCCCGAGACCACGATTTAAGAACCCGAGAAGCTTGCGGAAGGGACTCCAAACACACACTTCTCGGGGTTGAGCTTGAGGTTGATCTTGCGCAGATTTGCAAAGGTTTCATCTAAATCTTGAATCAGAGTCGCCTTGTCCTTGCTTTTGACCACTATGTCATCCATGTAGGCTTCCACATTTCTGTGCATTTGCGGCTCAAAAGCGTCATGGACTACTCTTGCAAATGTTGAACCAACATTCTTTAATCCGAAAGGCATCCGTACGAAACAATATGTGCCACATGGGGTGATGAATGCGGTCTTCTCCTCATCCTCTTACGCCATGAAGATCTAATGATATCCGAGTATGCATCTAGAAATGAAAGCAAATCACATCCGCCGTGGAGTCAACAATCTGGTCGATGCGCGGCAAGGGAAATGGGTCTTTGGGACAAGCTTTATTGACATCGGTAAAGTCGATACAAAGCCTCCATTTCCGCTTTTCCTTATGCATACAACATATGTGATTGGCCAACCACGAGGGATGGAGCACTCCTCGACAAGGCCTGCTACTTCCAATTTCTTGATTTCTTCTGCGATGAATTCTTGGCGCTCCTACCGCTTCACGACTTTCTCTTCGCTTGACGGGCCGCAGATGAGGACAAACGGCAAGATGGTGCTCAATTACTTTCACAGGAACACGGGGATGTCGACGGTTGCCACGCAAACATCGCCGACGTCGCCAGAGGGAAAGCAACGAGCGCCGCCTTCCTATTTAGGGTCGAGAGTGGCCGATGGTGAAGGTACCACCAGCCGTCCTCCTTGGCGGACACCTTCTTGGTCTCTGGTGGAGCTGCCATCGTCTTCTTACACTTGCGGTGGAGCTCGATGGTGCGTCATCGACGGTAGGGCAGCACTCAAGAGGTGCGCTTGCCGGAGTGGGCATCGAGCTCTTGCCGGACTTGGTCTTTTCTTCGCCCGGGAGCTTCACGACAAGTGGCTTGCAATCTCTTGCAGCTGCTACTTCGGTAGATCTTGTCGGCGCAGATAAGAGCATCCTTCTTGTCACCGAGGACGGAGATGACACTTATCGGGCTGGCATCTTCAAAGATGTTGTATGCATAGTGAGAGGCTGCCATGAATTTGGCGAGTCTTTGACGGCCAAGTATCCCATTGTAAGGCAATGGAAAGTCAAGAACGTCAAAAGTGACCCTCTCAGTCCTGAAGTTCAACTTCGCTGCCAAATGTCACCGCAACGTGATCTTTCCCTTCAGCTTGCTCCTTCCGGATTGATTCCTTGGAATGTGCCGGTCTCTTCGAGCTCGCCATCGGGGATCCGGAGTTTCGGAGCACCGCGGAGGAGATCAGGTTCAAGCCGGCCCGCCGAATCAACTAGCATCTTAGTGACCTTGAGGTTGCGGATAGTTGGTGAAACCAACATCGGCAAGCACCCGACCGCGATTCTGCGATCAGGGTGGTCCTCGATATCAAAGATAATAGGCGTGCTGGACCATTTCAGAGACTTGCGTGACTCGACGGATGGTTCTGCCGCATTGACTTCCCGCATCCACTGCTTGAGCTGGCAGTGTGAAGTATGCAGAGAAGCACCGCCGTCAACGCACAGGACCTCTGTGGCTTTCTGGAACTCCTGCTCATCGGTCTCGTCATCATCCATGTCTTCATCATCGTCGTCGTGTTCATCCTTGTCACGGCCGCGGGGAGGTCTGTCACCTTGCTGCTGCTTGGCCTTGCCGCGGCATCCTCCTCGGCCGGGACGTTTCTTGCTAGCTCCTCCAGCACCTTCCTGGGCCTTCTCCTTGTTGCGTCGTTCGTATTCAGCCTTTTGCTGCTCGACAAGCTGCTCGACCTTTTGGCAGCTTTGGAGGTCGTGGCCTTTGGTGCGGTGGATCTTGCAGTACTGTTTGTTGGAGCCGTCCTGCTTGTCGGCGACCGCCACAGCCCTGGCGATTGGTGCCGGCAACCTCCTTGCGGAGCTACCAGCTTTGGCTTTCTTGGCGCCACCTCCGTTGCGGACCGCTCAACAACTAGCACATCTTTGCCTTTCTTCTTCTGTTGTTCCGCCGGTTTTTTTTGCAGGCGGTCTCCTCACCATCGAGATCCTCCCGCTTCAAAGTATTCTCTCCGGGAGTCTCCTCCTTCCTCAACACGTGCATTGCACACTTGTCGGCCAGGGCATATAGCTCATCGATGTCTTCGATCTTGCACATCGCCATCTCCTCCGCATCCTGCGGGTTTCGCGACGCTCGATGGAACGCGCTGATTACTGTGGCAGGTGGTGGACATCTGGGATGTTGTCTTTGTCAGACGCGATCGAATCTCTGAATGTACTTGCGCAAGGGCTCTCCTTCCTTCCGGGCGAAAGCAGATGAAGGTCGCTTTCTTGGCCATGGGGCTTGTGGCCGCTGTAAAAGGCGCCGACAAACCGATGGCATAGATTTGCCCAAGAGGATATGGAGTTGTCCGGCAAGTGCATGAGCCAGGATCGACATTGGGCTTGAGCACCGCCGGGAAGTAGTTGGCGAGGATCTTGTCGTCTCGCCTCGGCAGCTTGCACCGCGATGGTGTAGATGCTGAGGAACACCGACGGATGCGTCTCGCCGTCGTACTTCTCTGGTACGTCTGGCTTGAAATTCTTCTTGCTAGGCCACTGGACTTGCCGCAGCTCACGAGTGAACGCAGGGCAACCTACCGCGTACGGCAAGTCGCCTGGCTCCCCTAGCGCATGCATGTCGACAGAAGGCCCAGCGCACTGGTCGGATTGACGCCGCGCTTCTCTTCGGCGCTCGATGTGAGTTCAAGCGTCTTCTTGCTGTCGTTCGTGAAGAACTTGGCGCTGATCGCGACGAGCTCGCGGATCCGATGATGCGGTGGAGTCGCTGTCGAGGTGGATCCGGCGAGTCGGCGATCTTGGCCTTCGGGGCGGAGAGTGCATGGTGGTTGCACCCCCATCGGTTCTGCCGCCACCGGCTCATGTTTAGCGATCCTGCCACGGCAGCGATGCACTTTCGGCTGCCGCGGAGCGTCGCCGCTGGCAAAGCCGATGAGACTACGAATGGTGGCCCTCCATTCATCGACCTTGTCGGCTGTTGGAGGGTAATCCAGAGCGATTGAGCTCTCGCCAAAGCTTCTGCTGGAGTGGTGGAGTGGCGATGGCGAACGGCGCGAGGAGCGGATATGCTCGGACTTCTAACTATGTTAGAAGGAGCAGATCCCGCCCAGCGACCGTGCCTCGCTTGGCGCCAAAGATGTTGGCGGCACGCTGGTTTTGAGCATCCCGAGATCCACCACCGATCTTGGTCCAACGAGTGTATGGCGTTGTGAATACCATGACGTTGCCGGTCCCGCGCCTCTGAGACGGGCGCGCGGTGTGCATTGACGCCGAGGTCTGTGCAGCCTTGTCCTTGGACTTGGCGGCACCGCGGGCTCCCCCGTCGACGTCCATTCTTCCGCCGGCGTCTACCCCACCACCCGTTTGCTCCGGTGGTGGTGGGTTCGACGCGGACAGAACATCTGCCGCCGAAGCCTTCTTCTTCGGTGGCATGTCGATGAAGATGATGAAGATCTAGCTCGTGTGGACGCCGGATCAGGTTCACACAATCTCGACGCCCCCTACTTGGCGCGCCAAAGATGTCGGGGAGGCTGATCTGACCCACGAACACCTATGGGACCGGCGGACCGAGCCCCTTTCGGTTCGGCGGGGGCGGAGGTCGCACGAAGAGCAGATCGAGGCGAAGCACACGAGAGGTTTACCCAGCTTCGGAGCTCTCCAGAGAGATAACACTCCTACTGCTGCATGTCTGAGTGTATTGAGTTCTTGCTCAGGAGCGCTAAGTGCTACAGTACACACAAGCTGCTAACGAGACCGAGCGTGAGTGTTCTCTGGCTTCGAATCTTTCGAAACCCTCCCTTTGAGCCCCCTCCTACGTTGCGCATGGGCCTCCTTTTATATGCTAAAGGGGTCTCCGATAGGTGGCAACATAGACAAGGGTAAAAATGGAAAAGGAGTGGTTGGTACAGCTACTTGTACAGTGTATCATACCTAACCCTGACGGCAGGGGACAAAGGCATTAAATGCCCGTCTACGTCGCCCTAACAGTGCAGAAAAGGACCATCGAGGCGCCACCGCACCGCCACGATGGCAATCTTGTCGGCGCCGCTTGCCACCGCTCACGCAGACGACGGCCTCTTGCCACGCGCGCCTGGAAAGGTCCCAGGGCGACAGTGGATGTGCTGGAGCGCAGTTACAGGGCGGTGGTCCGCGACGGCAAGCGCCTTGCCGCGGTTGTTGCCTTGTCGCGTCCGGAAGCTTGTCGCTCACCGGGCCTTCCCGGCAAGCTCCTCTTGCCGGGGCCTTGTCTCCTAGGTGCCTTGGGTGGCCTTCCCGACAAGCTCCTCTTGCCGGGGCCTTGTCTCCTAGGTGCCTTGGGTGGCCTTCCCGGCAAGGTCCTCTTGCCTGGGCCTTGTCTCCTTGCCTTGAATACTTTGTTCTTGAATGGCTCCAAAGGAACCACGGAGGACCTTGGCGGTCACCTGGTAAGCCTTGCCGCGGAGGGCTGCAACTGCCCGTGCACAAGTTCGGAATACTAGGGTACCCCTACTCTAGTACATCGACAGAGATTTAAATCATCATGAAACTAACAACAGTAATTGTGGTAACCTGTCATCATTAGTAGATGGTTACTGTAGCTTAACTATCCGGGCGTCACAACAGCAATCCTTGGTGGGGAGAAGGGAGATGATCTCCCCAAGGATGTCGTCTGGGAGATCGTTGATGCGGTCCACCGGAGATTCTACGCGTTCCTCAAATCCGGGTGGGGGGCTCGCCGCTTCTCCCCGCGCTGCCGGGTGCAGGATCTACAACCGGCGTCGCCGCTGGCGGGAGCCTCATCTTCTTGGCACTGGGGCCAGCCAACTCCATTTTCTTTGCGGGTGTTGCACCGAGCTCACAGGTTTGAGCAGAGTAGTGAGAGACGAGCCTAGTGGCAGCGTGAGTGGGGAAGTAGGATGCTGGGGTTTTCTATAGGATCAAGGACGAAGAGGAGCAGGCGTTTTCTGTATGAGTGGGGAAGAAGGTGAGCGAGGGTTTTTTGTACGAGAGAGGAAGATGGGGAGCGGGGACAATTGGGGGGAGGCGGAAGCGGGAGAGTCCAGCGAGCTGCAGTAATAAGTGGAGGCAAGGAGGAAGGAGGGTTTTTCTGGGATCGCCCCTCTTCAAAAAATATGGGCTTTTCCTCGCAAAAAACAAAAACAAATGGGCTTTAAGATGGATAGGCTTTTGTATTGACCTAGTCAGCTGCCCATGTTTTGTACTGGACGGCTTTGTACTAGAGGCAGCCCATTGGAGACACCCTCCAGCTCTCCAGCTTATTGCCCATTCGAAAGAAAAAAAGAGATGCCTCCAGCTTATGGCTACTCATCGGTAACCTTTTTCAACTTGGAAAAAGGTTATAGCTCCTTCTCTGGCCGGCCTGGCATCCACCAAATTAGAGGATCTGGTACTGCATGCAGACACTCACACTGGTCGTAGCGCGGCAAAATGAGGTGTCAAACAACATGCCTATAATATACTTACTAGATTGTAAATGTTCATAGGCTAGTCAATATTCACATTAAACAAAGCTTCGGAAGATACGGTATGCATACTAACATTCACAAGCACAAAAGTTCAGCATGTTTATGCATCTCAATAATTCACCATACTATAACCAATACAAAGCTGTGAGAAGGTCTAGAAATAAAGAAAAACGAACGATGCTTCTCTGAGCAAATGGCCTTCCTGCGCACACATTAATTTCCTGGGCATGTTTGTTTCTTATCAATGTTGCGAGCACTTTGAGCATGTTGGCAACTCCACAGCTAGCTGGCTGCCTCACCTTGCAATTGATCTGACACATTTGCACAAAACACAGGAGGTAATAGAGATGACTCAACATCAGACCATATTGTGCAGTTCCCCTGAAATCATCTTCAATGTCCTGAATCTGAAAAGATAGGAAAACAATAGCTATACTTAAATGGTGTTGCAAAACAGTAGCACATATCAATAGCTCGGCATGACAAAACATGATCATCGGGATGAAGGGAATACTGACCTGCCTGAGGAAGATTATATATAATTTCATGTCGTTAGTTGATTTCCACCTTCGGGTCTCATCGCATGCCATGGAGGAATTTCTATCCGGCTGCACTGCTTGTTTGCTCCTCCACACATGACAGGATCCTTCTGCACTGCAATCAGCAAGTCAATGTACGAATAAGCCTATTTCATCTTGTGGTGGTCACTGTACCTAGTTACGAATGTAGGAATACCTGGAGCACCATGATGTTAGCTGACAGCAGGTAGATGCAGCCATATAATTTTGTGCGGTGCTACCAAAATTAAGGTTTGTGTCCCTTCCCCTTTTTATGAGAATTCATCTTGAAGTTGGTAGCATGTGTTGGCTTATTCTTTGCATCAGACTTGCCTTTCCCCTAAGATTTTTTCTTGTTGTTTTGGGGCTTGTTGGGCTAGAAGTTCTTCTCGTGTACCATGTGGGCACTAGAAGCTCCCTCGGCGACTCGAGCACGTGTGCCTTTTGCTCTCACCTTCTCTCCAAAATCAAGAGTGCTAATGAGATCTGAAACGGAAAAATCATGTCTCTTGTTTTTCAGAGAAGTAGCAAAATTGTTCCACGAAGGTGGAAGCTTGGCAATGATGGTCCCAGCAACAAATTTGTCTGGCAACACACACTTAAAGTACTCAAGTTCCTTAGCGAGTGACCGTATCTCATGAGCTGAACAATAGAGCGCTCATCAGGCATCTCGTAGTCACAGAATTGCTCCATGAAGTACAACTCGCTGCCAGCGCCCGAGGCCCCAATCGTGGCCTCGAGCGCACCACACATGTCTTTGCCGCTGTCAAACGACATATATGAATCCACAATGGAATCTTCAAGAACACTCAGAAGGGAGGCTTTAAAGAGGGTATCGATGTTCTCAAAAGCTTCCTGCTGTGCAGGATTAAGATCGCACTCAGGCTTGCCCTTAGTGGCGTCATAGCAGTACATGATCTGAAACCAGTATACTGCTCTCATGCGCCATCTTTTATATTGCACCCCCTTAAAGGTAGGCGGCTTCAAAAGCGCAGCAAAACCACTCGGAGTAAATTGCCTATAATCGGGTTTTTGGATTGGATTTATGAATATATGAGAAATTTACTATGAGATTTAATCTGAATCAACAGTAAATAGATCATGACGACAATTGCAAAGATTAAAGTAATGATGCGGACTAAACCAGGAGGACAGAATCACATACTGTGCAGCGGGAGCAGAACCGATGTGGTTGATGTTGTCACTCATGTCGTTGATGAAGAGGTTACCGAGGTCGGGGAAGAAGGCTGTCGTTGAGGAAGTCATCGCTGGCAGTAGTAGCATGAGTGCGCTCCCCAAAAACTTGATTGCCCCTCTCCCGTACAGGATCACGAAAGAAGGGGTTTCGGAGGACTGCTGTCCCATCTCGCGGTGCATGCCGGAAGGAGGGATGGAGAAGACTTGCATGGTTGCTCTATGATCTAGAACAGTGCAAAACCATATGATACAACGGTGGCTAGGGTAGAGCCTGTCAGGTCGATCGTGTGAGTAAGAGCAAGTATAATAGTAGGCATTTGGCCCAAAGCCCACGTACAAGTCAATAATAGCCCCACTATCCAAAAGAATCAGAAATGGGTGAGTAATTAAGGCGTCCGTTAAGTATTAATTAATGACTTAATAAATTTTCTGACCAAAAAAAATATAGACCACGTGCATAGCTTTTGTCCTTGGATAGGCTCATTCCTGAAGAGCGCTCGTGTAGGTTTCCTATTATCATGCTCATGCAAATGGTATAATAGATCACATTATAAAGTGGTGCAACTCACACTCACCTAGAAGTATGGGACTAAACTTTAGTCCCATTCACACCACACCATGCTCTAAGAGCATGGTTAATAGTATAGCCAACATCCGGCTATATGAAGTTGGCACATCATCTAGAGCCAACCTAATAGCCAGCTAGTACAATAGTTAGCCCCTTTAGTATACTAGTATATCATTAATAAATGGCCCCACCTTTTGTCTCATAAAGTATGTTCGACCTCGTGCTACAACCTGCTTCTCTTCTCTCTCCTCTTCTCTCTCCTTCAACTAAGCACAAATACTATATTTAAATCCTTATAGCCTGCTTATGTCACCTTATTGCACTTGCTCTAAAGTTACTCTCCACTGTGAGTAGTCTAAAATTCCGGGCGTGCAGCAGGCGGCGCCATCGGCCGGTGTGCCGCTTCAACGACGAACGCAGTGAGAGGTCGCACCGCCCTAACTTGTCATCAATGTGGAGCGGCGGGCTCAGCTTGCGCCGGGTGCGAAGCGTGTGCGGGAGGGGGGAGGCGTTTTTGGTGGGCCAGGAAGGTGAGAAGCCAGCTTGGGATCGGTCCGGACAGGGAAATATTAGGTGCTCCCATACTCCAACTACTAGTACAATAAGTGTGGGCTATGTAGAGGGCAGAGTAATTAAGCAAGCTTCTCACCGTTCTGCGAGTTGACAGGACACATCAAAGTAGTAGTTTTTTAAAACGGACATCAAAGTACTAGTGTAGTAGTCTCCAAAAAGGGCCAACCATGTCCATGGCTATCATCCGATCCCGTGCTCCATCATTGAGTACATGCATGATTCACGAGCCATTCAAGAAAAAAATTGCATACATGCCATTGAAGAAAAAAAATTAAAAACAAACACGCCACCGCGTCATGGTCGAACTTTGATTCATTCACGCGTGGTTCCCTGATACGTCTCCATCGTATCTATAATTTATGAAGTATTCATGATGTTTTATTATCATTCTTGGAAGTTTTACAATCATTTTATAGCAACTTTACATCATCTTTTTGGACTAACCTATTAACCCAAAGGCTCAAAGGTGCAGCTTGTTGTTTTTGCTTGTTTTTTACATCGCATGAAATCAATATCAAACGGAGTCCAAACTCCGCGAAACTTATTGTGGATTTTTAATGGACCAGAAGACAACCAATGGGCCAGAGTAGCACCTGGGGGTGCCCCGAGGTGGCACAACCCACCGGCCCCAGGCGCTCCCAGGTGGGTTGTGCCCACCTTGGTGGCCTCCCGCACCCCCTCTTTACCCTATAAATTCATAAATATTCCAAACACCCTCGGGGTTAACCTAGATCAGAAGTTGCGCCGCTGCAAGGTTCTGTAGCCACCGAAAACCAATCTAGACCCCATTCCGGCACCCTACTGGAGGGGGGAATCATCTCCGGTGGCCATCTTCATCCGCCCGGCGGCCACCATGATGAGGAGGGAGTAGTCCACCCTCGGTGTTGAGGGTTTGTAGCAGTAGCTATGTGTTTAATCTCTCTCTCTCTCTCTCTCTCTCTCTCTCTCGTGTTCTTGAGATGTCACGATCTTGATGGATCGCGGGCTTTGTTAATATAGTCAGATCATATGGTGTTTTCCCCTCTCTATCTTGTTGTGCTAAATTGAGTTTTCCCATTGAGATTTCGTTTTATCGGATTGAATAGTTTTATGGATTTGAGAGCACTTGATATATGTCTTGCATATGAATACTCGTGGTGATAATGGCGTATCATATTGATTCACTTGATATATGTTTTGGCACTCAACTCGAGGATTCCCGAGGTGACATTGGGGTAATCTATGCATAGGGGTTGATGCATGTTCTTGTCTTTGTTTCTCCGGTAGAAATCTTAGGGCACTCTTTGAAGTTCTTTGTTGGATTGAGTATTATGAATATGAATTTTCTTTGGTGTTATTTTAGTATGAACTCTAGGATAATCGAACCGAAAGAATAGCTTTGTGTTATTTTAGTACGAACTCTTGAATAGATCAAATGGAAAGAATATCTTTGAGGTGGTTTCGTACCCTACAAACAACTTATTCTTATGTTCTCCACTAGATAGGAACTTTGGAGTGATTCTTCATAGCACTTTGAGGGATGGTTACATGATCCAATTATATTAGCACTACAAACAATATATTTCTACCATCCATATTACACTTTTATCACCATCAACTAGTGCACCTATACAATTTGCCATTGTATTGGGTGTGTTGGGGGCAAAAGAGATTTCTTGTATTTGGTTGCAGGGTCCTTTCAGAGAGACCATCTTCATCCTACATCTCTCATGGATTGATAAACCTTAGGTCATCCACTTAGAGAAAATTGCTACTGTCCTACAAACCTTTGCGCTTGGAGGCCCAACATGTGTCTACGAGGATAAAGTTACATAGTAGACATCAAGCTCTTTTCTGGCGTTGTTGCTGGGGAGGTGAGTGCATGAAGGTATATCTTTAGCTCTTGCAATTGAATCTTTTAGTTTCTAGTTTTATCACTGGTTTGGTTTATAAAAGGAAAACTACAAAAAAAATGGAATTGAGGTTACATCATATTGTTCATCTTTAAAATGTCTTTCGTGAAAATGATGGATCAGGAAATTGTGCTCAATTGTTAGAAGAAGAAGTCAATAAATTGTTTGGCACAAAATATTTGAATGATGAGCATGATTGCAATGTTGTTGGTATGAATTCTTTGAATATCCATTATGCTAATGATATGCAAAGCTACAAGCTTGGGGATGCTATATTTGATGAACATGATATTTTTAGTCCCCCAAGATTTGATGTGCAAATTTGTTATAATGATTACATGCCTCCTATTTATGATCATTATATTGATGAAAGTGGATTTGGAGAGGTCATGACTTTATTTAATGATGAATCCACCATTTTGGATGAGGCTTCAATTGACTATGATAACAAAGTTGCTATCTATGACGATTATGGTGATGACACGTATGCTATAAAGAATAATGATAACCATGAAACTTGTCATCACGATTTTTATTTTCAATCACATGATAGTTATTTTATTGAGTTTGCTCCCACTACTATTCATGAAAATAAATTTGCTTATGTGGAGAGTAATAATATTTCTATGCTTGTAGATCATGAAAAGAATGCCTTATGTGACAATTATATTGTTGAATTCATTCATGATTCTACTCAAAATTCTTATGATAGGGGAACATATGCTTTTACATATCTCAATAATCTCAAGTTTCCTCTCTATGTGTTGAAAGTTTTGAAGTATTTCTTGTTTTTCCTTCCTATGCTAGATGATTCTTGTTCTCATGAATTATTTGTTCACAAAATCCTTATGCATAGGAAGTGGGTTAGACTCAAATGTGCTAGTCATATGCTTCATGATGCTCTCTTTATGTTTCAATTCTTATCTTTTATGTGAGCATCATTGAAATCATCATGCCTAGCTAAAAGGCATTAAAGAAAATGATTAGGTTATCTTTTTGGGAGATAACCCAACAATTTTACCTACTATTTTTGTGTGTTAAAATGATTAGGCTACTGTAATAATCATGTTTTATTGTCTTTGTTTCAATAAAGTGCCAAGTAAAGCCTTTGAGATCATGTTGGGTGATAGGCTATTTGATCTTGCTGAAAAACAAAAACTTTTGCGCTCAAGAAAATAATTCTCATTTTTAACATAAGAGTGATTTTGAGTTGATTATTTTTTGAATAAGATTAATATACAAAATTCTCACATGGTTCTAATTTTTTCATAATTTTTGGAGTAGCAGAAGTATGGTAGTTATCCAGATCATTATAACTGTTCTGTTTTTGACAGATTCTGTTTTGTATGCATGGTTTGCTTGTTTTCTAGTTTCTATGTCTTATATTGCTCAATATAAATTGTGGAAATGATATGATACAGTAGGCATTGTCTGGAAACAATTATGCATATTTTCTTTGACAGTACCAAAGTGAAATGGTTTGCTCTTTATCATACTAACCTATCTCACAAAGTTCCTCTCGGTGGAAATGACACCTATGGGGTCACTAGGATCCCTTCTACGGTCGGTGAGCGCGGGGTCGTGAGAAGAGCAGGTTTAGGAGCTAGCACAAGGATCGTTTACCTAGGTTCGGGCCGCGAGGATGCGTCAAACCCTAGTCTTGCTTTGGTGGATGTATTTCAGAGTGTTCTTGAGCTGTCGAACTAGCTAGGGTGGCCGAGTAGTTCAAAAGAGCCGAATCCCTCTCCTGGTCGCCTCGGGCCTCCTTTTATAGGAAAAAGGGGTTGCCACAGTGGCACACAGGAGGTGGAAAGGCATACAGTGCGCGAGCTTATCGCTCGGCATTATGGGACAAAGCGCATTCAATGCGCTACTTAGGTGTCCATTAGCTTTATCGGGGACGGGAACGAGGCCCGTCCCGTCCGTCACCACTCCGCCTCGCTTCGACACGCGCCCAGGCCAACGATGCATGTGGCGCCATGTAGGCAGGTAGGCTGCTGAGGTGGCGCGGTGGTGGAGCCTTCACGAAGATCTACATGCCACCATGCAGGTGCTTGCTGAGTTGGCCTAGAAGCCGCGTGTTACCACGCAGGTGCCTGCCCAGTTGGTTGGGCTGGCAGCTGCATGCGAACAGCGATGGAGTCTTGGTCGACACGGGCTGGTGGCCCGCTGATGCCCTCGGCAAGGGTCTTGCAGGGGCCCGCAAGGGTCTTGCCGTGGCGTTGCAGTCGTCCCCGACAAGGCGCTTGCCGGGGGTCTTGTGGATTTCCTCGGCTAGGATCCCGCCGAGGGTCGCCATCTTCTAGTCCTCATCTGATCTCATATGTTTATGATCTTGACGAAGATCTGCATGCCACCACAGAGGCGCCTCCCGAGCCTTGGTTCCAATGTAGTTGGTGGCGGCGTTTGGAACCCTTGGGCTCAAGGGTGGCTCGCTCCGCTGGCATTGGGCAAGCTGCCACGGCAAGGCCCTTCCCGGGGTCACGGAGGCCGCCCCGGCAAGGGTCTTGCCAGGGGAGTCCACCTCGCCCCCTTGATGTCTTGTGTTTCTGGTCTTGCCGTTGTCTCGGTTGTCTTGTGCTTCGGCTCTTCTCTGGCTTCCCCCCTCTGCCCTGCTTAGTATGGCCGCGGCGCGCGGCTTTGACTGCCCGTGCACAATTAAAGGGGTCAAAAGGAGAGCCCCTACTTTTGTACACCGACAGGAGCCCCTGGGCCTGGGCCACTCATAAGCGCGACGCGTTGTTGGGCCAGGCCCAGAACGGTGCACGGGCAGGTGGGGCGGATTTTACCGCAGTAACTCTTCGTCCGCTGTGCTTCCCCATGACCCATGTTGAACGCGCGACATTGAGGGTTGTGCGTGACGTGGGGGTCATGCGTGGGGCGGTTCCCGCAGGCATGCCTCACATCGTGGTTAATGGGAAAAGAGGCTGCCCGCGCCTTCCCCGCAAAAAGGAATAACCGCAGGCGCGCTGCTCATTTACCCTCCGTGCTTTCCCCAATCTCGGAACCGCCGTCCCCTTCTTCCTCCTTCTCAAGCTCTTGCCTTCGCTCACCGCCGCCGCTGTCACGCCCAAGATGCGACCCTATCCTAAAGAAACTCGAAGGTCCCACCAAGGATAGAAGCGCATCTTCAATACACTTTTGCAAGGTGGATATCATTACATCAACATTAAATAATAGATGGCGATACATACAAGGCATAAAAATGCCGCAAGAATACATCAACATCATCCAAGAGATCAACATCCGACTACGGATGAAACATAAACATAAACTCAAACAATATCCACCCTACTAGCCCAGGCTGCCGACCAGGAACCTAACCCAAGATCGACGAAGAAGAAGAAGAACTCCAAACAAGTAAACATCGCTCTCGCGTCATGATCATCGCATAACCTGTACCTGCAACTGTTGTTGTAGTAATCTGTGAGCCACGGGGACTCAGCAATCCCATTACCATAGGTATCAAGACTAGCAAAGCTTAATGGATAAGGAAGGGATAAAGTGGTGAGGTTGCAGAAGCGACTAAGCATATATGGTGGCTAACTTATGAAACAAGAGCGAGAAGAGGAGCTAAGAAAACGGTCGCCAACTAGTTATGATCAAGAAGTGATCCTGAACTCCTACTTACGTCAAACATAACCCAAAAACCGTGTTCTCCTCTCGAACACCCCGAAAAGAGACAATCATGGTTATGCACGCGATTGGTGTATTTTAGAAGAGTTTACTTCAAGTTTCCTACAACCGGATATTAACAAATTCCCATCCGCCACATAAATCATGGCATGGCTTTCAAAAGTTCTAACCCTGCAGGGGTGTCCCAACTTAGCCCATGATAAGCTCTCACGATCAACAAAGGATATTCCTTCTCCCAGGAAGACCCGATCAGTCTCGGAATCCTGGTTACAAGACATTTCGACAATGGTAAAACAAGACCAGCAAGACCACCCGGATGTGCCGACAAATCCCGATAGTAGCTGCACATATCTCGTTCTCAGGGCACACCGGATGAGCCAGACGTCGGGTTGGCATAGACCCTGGTTGCCAGTGTGGCGCCGGACATCGATTGAGTTTGGACCAGCGCTCAGAGGAGCACTGGCCCGGGGCTAAAATAAAGATGACCCTCGGGCTCCGGAAACCCAAGGGAAAAAGGCTTAGGTGAGGCAAATGTAAAACCAAGGTTGGGCCTTGCTGGAAGAGATTTATTAAAGGCGAACATTCAAGGGGTTCCCATAACACCCAACCGCGTTAGGGACGCAAAATCCGGGAACATAATACCGATATGACGGAAACTAGGGCGGAAAGAGTGGAACAAAACACCAGGCATAAGGCCGAGCCTTCCACCCTTTACCAAGTATATAGATGCATTAATTATATAAGACATATTGTGATATCCCAATATAAACATAATCCAACATGGAGCAATCTTCATCTTCACCTGCAACTAGCAACGCTATAAGAGGGGCTGAGCAAAAGCGGTAACATAGCCAAACAACGGTTTGCTAGGAAGGGAGACAAAGGTTAGAGTTTCATGGCAATTTGGGAGGCTTGATAAGCAAGTGGTAGGTAACGCAGCATAGCGATAGAACGAATCAACTAGCATAACAATGATAGTAGTGAGATCCAAGGTGACGGTCATCTTGCCTGAAATCCCGCTAGGAAGAAGAACGATTTCCATGAAGAAGATGAAGCCACGAAGACGAACCAAGCGTAGTCGAACGAATCATAAGAGACATACAAGACATGATGCATGACAAGGCTACATGAAGCTACTCATGGCAAGAGATGATGCATACAAGAACAACACATCAAAGCAAGTTTAAATGAGGCCGGAAACAACCTATAACAATTCTGGTAAGTCCTCATATCCAAATTTCATGATGAACATTTAGGTATATCAAACTCAAGAAATGGAGCAGTATGCAACAAGTTATGGCATGATGAACAGGGGCTAAAAACATGAGGGCAAAAAGACTGGAAAAACAACCTCTCCGAAAAGTCAACGGGCGGATGAAGAGATCCGGGACGGAGGGAACCAGGACGTGGAGGGGCGCCATTTGGTTCGGGCACCCGATGGATCTAGTCCAACTTCCTTGGACCCGACCAGAGAGGAACTCCGGCGGGCTCGAGGGAGCTCCGGCTAGAGGCGGCGCGGGATCCGGCGAAGGTCGCGAGCGGCGGCGAGCTATGGAGGCCAAGGCGGCAGCGGAGTTGCGCGGGCGGGCGCAGGTGGGACGACGCGGTGGAGGCGAAGGCGTGGCGGGCGGGCGAGGTGGCGGTGGTCATGGCGCAGCGCGGGCGGCCGGAGCAGGCGAGGCGGTGGCGGCGTGGGCGAGGGTCACAAGACGCTGCTGGGCGGGTGGCAGCGATGCGCGGGCCGGGCGGGCCTGCCTTAGGACCGAGCGGGCCGACGGTGACTGGCGGCAGGGAGTGCCACGTGGCGGTGCACGGTTGGACGAGGGGACGGTGGCGGACCTGTTCGTCGGTGGAGGAGAAGGTGTCCGGCGGCGCGAGGGGGATTTCTAGGGTTTCGACTGCGAGATTTGGATGGGGTGCACATATTTATAGCTCGGAGGAGGTAGGACTGTCCAAATGGAGTGTAGTTTTCGCCCACATGATCGTGATCGAACAGCCGAGAGGATGGAGGGGGTTTGGATGGGTTATTGGGCCACTTTGGAGGGGTGTTGGGCTGCAACACACACGAGGCCTTCACGGTTCTCCGGTTAACCGTTGGAGTATCAAACGAACTCCAAATGACACGAAACTTGACAGGCGGTCTACCTACTCTGAAACAACACCGCACGCCAAGTTGCATTCCATTCCGAGAACCTTTAATGCCACTCACGAAACGAGGCCTGAGAGGGGCAACGGGCACGTGTGGGAGTGTCGGATCGCGAAACGGACAACGGGAAAAGGACCGGATGCAAGTTCTGAAAACATGAGGATGCAATGCATAAGATGACATGGCAAAATGCAACACGCAAGCACATGAAGTGGCAATGACAGTGAATAACTGGAAGACACCTGGCGCATCGAATCCGGGGCGTTACAACTCTCCTCCACTAACAAGAGATCTCGTCCAGAGATCTTAGGACCGAGACGGAAGGGAAAAGGGATGAGGTGAAATAAGAACAAAAGAGAGAGGATGAACAAAGTCAAGAACACTCGAGTAGGAAAAGGAAACGATGAATATGACAAGAATCAATGCTCCTAAAAAAATGAATTCGAAACCACTCCGATTAGGACAAGATAGAAGCGGAATACGAATTAAAGAATTTAGGCAGAATTCTGGCTGAACAAGGAAAGAATAGAACATGAACTTGAGAAGATGGAACGATAATTGACTTGAGGAACAACACAAAACCTCCGGAAGACTTGAAAGAGTGGAATGAGAAGAACGGGGAAGAATATGACAATTTCTACCATGAATGAAATAGAGAGCATCCTTAGAAGGAAACATTGAACGGAATTGTCGAGAATATCAACAACGAAAAGAATAAGCTTGTTCTTGACTTATGGATAACATCTCAAAACTTATGAGGTGATAACCGACCACAATCGAAAAAGATTGAATAGCTGAGGAGAACGAAGAAATGCAAAACTCCACTTCAAAAGAATATGGATAATTTATTGCCCTTCGAGATGCAAGAGAAAAGATACTTGTGCTTCGCCTACAAGAATCTTGATGAACACTTGAAGAATTAATTAACTCATGAAGAACTGCCATGAAGAACTCCGGTAACAGAAGGATGACTTGATAAAATTGAAGGATGAAAGGGATAAGATTAAAGCCTTGTGATGATTTGGATGGGGCTTCGCGACGAGACAAGCGAGAAGGCTTGGAACTCCATAAAAGAAAAGATGAAAACACTTTGAATCGAGAATGAGATAAGATGAACGAACTCCGAAAAGAAGAGATTAATCCACTTGAAGGAAGAAGAATAGGAATTATGTTATTCTTAACATCCATCAATTATATTGATGAGAAGCAATGAATTGCATACAACTTATTCCCATTGGAAAAGATTAAGGGGGAAATATAGCACGGAATTTGGGAAAACTTCAAGAACCACCGGTAGGGTTGGACTGAACGAATGAATATATGTGATAAGAACAGAAGTGAAATTCTCAAACGAACCACCATGGCAATGAAAGAGAACGAATCGCCGGAAAGAATTAGAAACGAAGAGATCGCGAACTGATTGAAGAATACTGGAACGAGGCACCCGAAGAATATTGAGACGAACGAAGGGGCACGGATATAGAATAATTGGAAAACGAATTTGAAAGCTTAGAACAAAGAAATATTCTGAAATGATGGCCTCCGGATGATCGATGGAGAAAGAAACTACCGAAATGCATCGAATGATTGAAAAGAATTTGCACAATTGAAAACAATTTGAGAGGATAACATCAAGCTAGCACCGCGAATATCCGGGAGAACGGGCAAGATTTAGGGATAACTCTACTTCGGTCTTCAAATGATGAGAATGGCAACGAGGAACACCACTAAAATTGTTGAGATACTCCGGGAGAATGAAAAGAGAAAAGATTGACCCGAACATAAGGGAATTTGAAAGCAATCTTGGAGAAGGCATCTGACTGATGAAATCCATACTTACGTCAAACTTAAAAAAGGATTTGAGAATAACTCCGGGAAAATCAGAAGAGTCGGGTAAGATCCTGGGAAAAGACCTGTCGGTTAGGGCCTACTAAAAACAAACACCGTTGGAAAGGATTGTTGAATGAGAAATGATGCACCGGAACAATTGAAAGATTTGAATGAGGTGACAACCTCGAAATAATTGAATGCAAACACGAATCTTCTGAGATGTCTTCAGCACTTCGGAAGGATTAAATGGCGAAAGGCGAACGATCAGAGGGAAATATTTGAGCTGAGGGAAAGAATATGATCGACAATTAAAAACTAGCATTGGATCCACCGGAAAAGGAAATGAGACGAACATTGATGAAGTCGACGAGAATTCGCCGGTTGAGACAATTGAGGAAGAACTGAAGATACTCCGCATGAATGAAATTTATGTTTGAATAGAGGTTCAGAATCTGGAATAAAAGGGGTGGGAGGGCGGGAAAAAACATAGGCAACTTGAACGGGGAAACTACAAATAACTTGCAAGGGGGAAACACCGGTTGGAAATGATTGGGGAGAGAAATGCAAAGGCTTCGCATGAGTAGGATGGATACTCGATTACGGACTCCGGTTCCGAGGATAAGAAGGGTGGGCGGGTGGGAAAAACAAGGACAACTTCGGACAGGGAAACAACGTCGATTGAAAAGAGCTGAGGATTGATCTCCCAAAAGACAAAGTGGTTCGATTCGACTTGACGAGAAAAGCACCGGACAAAAAAGGAAGGACAACGAATGAAAACTAATCGCGTGATCCTAAAGAAAGATTTGAAGGGGTAGAGGAGTAGTTCAAAACACCTACGTCAAGATTTCTCACTAGAGAGACGAAGGGGCAGAGGAGTAAAAAGAAATCCTACTCTTCGACATAACTAGACCCGGAAAAAGTTTTCTTCTAGACTCAACAACGGCCAAACTACACGATCAATCAAGGGGGCTCCTATGGTCAGTCGAGGCTCTGATACCAACTTGTCATGCCCAAGATGCGACCCTATCCTAAAGGAACTCGAAGGTCCCACCAAGGATAGAAGTGCATCTTGAAGACGCTTTTGCAAGGTGGATATAATTACAGCAACAGTACATAATAGATGGGGATACATACAAGGCATACAAATGCCGCAAGAATACATCAACATCATACAAGAGATCAACATCCGACTACGGATGGAGCATAAACAGAAACTCAAACAATATCCACCCTGCTAGCCCAGGCTGCCGACCAGGAACCTAACCCAAGATCGACGAAGAAGAAGAAGAACTCCAAACAAGTAAACATCGCTCTCGCGTCATGATCATCGCATAACCTGTACCTGCAACGCTATAAGAGGGGCTGAGCAAAAGCGGTAACATAGCCAAACACCGGTTTGCTAGGAAGGGTGACAAAGGTTAGAGGTTCATGGCAATTTGGGAGGCTTGATAAGCAAGTGGTAGGTAACGCGGCATAGCGCTAGAATGAAGCAACTAGCATAGCAATGATAGTAGTGAGATCCAAGGTGATGGTCATCTTGCCTGAAATCCCGCTAGGAAGAAGAACGAATTCCATGAAGAAGATGAAGCCACGAAGACGAACCAAGCATAGTCGAATGAATCATCACGATCGCAACGAAACAGGAGCTAACGAGAAGGAGCACAACCGGAAAGAAGCAAACAACAAGGTAAACACACAACACATAAACAAGACATGATGCTCAACCAAGTATGATGCATGACAAGGCTACATGAAGCTACTCATGGCAAGAGATGATGCATACAAGAGCAACACATCAAAGCAAGTTTAAATGAGGCCGGAAACAACCTATAACAATTCTGGTAAGTCCTCATATGCAAATTTCGAAATTGGACCAGATCTGAATAAACCTTATGTTCAAGTTGTTAAACAGCAAGTTAAGATGAACCGAAATTATCTACACGAAATTCTAGTCAAGTTACATATAAAGTTCATTTAAGTCGGAGCTACGGCCTAGAGGATATGAGCAAAACAAGTTAAACATGGCATTGATGCAAAATGCATTCAAACATTAAGACAAGGTAACATGAAACTACATGCAACACTAAGCAAGTTTCATGTAGAGCACACTCAAAACGGAGCAACGGTTCAACACATACACATGAAACAAGTTTAAAGGACAAGCTGTCCAAATCAGCAACTAGGCATCTTACAAGCATCAAAACAACATGCTATAGCACCTCAACATGAAAAAAAGGCATGGACATGATGTAGAGGTAAAGCGTAACTACACATGAACACTGAGCTATCTCCAGAATTCCCTAGAACATACTCAAAAGGGCATGGCAAGATTGCAAATAACAACAGTTTCACAGACTTAGCAGAAATCACTGGACATGACAGAAATAACATCAGGTTGCAAAGTTTAGAGCTAATAAACAACATGCTACAGGCACTTATCATGGAAACCAAAGACATGGAATGAATCTACTAATTGCAAAGAACAAAAGTCCCTTACTGATCATGAACCAAAAAGGCACAAAGATATGATGGCACCCATGTAAACATAGAAAGTTTTATTACCAGGTTCAGACATTGCATGACAACAAGCATACCATGGCATAAACAGAATTATGAAGGCATCTTTGCGAGCACGAATCACTCACCACAAGGCATTTCATGACAAAACAAGCATACCTATAGCAAGATGACATGTTCACGAAGCTAACCACGGCAAGAGCAAGTTCATAGCATCCTTGGATCACTAACAACGACCATGGCAACATTGATTAACATGTAAAAAATTTGCCAGGAACATTTTATAGCAAAAGTAGAGCAAGCTTAAGACATGCTACAGCACTCCATAAATACAAAAAGTGGAATGGATGGATAGAACATAACATGTTGAGCAAAATATCCTTAGTGAACATCTCCAGATTATGCATAGAACTCATGGTATCAACAGGTTTACATAGCATCACAATATATCAGTTTCAGACTTTGCAGAAATGACTAAGTCACCCAAATCAGCAACATCACGGAGGCTACTTTGCAGGCTTGTCACAATCAACACATGGGATATCATGAAGATTGGATTGCACCACAGCAAACATGATACGTTGTAGCTCATAAACTATGTAGACATTATGCTCAAAAGAATATCACACAAAACGATACAAAAATAACAAATAAGCGAGTTCTGTTAAACTACAACAAACAACATCACATAGCAGTCTTGCAACGATTATTAGGGCATCAAGATGGACTCAAACAAGCATGGCACAATGGAACTAAGTGAAGAGAATCTCATGATGAACATTTAGGTATATCAAACGCAAGAAATGGAGCAGTATGCAACAAGTTATGGCATGATGAACAGGGGCTAAAAACATGAGGGGAAAAAGACTGGAAAAACAACCTCTCCGAAAAGTCAACGGGCGGACGAAGAGATCCGGGACGTGGAGGGGCGCCATTTGGTTCGGGCACCCGATGGATCTAGTCCAAATTCCTTGGACCCGACCGGAGAGGAACTCCGGCGGGCTCGGGGGAGCTCCGGCGAGAGGCGGCGCGGGATCCGGCGAAGGTCGCGAGCGGCGGCGAGCTATGGAGGCGCGCGGGCAGCGGAGCGCGGCGCTGATGGCGTGCGGGACGACGGTGGAGGCGAAGCGGCGGGCGCTGGTGGCGGTGGCGGTGGCGCAGCGTGGCGGCCGGAGTAGTGGGGCGGGCGGCGGCGGACGAAGGCCACAGACGCTTGGGCGGGTGGCAGCTGCGCGCTGGCCGGCGGGCTTTTAGGCCCGAGCGGGCCGACGGTGATCGGGCGAGGAGTGCCACGGCGCGCGTGTGGCGGTTGGACGAGGGGACGGCGGCGGACCTGTCCGTCGGTGGAGGAGAAGGTGTCCGGCGGCGCGAGGGGGATTTCTAGGGTTTCGACTGCGAGATTTGGATGGGGTGCACATATTTATAGCTCGGAGGAGGTAGGAGTGTCCAAATGGAGTGTAGTTTTCGCCCGCATGATCGTGATCGAATAGACGAGAGGATGGAGGGGGTTTGGATGGGTTATTGGGCCACTTTGGAGGGGTGTTGGGCTGCAACACACACGAGGCCTTCACGGTTCCCCGGTTAACCGTTGGAGTATCAAACGAATTCCAAATGGCACGAAACTTGACAGGCGGTCTACCAACTCTAAAACAACACCGCACTCTAAGTTGCATTCCTTTCCAGGAACATTTAATGCCACTCATGAAACGAGGCCTGAGAGGGGCAACGGGCACGTGTGGGAGTGTCGGATCGCGAAACGAACAACGGGAAAAGGACCGGATGCAAGTTCTGAAAACATGAGGATGCAATGCATAAGATGACATGGAAAAATGCAACACGCAAGCACATGACGTGGCAACGACGGTGAATAACTGGAAGACACCCGGCGCATCGAATCCGGGGCGTTACAACTCACCTCCACTAACAAGAGATCTCGTCCCGAGATCTTAGGACCGAGACGGAAGGGAAAAGGGATGAGGTGAAATAAGAACAAAATAGAGAGGATGAACAAAGTCAAGAACACTCGAGTAGGAAAAGGAAACGACGAATATGACAAGAATCAATGCTCCGAAACAAAAATGAATTCGATACCACTCCGATTAGGACAAGATAGAAGCGGAATACGAATGAAAGAATTTAGGCAGAATTCTGGCTGAACAAGGAAAGACTAGAACATGAACTTGAGAAGATGGAACGATACTTGACTTCAGGAACAACACGAAACCTCCGGAAGACTTGAAAGAGTGGAATGAGAAGAACGGGGAAGAATATGACAATTTCTACCATGAATGAAATAGAGAGCATCCTTAGAAGGAAACATTGAACGGAATTGTTTGGAAAATCAACAACGAAAAGAATAAGCTTGTTATGGACTTATGGATAACATCTCAAAACTTATGAGGTGATAACCGACCACAATCGAAAAAGATTGAATAGCCGAGGAGAACGAAGAAATGCAAAACTCCACTTCAAAAGAATACGGAGAATTTATTGCACTTCGAGATGCAAGAGAAAAGATACTTGTGCTTCTCCTACAAGAATCTTGATGAACACTTGAAGAATGAATTAACTCATGAAGAACTGCCATGAAGAACTCCAGTAACAGAAGGATGACTTGATAAAATTGAAGGATGAAAGGGATAAGATTAAAGCCTTGTGATGATTTGGATGGGGCTTCGCAGCGAGACAAGCGAGAAGGCTTGGAACTCCGGAAAAGAAAAGATGAAAACACTTTGAACCGAGAATGAGATAAGATGAACGAACTCCGAAAAGAAGAGATTAATCCACTTGAAGAAAGAAGAATAAGAATTATGTTATGCTTATCCTCCGTCAATTATATTGATGAGAATCAATGAATTGCATACAACTTATTCCCATTGGAAAAGATTAAGGGCGGAATATAACACGAAATTTGGGAAAACTTCAAGAACCACCGGTAGGTTTGGAAAGAACGAATGAATATATGTGATAAGAACATAAGTGAAATTCTCAAATGAACCACCGTGGCAATGAAAACGAACGAAGCCCCTGAATGAATTAAAACCAAAGAGTTCGCGAACTGATTGAAGAATACTGGAACGAGGCACCCGAAGAATATTGAGATGAACGAAGGGGCACGGATATAGAATAATTGGAGAACGAATTTGAAAGCTTAGAACGAAGAAATATTCTGAAATGATGGCCTCCGGATTATTGATGGAGAAAGCAACTACCGAAATGCATCGAATGATTGAAAAGAATTTGCACGATTGAAAACAATTTGAGAGGATAACATCAAGCTAGCACCGCGAATCTCCGGGAGAACGGACAAGATTTAGGGAAAACTCTACTTCGGTCTTCAAATGATGAGAATGGCGACGAGGAACACCACTAAAATTGTTGAGATACTCCGAGAGAATGAAAAGAGAAAAGATTGACCCGAACATAAGGGAATTTGAAAGAAATCTTGGAGAAGGCATCTGACTGATGAAATTCATACTTACGTCAAACTTCAAAAAGGATTTGAGAATAACTTTGGGAAAATCAAAAGAGTCGGGTAAGATCTTGGGAAAAGACCTGTCGGTTAGGGCCCTCTAAAAAGAAACACCGTTGGAAAGGATTGTTGAATGAGAAATGATGCACCAGAACAATTGAAAGATTTGAATGAGGTGACAACCTCGAAATAATTGAATGCAAACATGAATCTTCCGAGATGTCTTCAGCACTCCGGAAGGATTAAATGGCGAGAGGCGAACGATCAGAGGGAAATATTTGAGCTGAGGGAAAGAATACAATCGACAATGAAAAACTTGCATTGGATTCACCGGAAAAGGAAATGAGACGAACATTGATGAAGTCGACGAGAATTCGCCGGTTGAGACAACTAAGGAAGAACTGAAGATACTCCGCATGAATGCAATTGATGCTCGAATAGAGGCTCAGACTCCGGAATAAAAGGGGTGGGAGGGCGGGAAAAAACATAGGCAACTTGAACGGGGAACCTACGAATAACTTGCAAGGGGGAAACACCGGTTGGAAATGATTGGGGAGAGAAATGCAAAGGCTTCGCACGAGTAGGATGGATACTCGATTACGGACTCCGGTGTCGTGGTTCTAAGTATGACAGTAGAATGGGGGTAGGTATGGAGAGGCAAGATCCTAGCTATGGAGTAGTTGTATACGCAAGGGATTTACGAGTTCAGGACCTTCTCGGAGGAAGTAATAGCCCTACGTCTCGGAGCCCGGAGGCGGTCGACTGGATTATATGCGTATGTGTTACAGGGGTGCGAACCCTTCTACCTATGGAGGGGGGTGGCTTATATAGAGTGCGCCAGGACCCCAGCCAGCTCGCGTAGTCGAGGGTTTAAGGTGCGTTAAAGCTAGGCGTTACTGGTAACGCCTTACATAAAGTGTCATTAAGGTCATAAAGACTATTTAACTACAGACCGTTTGGGTACTGAGTGGCTCTTGGACCCCTGGTGGTCGAGTGGGTCTTCATAGTCGAGTGTCTTTGAATCTATCAAGTGGAAACCTACCAGGTCGACTGGAAGGCTACTTCTCTTGTGAGTGTCCTTGTGGAGGGTACCTTTGGGCAGGTCTATGACCCTACCCCAGGTACATGACTTCATCATTAGCCCCCGAATGGATCGAGGTTTGAGTGAGGAAGGAGCTGATAATCTTTCCGACCTGTTCTTCGTGTTGTGAGTGCGTCTTACTCTGGATCAACGACCTTTTAGTGATGGCATCAACTTCATTTGATCGCCTTGATCCATTCTTCACGTTTGTCGAGTGAACTTTGTGAACCTGAGGATTTCCGAGCGACGGATCAGAGGAAATCTGTTATCTGACGAGTTGCTCTGCGGTTAGCGGATTTCGCGGGATCCGAATTTTGGGAAGCGCGCGAAGCAGAGAAAACCGTGACACTCGGATGGGATAAGACGATGACGCCTCGATCTTCGCGTCGCCTTTTTCGCCACGTATCATGCATGCGCTTGTTGCGGGATTGTGACGGGATTGCCTGGGCCTACCGGTCAGCCACTCGGAAGCGGCCCCATATAAAGCGTTGGACAGGGCATTTTGAATAGTGCGACCTCAGACTTCTCCTCTCTCCGCCTCCAAACCTTCTCGCCGCGCTCTTAAATGCACCGAAGCTCGGTACTTGCCTCGCCGGCGACCATGGTGAAGGAGAAGACCGCAGCCCTGGAACGGGTGAAGAAGGCGGCGGCGAAGGCCAAGGGGAGAGCGCCCAGTCGGGGCGGCTCCTCTTCGCGGTCCAAGCTGCCGCAGGGCTGGGTCCAAGGAGACTGGATCCGCTCGACCATCACCGAGAAGGATCTCGCTGATCTGGCCAATGAAGGACTTATCCACCATGGGTCGGCGAGGCTTCCGGGCACGGAGTGGCAACAAAGACTGAAGAGGGTGAGTGTGTCCTCCTGGCCACCCACGAGATCGGGGTTTTCCGCCGCCAAATCCTTTTTTTCCGGGGTTTTGAACTTTTTGAGCTCAACTCCATCATTTCACTCCAAACTCCATTGTCTATCTTGTCGCTTTCATTTTGCTATGCGAGAATTTCTTGGGTTGTCGATCAGACCGGGGGCTCTTCAAGCACATATTCACTGTCGCTCTCGTGACGGTGAAGAAAGCGAGCCCGAATGACGAGAGGACCCAAGTAATCCAGATGTGGGGGGACTCGGGTCCAGATGAGGGGGAAGAGCGCCTTTCCGGCTATGACTCTCCGACTCGGTTAGAGGGTGGCGATCGACCTGGTTTTATGCCAAGACCAGCCGCCTTGAGGCGATCGGCTGGGCTCCTCCTTTCTTCATGAGTCGAGTGAAAAAACCATCTTCCCCGAAGGTGTTACGGAGGAGAAGGCCCAAGTAAAGTTGCTGATGGAGCGTGTAGTCCAGCTTATTCGCGATGGAGTGACCGGCATGGATCTCCTGGAGGTTTTTCTCCGACGGCGTATTCAGCCACTTCAATACCGAGGTCATCCGATGTGGATGTACTCTGGTACGGATGATACCACTCGGGTCCATCCAGAGGAGGTCGATGACGCCATGCTGGAGAAGTGGATGACTGCCATCACAGGAAACAAAGACAACCCTCGCGGAGCTAGGAGGATTCCACCACTCGACCAGAGTTACCAACTGCATAAGGTATAACCACTTATCTCACTGTGATTCTGCTGCATTCATTCTGCTTTTGATGCCAATTCGTTAATCGACTTTCACCTTGTTTTGTTATCTTCTAGGTCACCACTGAGATGTACTCGATGCCCAACGGGGCGCAGGAAACAGTCGAAGAAGAAGAAGGAAGTGGAGGTGAAAGTCCGGAGGAATGGGAGTCCAACGGCGAGGAGGATGAGGAGGATGATAGCGATGACGAGGAGGAGGAGGAGGAAGAGGAGGAAGACGTCGATCCTCCTCGCCGGAGGGAAGGTCAAGCTGACGCATGACCCGTGGCCAGGCGTGGTAAAGCTGTTGTGCCCACCGGCGGTCGGCAAGCGACCTAGGACAACTTCTCCCGTGCCGACCGAGAAACCGTGAAGCAACCTCGGCGGCGTCGTCAAAGCCGTGAAGGCCCTGCCCAAGATGCGAATGGTCATCCCCACCATCTCCGAGTAACCAATGTAACCTTGTATTTCCTTATTCAACATGAGTGAACTTTTGGTCGACTTGATGGTGATCAGCCGATTCTTGAAATCTACAGCCGCTACCTCCGAGACTTCCCCAAGCACGAAGATCAGAAATGGAGGATGCGCCACCTCCAACCTTGGTAAGATCCCCGAGGTTTCTCTTTTAGTCGACTGGAGCTTTTAGTCGATTGGACTTCCATGTTTACTTCTGAATCTTTCTTGTAGTTCCGCCTCACGTCATTGATCTCCCCGATGATGACGAGAAAGCGCCATTGAGGAAGAGGAAGAACAAGAGAGTGCCTGCTGGCAAGGCTGTTCAAGTCACGACGATTCCTGAGACGCTGATTTCCGAGGGAGGCAACCCCACTCGCACTTCCGTGTCTTTCGTTGTACCGCTGACAAGTGCCCGACCCACTTCGTCGACTGTTGATCCACCATCTCTCTTTGCTACACACCACGTCCCGGAAGACCAAGTAAGTGCTGCTAAGGAGGCCATACGCCAGCGGGATCATGATGGAGCAGGTGAAAGCGGTCCGAGAGGCTAGTCAGTGGCCTATGATGCTAGTTCAGCTTCCGTGAGCAATGTCCAAGTAAGTCGATCCGTTGCTTGCTTTGTTAGCATATGCTACACAAACCGCTTCCTTTCCGGAGATTTCCATATCTGTACACCCACCGGGTGTGTGTGTCGATTGAACTTTTGTGGGGCACGCTGAGTGCACCCACCGGTGTAGTCCCCGAGACTATGGTCAATCGCGTGCAATCGGCTATAGTCTTTATCTTGTGATCTTCTTCACTCGACCTGGACGGACCAAGTCGAATGGGCAAGTAAACCGGTGGGGGCACGCTAAGTGCACCCACTGGGTGTAGTCCTCGAGACTATGGTCGATTGCATGCGATCGACTATAGTCTAAAGAGCTATATTTTTTTTTATCTGCGGTGATCACGACAATTAGCCATGGTTTTAGAATCATAACTTTTTGCCTCTTTTGGTCGATCGGTCGAACCAAATTGGTAAACCAGTGGGGACGCTGAGTGCACCCTGGGTGTAGTCCCGAGACTCTTGTCGAATGTTTTGATTTGACCGTAGTCTTAGAAATGCTACTATTTTTCCTTAATCACTCGGAAGTGATCTGTCTTTGATGTCTTTCGTTGGTTGACTCTTTGTAGAAATCTTGCGAGCTTGTGGCTCGCCATACCGAGAGTTAGAGAACAAGCAGATCCAGCTCAACCTCGATTTGAAGCTTGCTCAGGAGAATTTGCAGAAGGCAAAGGATGAAGCAAAAGGTATGGCTGGTGAGAATTTTTGACGACTGCCTTTGTTTTTCTGCTCATTCTCAACAATGTTCTCATTGTTGCTTTGCAGATAAACTGGAAGAGACTTTGAAGAAGAAGGACCTTGACCTTGTAGAGGCACAGAAGGCGGCTTTGGAGAAAACAAAGCTCGCTGAAGAGAAGCTTGCCTCAGTCGACAAACTCGAAGATGAAAATGCCAAGCTGAAAGCTGCTCTTGACGCGGCTAACAAGGAAGTTAGTCGACTGAAGAACGACAAGATTGTTCTGTCTGACAAGGCTGGCCAACTGGCGGGGAAGCGAAACGACCTGGAGATTTATCTTGGAGGGCTCGCCAAGAAGCTGTTTCTCATGCTCGAATGTAATCTCTTTTACCCAACTGTCTTGCTATTACTGGCTCATCACATGATCGTTATTTTGAGTCTGAGCTGTGTTTTCAGAATTCTGCCAAAACTTTGAAGAAGAAACCGGTCAGTGGAAACCAGCTTGGACCCCATCAACTCTCCCGTGAAGGACGGTTGCTATGAATGTGCTCATTGGAGTCTCGCGTTGCTAAGCGTGGTGGATTATCTTGCTCATTGAAAGTTGCGATGGTCGCGGATCGGCTCGACTCTCCGCCGTAATGCAGACTCTTGAATGATCTTGAATCCACGATGACTGACCGAATGAGATTCCAAGTCGAGTGCAAGAATGGAAAAAGTCTTCGCCGGTGTGGTGCTGATGTTGCTCTATCTCCGGTTCGTGTCCACCGCAAAGAAGCGCAAGAGGACAAGCTGGTGTCTCTCAAGGTTGCCAATACCAGAAGCACGACTTCGGATCTTTCATGGAGACTTTCATCGCTGCTTTGCTACCCGTATTGCCGATGGAATCGACCTCGACCAGTTTGTTGCACCTTCCGGTCCTCCGGGAGGAGTAAAAAACTTCTAAGTCCCACTTTAAATTTGCCTTGGAATGCCGAGTGGTTTACAGAATCGATAAACTTTAATGTGCTTAACGCCTGAGCACCTTTGTATCCGTAGGACGTTTATCCGAACTTGATTTTTCCTTTAACATGCTTTGTTTGCCTTCGAGAGAACTTTATTCCTCATTCGGAAGATATTCCGTTGAAATTCCAGTCGTCTTGTGCTTCATCTATCCTGCAGGTAGAGATGGAACACAGATCGCGATCGACCTTTGTCGCCCCTTATGGATTGGGACGAACCGCACGTTGTACTTGTGGCGAAGCTCCGAAGGAGGAAGTAGAAGTCTACTTCCACCTCGTCGTCCTTGCAGATTGGGATAAACCGCACGTTGTACTTGTGGCGAAGCTCCAAAGGAGGAGGTAACGGTCGACCTGCACCTCGTCGTCCTTGAGGATTGGGATGAACCGCACGTTGTACTTGTGGCGAAGCTCCGAAGGAGGAGGTAGCAGTCGACCTGCACCTCGTCGTCCTTGCGGATTGGGATGAATCGCATGTTGTACTTGTGGCGAAGCTCTGAAGGAGGAGGTAGCAGTCGACCTGCACCTTGTGGATTGGGATGAATTCCTTACTTAGGCGAGCACTCGGCTGCAGCTAAGCCCCCGAGTGGGAGGTTTGCTCTCCATTCGGTAGGATTTTTATTACTTAGGCGAGCACTGGGCTGCAGCTAAGCCCCCGAGTGGGAGGTTTGCTCTCCACTCGGTAGGATTTTTATTACTTAGGCGAGCATTGGGCTGCAGCTAAGCCCCCGAGTGGGAGGTTTGCTCTCCACTCGGTAGGATTTTTATTACTTAGGCGAGCACTAGGCTGCAGCTAAGCCCCCGAGTGGGAGGTTTGCTCACCACTCGGTAGGATTTATATTACTTAGGCGAGCACTGGGCTGTAGCTAAGCCCCCGAGTGGGAGGTTTGCTCTCCACTCGGTAGGATTTTTATTACTTAGGCGAGCACTGGGCTGCAGCTAAGCCCCTCGAGTGGGAGGTTTGCTCTCCACTCAGTAGGATTTTTATTACTTAGGAGAGCACTGGGCTGCAGCTAAGCCCCCGAGTGGGAGGTTTGCTCTCCACTCGGTAGGATTTTTATTACTTTGGATGTCAAGGCGAATCCTTGGGCTGTTGTAAGCCCCCGAGTGGGAGGCTGGCTCACCACTCGGTAGGATTTGAATACTTAGGCGAGTACTTGGACTGCAGCTAAGCCTTTGAGTGGGAGGCTGGCTCACCACTCGGTAGGATTTTGAATACTTAGGCGAGTACTTGGACTGCAGCTAAGCCTCCGAGTGGGAGGCTGGCTCGCCACTCGGTAGGATTTTGAATACTTAGGCGAAGTGGATTCGCAGCTAAGCCCCCGAGTGAGAGACTGGCTCGCATTCGGAAAGGATTTTTTTTACAAACTTAGGCGAATCGGATTCGCAGCTAAGCCACCCACTGGGGGAAATTTCAACAAAAAGCAATAACAATCCTTTGGGAAAATTATAACATTCTTGTCTTAGATAAACAAACTACAAAAGTACTTTTATTACATCTCAACCGAGTGAGTTTTAAGTGTAAAAGGCGGAGCAGCTCCGCGTTCAAGCTCGAGGCTCGTCGATCTGGCGATCAACGTTGTAGAGATGATATGCTCCGTTGTGGAGGACTCTTGACGATGAAGGACCTTCCCAAGTGGGAGCGAGCTTGTGTGGTTTCTGTTGATCCACTCGGAGGACTAAATCTCCCTCTTGGAAGGCTCGACTCTTCACATTTCTGGCATGGAACCGACGCAAGTCTTGCTGATAGATAGTCGAGCGGATCAGGGCCATTTCTCTCTCCTCTTCCAAGAGATCTACTGCATCTTGCCGAGCTTGTTCCGCTTCTTCTTGAGTATAGCTCGACTCGAGGCGCATTGTGAAGCAGGTCACTTACAGAACTGCTTCAGCTCCATAGACCAGGAAGAATGGAGTTCTCCTAGTCGACCGATTAGGAGTGGTCCTCAATCCCCAGAGAACTGATGGAAGTTCGTCGACCCAAGCTCCTGCTGCGTGCTTGAGATCATGCATCAGCCGTGGTTTCAGCCCTTTGAGAATGAGGCCGTTTGCTCGTTCTGCTTGTCCATTCGACCGAGGATGATCCACTGAAGCATAGTCGACCCGCGTTCCTTGAGAGGCGCAGAAGGCTTTGAACTTGTCATTATCGAAGTTTGACCCATTGTCGGTGATGATATTATGCGGAACTCCATATCTGAATATCAACTCTCTGATGAAACTGATAGCAGTGCATGCATCGAGGTTCTTGATGGGCTTGGCTGATCCACTTGGTGAACTTGTCGATTGCTACTAGCAAATGAGTGAAGCCGCTTCACCAGTTCTCAACGGTCCAATCATGTCCAATCCCCAAAGCGGTGAAGGGCCAGACGAGTGGAATGGTCTTCAAGGCTGAGGCGGGCTTGTGCGACATGTTGGAATAGAACCGACATCCTTCACACTTGTCAACTATTTCTTTTGCCATTTCGTTTGCTTTTGGCGGTAAAAATCCCGCTTCGGTATGCTTTAGCCACAATGGTCCGAGAGGACGATGATGGCCACAGGTCCCCGAGTGGATATCCTCAAGAATTATCGACCTTCTTACGGCGTGATGCACTTCGGCCAACTCGGTCACACTTTCTCACGAACAACTGTCCCTTGATCATCAGAAGGCCTTGGATCGTCGGACGATCTGTCGAGCCTCTTCTTCATTCTCTGGGAGCTCTTTCCTTAGGATATATGCGATGTACGACACCGTCGATCGGGAGTGATGATCACCACTTCCATAATTAGGTCGACCACGGCTGGGATCTCAACTTGATCGGATCATTGGCACTCTTTTGCTGCGGGGCTTCTTCTGTGAAAGGATCCTCCTGCACTGAAGGTGCATGAATGTGCTCCAAAAATACATTACTGGGAATGGCTTCCCTTTTGGATCCTATCTTCGCCAAATCATCTGCAGCTTGATTTTTCAGTTGGGGTATATGATGAAGCTCCAACCCCTCGAATTTCTTCTCCAGCTTTCTCACTGCATTACAATAACCTGTCATAGATGGGCTTCTGACATCCCACTCCTTCATCACTTGATTAACAACCAGATCCGAGTCGCCGTAGACCATAAGGAGATGGACACCGAGTGAAATGGCCATGCGCAACCCATACAGGAATGCTTCATATTCTGCTTCGTTGTTGGAAGAATCAAAGTGAATCTGGAGAACATACTTGAGCCTATCTCCTCGGGGGGAAACCAATACAACCCCCGCACTGAACCGTTCAGCATCTTGGAGCCATCGAAAAACATAGTCCAGTTGTTACGAGTGAACTTGGGTCGGAAGTCGCTGTTCGATCCACTCGGCAAGGAAATCTGCTATTGCTTGGGACTTGATGGCTTTCTTTGCCTCGAATTTGATATCAAGGGAAGGAGTTCAATCGCCCATTTTGCTACTCGACGATTGCATCTCTGTTATGAAGAATTTCCGACAAAGGGCGTCACGACGATCGTAATGGAATGATCGGAGAAATAATGAGCAACCTTCTTCGTGGTCATCTAGATCCCATAAACAAGCTTCGATAGTGAGGGTATCTTTGCTTTGATGGAATTGATGCTTGAAACATAATAAAGCTGGGCGTTGAACTTTGAAGGCTTTTCCTTCTTCTTCCCGCTCGACCGTAAAATGCAGTCGAGGACTTGTCCGATGGCTGCAATGTAAAGCAGCAAATGCTCTTTGCTGATTGGAGCAAAGAAGCACCGGGCTAGGTGGAGAGCGAGCTTTGAGCTCTGCAAACGCTGCATCGACTTCTAGAGTCCACTCGAACTTGTCTCGACTTCTTCATCGATCGGTAAAGAGGCAATGCCTTTTCACCGAGGCGAGAGATGAATCGACTTAAAGCGGCCAAGCATCCGATAAGTTTCGGACATCGTGCACACGCAGGCGCTTCATTCGGAGTATGGTGCCAACCTTTCGGGTTAGCATCGATTCCTCGCCGTAAACGAGAAAACCGAGTAACTATCCACCAGGAACTCCAAATTTACACTTTGATGGGTTAAGCTTGATATCATACCTCCACGAGATTGGCAAATGTTTCAGCAAGGTCACCAACAGGTCGGAACCTCTTCGTGACTTGACCACTATATCGTCCATGTACGCTTCCACATTCCGACCGATTTGAGTGAGCAAACACTTCTGAATCATCCTCATGAATGTGGCTCCGGCATTCTTGAGACCGAATGGCATGGTGACATAACAGAAGCACCCGAATGGAGTGATGAACGCTGTTTTAATCTCATCAGGTCCATACAGACGGATCTGATGGTACCCGGAATAGGCGTCTAAGAAGACAACCTCTCGCATCCCGCAGTTGAGTCGACTATTTGGTCGATGCGAGGAAGAGGGAAATGATCTTTCGGGCAGGCCCAATTGATATGCTTGAAATCGATGCACATGCGCAACGACTTGTCCTTCTTGGGGACATATCACAACGTTGGCGAGCCACTCGGAGTGGTAGATCTCTCGGATGAACTCTGCTGCTAAGAGCCGAGCCACCTCCTCGCCCATGGCCTTTCTCTTCCGACGGGCGGACCGCCAAGATACTCTTTAACCGGTTTGAATTTTGGGTCGACTCGTGGCGATGCTCAGCCAGCCCCACAGGAACACCCGGCATGTCGTGAGGCTTCCATGCAAAGATGTCCCGGTTCTCACGGAGGAACCGGATGAGCGCTTCTTCCTATTTTGAGTCGAGTGTTGTTGAGATGTTGGTCGGAGCAGCATCGGGATCGGTCGGTGAATGTGAACCTGTTTGCCTCGCCCGGTCGGTTGAAATGCTGACTCCGTAGCGGGCTTCTTAGCTCGCAACAAATCACTCGGATCTGCAGTTTTCTGATACTCTTATAGCTCTTACCACCGCCAACTGAGCATCGGCAATCTTAGAGCTTTTCTGGAAGCACTCTTCTGCCTTCTTCCGATTGCCCGTGACAGTGATCACGCCCTTGGGACCAGGCATCTTCAGTTTAAGATACACGTATCATGGTCGGGCCATAAAACGTGCATAAGATGGTCTCCCCAGAATAGCGTGATAAGCGCTCTAGAACTCTACGACCTCAAAGGTCAATTTTTCTTTCCGGAAATGCTTTGAATCACCAAAAACTACATCAAGAGCAATTTGGCCGAGTGACTCAGCCTTCTTTCCGTGAATGACTCTGGAAGCTCATATTATCGGGTAATCGAGTGCGGACATCGGAATGCCCATCCCTTTCAACGTCTCCGCGTATAATATGTTCAAGCCACTACCACCATCCATCAGGACTTTGGTCAGTCGAGTGCCTTCAACAACTGGGTCGACCACCAATGCTTGCCTCCCAGGGGTGGCAATGTGCGTCGGGTGATCAGACTGGTCGAATGTGATGGCGGTCTTGTACCATTTCAGATAATTGGGAGTCGCCGAAGCAACCAAGTTCACTTCCCGATTGATAACCTTCAATCGACTTTTGCTTTTGACGCCAAAGAAAATCATCGTGGTGGAATTGACCGGGATATCCACCATCATCATCATCTCTGTCCTCAACTTTATGCATCTCCTTATCCTTATCCTTGAGCTGTTTCCCTTGGAACCGCTGAATCAAGAGCCGACCTTTGCCGAGTGGTATGTTTCGGTAAATGAGTTTACCCTCTTCATCTTTCTTTGTATGAATATGACATGGCAAATCCAACACGTCGTTTCCATCCCGGTCTTTCACTTTCTTGGGGTTCCAAGGACCCTTGGGTTTCCCCTTGAACTTTCCTGGGGTCACGGCCAAGGTCTCTCCGGAGCCGGCTCGGCTTCTTTGCGCTTCGCTGGAATTTCCTCCGCCGACCTCATTGGCGGCCGATTTATATTTACCACTCGAGCCGATCCTCTTCTTCACCATTTGCATACTTGGTGGCAATCTCCATCATCGACTCGAGGGTCATATCTCGGTTCGACCAAATTTCAAACTCAATTCTCTGTTCTTGACACCTTCCTTGAAGGCACAGAGCCTTTGGTGATCAAATACATTCTCATTGTGTGGTGCAAAGTGATCCACCTCTGGATATAATCTCTCAAAGTTTCACTCGACTTTTGCACACACGGCGCAACTCCGTCAAACCTGCCGGTGGTTTGCAAGTTCCTTCAAATGTCTGACAAACACTCGGGCAAGATCTTCCCAAGTGTAAATCTTTGCTGGGTGCTAATCGATTCAACCACGCATACGGCTGAACCCTCCAACATAAGAGGAAAATGCTTCATGGCTACCTCATCGTTGCCACCCCCGATCTGAACCGCCACTCGGTAATCTTCAAGCCAAGTGTCAGGCTTGGAGTCTCCAGTGAACTTGCTGACTCCAGTCGCCAACCTGAAGTTGGGAGGAATCACTGCGGCTCTGATGGCTCTGCTGAAACACTCTGGTCCCGAGACATGAACTCTGCTGTTGGAAGGAACATCTACATGGCCGTCTCGGTGAGCTCTGTTCCTGTCGACCAAACCTTGAACGATAATAGATCTCGCATCAAAGCCTGGTTCCCTGGGGCCGACTGGAACTCTTCGCCTAGCACTGTTTTGGCGTCTGTCGTCCTGCTGTCGAGGAGCGTATGATCCACCCCTTGGGGGAGGAGTGGGCACTCGACGTCGATCGTTGCGATCGAATCGGTGCTCATATCTTGCTCATGACCCTTGTATTGATCATCACGCCGCCCGCGTTCTTCACGCCTCGGGCGATCTTGGACTATGGGCCGATTGGACTGAATTCGCAGTGACGGATCGGTACGTGAACTCATTCCTTGATGGGATACAACTGAGTTTTGATCTCCTGCCGCCCGGAGCAAATCCTGATTCGCTGCAAACCTCTACCCGCCTTCATTTGGGAAGGCTGAATTGACTACGCTATACGGGCGACAATGCTAAATTCTGAATCGGAGTTCGATATACCTGAGTTGGCGGTTGAAAGAAATTTGGCGTCGATTGGATTCTGGAACCCTTGGTCGCAGACGCTCGTCGAGTACTCGCTGAAGATTCTCGGTCGAGTGCGCCAGCCAGGTTAATAGCGCGCATCCTCCAAGGCACGAGCCTCGGGGGTTTCTCCGACGATAGGAGTGTGAAGTGCATCCATGTTCCGACGGCGAAGCTCCTCCCTCTGGAGCGAAGTGAGGGGCTCGGGCAAGTACTCTTTGTGGGCTTGCTCCGGATCGTCTCCACTGCCACCTCCGTTGGTGCGGGTGAATCGGGGGACTGCATGGTCCATCGACCATCGAGAACCTCTGCCGCCGAATCGCTATCGCATTGAGACGCTTGATCTCTACGAAGCGGTCGAGCAGGCCGTAGAGATTAAATCGGGCTCGATCGCCGCGACTTGGGGATGGCCGGTGGCGGGCCACCGCATGCCTCACCCACCGCTGAAGCCTCGACCGACCGAACGCTTGCGCGGTGGGAGACCGGAGTGAAGACAGCGCGAGAGCCAACCGATCTTGGGTCGACGGTTGCGGGAGAGGACGCCCGCGGACACACGCACGCGAAAGTCGTCGCCCATGGGACGGGAGCGCGTCCCACGCCGAGTGGAGCCTCTGGAGCCAAGCGAGTCGTCGGCTGACGAACGTGGCGCAAAGGAGACGGATCTCGTGGTCGTCGACCAGAACTCCACCTGAAACCATGATGCCGGAGATCGAAAGAATCCCAACTTCTCCAACAAATCGCTAGAACACCTGCCCCAAGGTGGGCGCCAACTGTCGTGGTTCTAAGTATGACAGTAGAATGGGGGGTAGGTATGGAGAGGCAAGATCCTAGCTATGGAGTAGTTGTATACGCAAGGGATTTATGAGTTCAGGCCCTTCTCGGAGGACGTCATAGCCCTCGTCTCGGAGCCGGAGGCGGTCATTTGGATTATATGCGTATGTGTTCTGGTGCGAACCCTTCTACTGTGGAGGGGTGGCTTATATAGAGTGCGCCAGGACCCCAGCCATTACGTAGTAGAGGGTTTAAGGTGCGTTAAAGCTAGGCGTTCTTGGTAACGCCTTACATAAAGTGTCATTAAGGTCATAAAGACTATTTAACTTCTGAGACCGTTTGGGTACCGAGTTGCTCTTGGACCCCGGTGGTCGAAAGTGGGTCTTCATAGTCGAGTGTCTTTGAATCTGTCGAGTGGAAACCTACCAGGTCGACTGGAAGGCTACTTCTCTTGTGAGTGTCCTTGTGGAGGGTACCTTTGGGTAGGTCTATGACCCTACCCCAGGTACATGACTTCATCATCCGGTTCCGAGAATAAGAAGGGTGGGTGGGTGGGAAAAACAAGGACAACTTCGGACAGGGAAACATCGTAGATTGAAAAGAGTTGAGGATTGATCTCCCAAAAGACAAAGTGGTTCGAGTCGACTTGACGAGAAAAGCACCGGACAAAAAAGGAAGGACAACGAATGAAAACTAACCGCGTGATCCTAAAGAAAGATTTGAAGGGGTAGAGGAGTAGTTCAAAACACCTACGTCAAGATTTCTCACCAGAGCGGCGAAGGGGCAGAGGAGTAAAAAGAAATCCTACTCTCCGATATAACTAGACCCCGAAAAAGTTTTCTTCTAGACTCAACAACGGCCAAACTACACGATTAATCAAGGGGGCTCCTATGGTCGGTCGAGGCTCTAATACCAACTTGTCACGCCCAAGATGCGACCCTATCCTAAAGGAACTCGAAGGTCCCACCAAGGATAGAAGCGCATCTTGAAGATGCTTTTGCAAGGTGGATATAATTACATCAACATTACATAATAGATGGGGATACATACAAGGCATACAAATGCCGCAAGAATACATCAACATCATACAAGAGATCAACATCCGACTACGGATGAAACATAAACAGAAACTCAAACAATATCCACCCTGCTAGCCCAGGCTGCCGACCAGGAACCTAACCCAAGATCGACGAAGAAGAAGAAGAACTCCAAACAAGTAAAGATCGCTCTCGCGTCATGATCATCGCATACATGTACCTGCAACCGTAGTTGTAGTAATCTGTGAGCCACGAGGACTCAGCAATCCCATTACCATGGGTATCAAGACTAGCAAAGCTTAATGGGTAAGGAGGGATAAAGTGGTGAGGTTGCAGCAGCGACTAAGCATGTATGGTGGCTAACTTACGAAACAAGAGCGAGAAGAGGAGCTAAGAAAACGGTCGCCAACTAGTCATGATCAAGAAGTGATCCTGAACTCCTACTTACGTCAAACATAACCCAAAACCCGTGTTCTCCTCTCGAACACCCCGAAAAGACATAATCACAGTTACGCACGCGATTGGTGTATTTTAGAAGAGTTTACTTCAAGTTTACTACAACCGGATATTAACAAATTCCCATCTGCCACATAACCGCGGGCACGGCTTTCGAAAGTTCAAACCCTGCGCAGGGTGTCCCAACTTACCCCATGATAAGCTCTCACGATCAACGAAGGATATTCCTTCTCCCGGGAAGACCCGATTAGTCTCGGAATCCCGGTTACAAGACATTTCGACAATGGTAAAACAAGACCAGCAAGACCACCCGGATGTGCCGACAAATCCCGATAGGAGCTGCACATATCTCGTTCTCAGGGCACACCGAATGAGCCAGACGTCGGGTTGGCATAGACCCTGGTTGCCCAGGCGCGGACATCGCTTCGGTTTGGACCAGCTTCGAGGAGCAGCGGCCGGGGCTAAAATAAAGATGACCATCGGGCTCCGAAAACCCAAGGGAAAAAAGGCTTAGGTGAGGCAAAAGTAAAACCAAGGTTGGGCCTTCTTTGGAGGAGTTTTATTCAAGGCGAACTGTCAAGGGGTTCCATAATACCCAATCAGCGTTAGGGACGCAAAATCCGGGAACATAATACCGATTTGACGGAAACTAGGCGGCAAGAGTGGAACAAAACACCAGGCATAAGGCCGAGCCTTCCACCCTTTACCAAGTATATAGATGCATTAATTAAATAAGAGATATTGTGATATCCCAACATAAACATAATCCAACATGGAACAATCTTTATCTTCACCTGCAACTAGCAACGCTATAAGAGGGGCTGAGCAAAATCGGTAACATAGCCAAACAACGGTTTGCTTGGAAGGGTGACAAAGGTTAGAGGTTCATGGCAATTTGGGAGGCTTCATAAGCAAGTGGTAGGTAACGCGGCAGTGCGATAGAACGAAGCAACTAGCATAGCAATGATAGTAGTGAGATCCAAGGTGACGGTCAACTTGCCTAAAATCCCACTAGGAAGAAGAACAAATTCCGTGAAGAAGATGTAGCCACGAAGACGAACCAAGCGTAGTCGAACGAATCCTCACGATCGCAACGAAACAGGAGCTAACAAGAAGGAGCACAACCGGAAAGAAGCAAACAACCAGGTAAACACACAACACATAAACAAGACATGATGCTCAACCAAGTATGATGCATGACAAGGCTACATGAAGCTACTCATGGCAAGACATGATGCATACAAGAGCAACACATCAAAGCAATTTTAAATGAGGCCGGAAACAACCTATAACAATTCCGGTAAGTCGTCGTATGCAAATTTCGAAATTGGTCCAGAGCTGAACAAACCTTATGTTCAAGTTGTTAAACAGCAATTTAATATGCACCAAAATTATCTACACGAAATTCTAGTCAAGTTACATATAAAGTTCATTTAATTCGGAGCTACGGCCTAGAGGATATGAGCAAAACAAGTTAAGCATGGCATTGATGCAAAATGCATTCAAACATCAAGAAAACACAGTCAAAACATAGATGCAACAAGGTAACATGAAACTACATGCAAAACTAAGTAAGTTTCATGTAGAGCACACTCAAAACGAAGCAACGGTTCAACACATACACATGAAACAAGTTTAAAGGACAAGCTCTCCAAAACAGCAACTAGGCATCTTACAAGAATCAAAAGAACATGCTATAGCACCTCGACATGAAAAAAAAAGGCATGTACATGATGTACAGGTAAAGCTTAAGAAAACATGAACACTGAGATATCTCCAGAATTCGCTAGAACATACTCAAAATGGCATGGCAACATTGCGAATAATAACAGTTTCACAGACTTAGCAGAAATCACTGGACATGACAGAAATAACATCAGGTTGCAAAGTTTAGAGTTATCAAACAACATGCTACAGGAACTTATCATGGCAACCAAAGGCATGGAATGAATCTAATGATTCTGAAGAACAAAAGTCCCTTACTGATCATGAGCCAAAAAGGCACAGAAGATATGATGGCACCCATGTAAACATAGAAAGTTTTATTACCAGGTTCAGACTTCGCAGAAAAACAGAGCATGGCATAAACAGAATTATGAAGGCATCTTTGCGAGCTCGAATCACTCACCACAAGGCATTGCATGAAAAAACAAGCATACCTACTGCAAGGTCTTGGATGCCTTGTTGATGAAGATGGGCCATATGGCCCGCTGACTTAGCCACGCCGTGGGCCGCAGGCAGGCAAGTCTGGGGACCCTCGTTCCCAGAACACCTACAGTAGCCCCCGGACCCAAGGTGCGCTCGGGCTTGGCTTCGCGGCGAAGCCAAGGGTCAAGTATGGAGCACCATGGGCCCTAAAAGCATGCAGCCTCGATTGACGCGTGGCGGTTGATTGGACGTGGGCGTCTCCGCTTCCCCACGCTGCCTCTGAATCCGCCTGGCTATGCGGCCCCCGCAGCTCACATAGTTATTCCTCCGTCGTGTGCACCTCGCTTCCTCAATCTCCTTGCTTCCTTGGGACTCTGTTTCTTTTCTCCAATCTGACCTGCCCTCTGCCCGCTTTGTTGCCATGGCACCGAAACAAGCAGATAAGGGAAAGAAGCCCTTGTCTCCGCTAAGCGCTCCTCCGGCCGTCGAGCCGGCGCTAGGTCGATCCCGAGTGCTCAACGACGAGGCCATGGACAAGGTGCATCCGATGCTTGCTTCTAGCTTCAACAAGTGGGGAGAGACGGTGGCTTGGCCTGCGTCTCGCACTCGCATGGCTCGGGCAGCCACTAATGTCCCAATCTACATAGATGCCCTCTGGGCTGTCCTGATTCCTCCCTTCTCCGCCTTCTTCAAAGCGGTGATCGAGCATTATCAGATCCACATGCTGCATCTTGACCCTCAATCGGTGACTCTTCTTGCTGTCTTCGCCTTCGTGTGCAAGGCCATGGTGGGTATCGCTCCTTCGGTGGCCCTCCTTGGCCATTTCTTCTCATCAGATTCGATCAGCCCTCAAAGCAATGCTCAAAGTGCGTGAGCTTCGAGCCGTGGCACACGACGGGCGCTGAGGATCCACTTCGAGCTTCCTCCGTCCATGGCGAGTTTGGACCACGGTGGGTGTTCGTCGATGTTGGCGTGCTCAGCCCTCTGCTTCATGCTCCGCCAGGGCCCGCTGTTCCCAACTCCAGTTGGGGCCACGAGAAGCTCACGAGCCCCCGTCTTGCTCCCGTCTGGTTCAGGTTGAGGAGGATGAAGGACCGCGGCGTGACCGCGCCCATGATGGTGAAGGAATTCGCCTAGCACCGGTTAGCCCCGCTTCAGCACCATTCTCGCCCGATGTGGACCTTGCTCAGCAGTCAGGACCATATGAGGTTTCAGGATTCCGGGCTCCCTCTCGAGATGCGGCAAACAGTGCTCAAGGTCCTGACAGGTGTCCCTTTGCCGGATGAGTTGTCTCGGAAGAACTGTCTGCTGTACCGTTGCAAGAACAAGGATGATTTGCGGAGAGCATGCCCTCCTTTGATGAGTGGGGGCTGCGACCAATCGGCCTGGTGGGGCCCCGCGAGAACCCCGTCGGCGTGGTTCCCTTCCTTGCTGCCGGTGCCGGGCTCGCCCCAGGTGAGGGTGCAGGAGGGCGAGCCCTGGCGGAGGCATGTGGCTCAAGTGCTGAGGAGCACATGTCGTGTAGTGGTCCTGGGGCATCATCCTCGGGAGCTTGCGTCCCCTTTCCCGAGACGTTCGACGCTGCGGAGGCGCGACATGCGGTTCCCGAGGCCAAGGCTCCAAGAGCCTAGGGAGGTTGTGGTGAGACGGCGCCCGACTGTTCACCGCAGCCGGGCACCCCTGAAGTAGGCCCTCCGAGCTCCTCCTCGGCCTCGCCCCGCGCAGGCCTCCACGTCTAGTGCTTCGGTCGGCTCTGCATGGACTTCGAGGAGCTCCGCAAGAGCAAAGGATCCTCGAGCGGCAACAACATCTTCGGGCCGCTGAAGCGGAGGAAGTACATAGCCATCAACGTGTAAGTACCGTATCGTTGTGACTCCTTGTGTGCTGCTTCCATTTCCTGACGTTATTTTTTCAGGGCAACATCCGTCGAGGCGGCTGCGCCTTCTGAGAAACGACATCCTCCTTCCTCGACTCCCCCGTCGGCCTTGAGCGCTCCGAGTCCGCTTGCTGTCCCTGGAGCAGGGTCGGTTGAAGGAGCACTCTTGACTTCATGGCACGCTGAACCCGCGGCTTTGTCGCCCCTCCCCCACGTTCTGGCATGGAGCTTGGTGGGTGTGCCCAAGACCCCTCCTTTGGTCATGGATAGTAGCTAGTTGGCTTCGATCTTCGGTTCCTCTTCAAGCAGCGAGCCCCGATTGGCTTGGGCTCCTCGCGAGGACTGGTTGACGTCAGGTACAGCGCCAGCCCCCAGCCCCCTGCCGAGAGGTGATGCGCCGCTCAATACCCCATCTACAGCCCCCAAGGCGATGGACGAGGTGGTCCGTGCGTTCGAGTTCGAGCGCAGGCGGAGCGTCGTTCGTCATGAGCTTTTCCAGGAGGCGATGGGCGCGATGAGCCGGCTTGGTGAAGAGCTCGCGCTTTTAGGCTGAAGGTCTCCGGTTGGCGGAGGAACGGTGCAAGATGAGGGTGGCTATCAACCTTGGCCGCTACCAGCATGATCTTGACAATGCGAAGGCTGAGGCGTCCCTCAAGGTTTCCCACGAGGCTTGCTCCTGAGCCTTGGAGGAGGCTCGTGAGGCCGACCGCCTTTGCGAGGCCGCGGAGAAGCGCACGTGGGAGCTCCACGCCTGGAGCGCGTCCCTAGAGCAGCAGGTGGAGGCGCGCAGAGCTGCCTTTGCGTCGCTGATGGGGACGCCCGCCGAGGAGGAAGAGGTCCGGAAGCGCGAGGAGGCGTTGGCGCTGGAGGCCGTGGAACGCTGCCTCGAGTTGAGCAATTGGATACAAGGGAGCATTAAGTTACCCAAGCAGAAGATGCCGTCAGGGTTCACGAGGCTAGGGTCCAGGAGGAGGTGGACCGCCAGGTGGTCGAGGTTCGCGCAGACCTGGAGGGAAGGTATGACTTGAAGTTGAAGCTCGCAGGTACGGAGGGTGCGGGCAGGGCTGCTGCCCTCTGGCCCAGGTTGGACGAGGCTGAGAGACGTGCGGAGGCCACGGCTGCTGCCTTGGTCACAGCGCAGGCGGACTTGGCCTCCGCCCGCGCCGAACTGCTTTCTCTTCGGGAGCGGGTCGATGACGCCGAGGCCGTCGCACGGCAAAAGAGGGAGGAAGTGCTCCAACGTCGGACGCTGGAGCGCGAACATGCCCCTATGCTTCAGGATCTCCAGAACAGGGCCAATACCGCCCTGGGCTACATCTGCGGCGAGAATGCACCTGCCCCCCACTCAAATGACTATGCCAGCCACCTGACCTTCTTCACCGTCATGGTGACACGCCTGGAAACCCGGTCTGACAGGGCTCGCCGGCTCGTGGAGGAGAGAAGTCGGGGCCTGCTCGGCGCGCGTTCTACCGTGTCTTCAGCAACCTCGGGAACACCTTCCCCGACTTCGACTTTGACGCCGCCCTTGCCCCCGTACCGCAGGCCGTCCGGGGTGATCTGGCGCAGTGGGTGGAGGGCAACATGGACGCGCTGGTCAGATCCTTTGCCTCTGATGACGACGCGGTGGTGGTCTACGCAGACGAAGGCGACGTGGTTGACGACGGCGACGGTGCCGGCGAAGATGATGACGAGGTGAGTGACGCGTCCGAGGGTGATGTAGCGAGTGACATATCTGGTTGATCCCATGTTCTCCTGTCGTTTTATCCTGTACGCAAAAACTCGGGCGTGGCCCTTCAAAAACTTGTAAGAGCATTTTGAGAGGGGGAGCCCCTCATGTAAGCAAGCTGCAGCCTTTACTTTCCTATGTGGTATTGAATTTGTGCCCTCGTGGACTCATGAGTCCAGGGGCGAGTTTCCCGTTGTGGTTTACCTTTGTTAGTGCCAGCCTCGAGCTGGGTCACGAGGCTACGAGCTCCTCAGAATCCTGCGGAGCTTGTCGACCTGTCATAAGGGGCCCCGCAAGAGGCAAGCGCCAGTTGCAGCATTAGCGCGCGCTCGGCGCGCGTGTGCTTTGCGCAGTCCCGCTCGTGAGGGGATCGTGAGGGTAAGGCGTCAGACATGAGTCCCAGACAAAACGAAATCCAGAAAGAAAGAAACTGCTCGAACGAGAAGAGGCACCCCCCGCGCGCATCAAAAACTCGGCTTCAACTTAAATCCACATCCCGAAAGCAAAGCTACAGAAAGAGAGATCCAAAGCAAATGGCCGCGTCCGTCACCTAGTCTAGTCTTCTGGTCTTCATGTCTTCTCACCAGCACGGAGCTAAGTGCTGCCACTAGGCGTGGGAGGGAGCCCCAGGGCCTGAGGCCGGCACACTGAGACTCCGGGACGTGTACATCCCCAACTCATTATTACGTGAGAGTGTCACGGGCGGCGAGCTTCACAGGCACTGGGCCTTCTTCACACGTACCGGCCTTGCTTCATATCGCCAGACGAGGGGCCTGCCTTGCGCCACCCTCGACCACCTTTGAGACGACCGGCTACCCGGATGACACAAAGGTGGAAAAGGGGACGCCAGCGGTGCCCTCGGCGACCACGGGTCCTCTGCCGGGGGAAGGCTTGCCGGCACCTCCCCGGCAGAGGTCCTACCTCCGTGTGTCCCCTGGCTTCGCGCGCCATGGGGAGGGGTCTGGCTCCCGACCCCTCTCCTGCAGCCCCTAAAGCGATCCCCCTGCTGGCAGGGAGGCCGCCGAGCTGGGGCCGCCAGCCGTTGTGGTGATCTGTTCCTCCTGCGACTCATGGTTAGCGTAAGCTTTCTCCTCTGGGATTAGGGGTACCCTATAGTTGTCGTTGCACACGCGGTCGTGGTGGTTCCCAGGCGGCTCCCGGAAGGCCTCAACTCCCAGCGCCTCTTCTTCCCAACCTTCTCCAATGAACGAGCCAGGGTCATCCTCCTGTGCATAATCCTCGTCCATCATGCGGGGCACGTAGGCTTCCGGGGCCGTCATCCCGAACACCTCGCCGTAGTGCCCCACACTCCATGTCGCCCGGCCCAGTGCGGCGTCATGAGGACGATAGCGCGGCATCCCACTTGGGCCATGGGAGGCGACACTTGTGCTCATGCTTGTCGCGGGCGGCATGGGGGTGGCAGAGCCCCCGGCGCCGCCGGCCGTGCTGGTGTTGATGAAGCCCCCTTGCACACCTCATGGCGCATGGTTGCGGCGGGGCCCGCCGTGAGAACCTGTAATGGCCTGAGGAGGAAGCCGATGACAGAAGGGCGATGCTCCCGACGCCGCTGCATCTAGCAGCTCGGCAACGCGTTCCAGCAGTGCATCTAGTGATATCTCTGCTCCTCGTGAGCCTTCCTGGCTAGGCCTCTCCTGAGGAGGCCTTGCGTCGTCCGCCTCGCGAGGCTTGGCCCCTCGCGAGGGTCTTGGATGCCTTGTTGATGAAGATGGGACGTACGGCCGACTGACTTAGCCACGCCATGGGCCTCAGGCAGGCAAGTCTGGGGACCCCATTCCCAGAACGCCGACAACCTCCTCCCCGGCAGTGGACTGGCCGGCTTCCCCGGCAGGCCCCTTGCCGGCCTCCTCAGCAGTGGCCTTGTCGAACTCCCCAGTGGGCCACTTGGCGGTGTCCTCAGCAGCACCCATGGCGGTCTCCTCGGCAGCAATCTTCTTGGCCTCCGCCGTGGCATCCTTGGCGACATCCTGGATGACGGTGTCGATGTCCTCTGGGTCCACCGAGGGGAAATCTAGATACCGAGAAGGGGATGAGGCGAGGCCAAGATCAAGATTCAGAAAGAACAGGGACAGAAGGCAAGTGACCTACCCGTGCCGGGCTGGGAAGCAGAGGTCCCCTCCCCGCCAATGTTTGGCGTTGAGGCAAAGCCACCAGCGCCCGAGTTCGCCTCCTCCTCCTCCTCCGTGTGCATGGGCTCGGTGCTTGGCGCCCTTGCCGGGGACGCCCCTCGGGGCGGCGTGGTCGATGGGGGCAGCGTCTTGGGGGTAGCCCTCTGTGGCTCCTCCCGTTGATGTCCCCCTCCTGCAGTCACGGCAAGGTTAGCACCAAGGGATCGTGCCCCTAACACATGTTGACGAGGGGCGAGTGATGAACTTACGCTGGGGGCTGTGGCGGGGGCTGCTGTTTGGACTGCTCAACACCACCAGTGGTGTGCCAGCGGCGCCTGCCGAGGGCTGTGATGTCTACTACACAACCTTCTTCTTGTAGACGTTGTTGGGCATGCAAGTGCACAAGTTTGTAGGACAGTAGCAAATTTCCCTCAAGTGGATGACCTAAGGTTTATCAATCCGTGGGAGGCGTAGGTTGAAGATGGTCTCTCTCAAACAACCACCGCAACCAAATAGCAAAGAGTCTCTTGTGTGCCCAACACACCCAATACAATGATAAATTGTATAGGTGCACTAGTTCGGCGAAGAGATGGTGATACAAGTGCAATATGGATGGTAGATATAGGTTTTTGTAATCTGAAATAATAAAAACAGCAAGGTAACTAATGATAAAAGTGAGCGTAAACGGTATTGCAATGATAGGAAACAAGTCCTAGGGTTCATACATTCACTAGTGCAAGTTCTCTCAACAATAATAACATAGATAGATAATATAACAATCCCTCAACATGCAACAAAGAGTCACTCCAAAGCCACTAATAGCGGAGAACAAACGTAGAGATTATGGTAGATGCGAAACCACCTCAAAGTTATTCTTTCCAATCAATCCGTGGGCTATTCCTATAAGTGTCACAAACAGCCCTAGAGTTCGTACTAGAATAACTCCTTAAGACACAAATCATCCAAATCCCTAATGTCACCTAGATACTCCTTTGTCACCTCAAGTATCCGTGGGCATGATTATACGATATGCATCACACAATCTCAGATTTATCCAACCAACATAAAAGTACTTCAAAGAGTGCCCCAAAGTTTCTACCGGGGAATCAAGAATGTGTGCCAACCCCTATGCATAGGTTCATGGGCGGAACCCGCAAGTTGGTCACCAAAACATACATCAAGTGGCACATGATATCCCATTGTCACCATGGATAAGCACGGCAAGACATACATCAAGTGTTCTCATAAAAGACTCAATCCAATAAGATAACTTCAAAGGGGAAACTCAATTCATCACAAGAGAGTAGAGGGGGAGAAACATCATAAGATCCAACTACAATAGCAAAGCTCGGATACATCAAGATCGTGCCATAGAGGGAACACGAGAGAGAACACGAGAGAGAGAGAGAGATCAAACACATAGCTACTGGTACATACCCTCAGCCCCAAGGGTGAACTACTCCCTCCTCGTCATGGATAGTGCCGGGATGATGAAGATGGCCACCGGTGATGGGATCCCCCTCCGGCAGGGCGCCGAAAAGGGCTCCCGAGAGGTTTTTGATGGCTACAGAGGCTTGCAGCGGCGGAACTCCCGATCTATCTTCTGTTCTGGAAGTTTTAGGGTACAAGAGTATATATGGGTGCAGGGGGTACGTCGGAGGAGCTACGGGGGCCCCACGAGGCAGGGGGCGCGCCTAGTGGGGGTGGGCGCGCCCCCACCCTCGTGGGTAGCCTATATCTCCCCTGACGTGCACTCCAAGTTCCCTGGGTTGCTTTCCTTCCAAAAATAACTTCTGCAGTTGATTTCGTTCCGTTTTGACTCCGTCTGATATTCCTTTTCCTCGAAACACTGAAATAGGCATAAAACAACAAATCAGGTTGGGCCTCCGGTTAATAGGTTAGTCCCAAAAATAATATAAAAGTGGATAATAAAGCCCAATATTGCCTAAAACAGTAGATAATATAGCATGGAGCAATCAAAATTATAGATACGTTGGAGACGTATCAAGCATCCCCAAGCTTAATTCCTGCTCATCCTCGAGTAGGTAAATGATAAAAAGATAATTTTTGATGTGGAATGCTAGTTGGCATAATTTCAATGTAATTCTTCTTACTTGTGATATGAATATTCAGATCCGAAACATTCAAGACAAAAGTTCATATTGACATAAAAAAAATAATACTTCAAGCATACTGATCAAAGCAATCATGTCTTCTCAAAATAGCATGGCAAAAGAAAGTTCATCCCTACAAAATCATATAGTTAGGCTATGCTTCATTTTCGTCACACAAAGATGTTCCCAACTTCTATACCCCGGATGACAAGCCAAGCAATTGTTTCATACTTAAATAATCTCAAACTTTTTCAACCTTCACGCAATACATGAGCGTGAGCCATGGATATAGCACTATGGGTGGAATAGAATATGATGATGGGGATTGTGTGGAGAAGATAAAAAAGGAGAAAGTCCCACATCAACGAGGCTAATCAATGAGCTATGGAGATGCCCGTCGATTGATGTTAATGCAAGGATTAGGGATTGCCATGCAACGGATGCACTAGAGCTATAAATGTATGAAAGCTCAACAAAAGAAACTAAGTGGGTGTGCATCGAACTTGTTTGCTCACGAAGACCTAGGGCACTTGAGGAGGCCCATCGTTGGAATATACAAGCCAAGTTCTATAATGAAAAATTCCCACTAGTATATGGAAGTGACAACGTATGAAACTCTCTATATGAAAAACATGGTGCTACTTTGAAGCACAATATATGAGACTCACTATATCAAGAACATGGTGCTACTTTGAAGCACAAGTGTGGAAAAAAAGGATAGTGGCATTGCCCCTTTTTTCTTATTTTTTTATTTTTTTGGGCCTTCTTTTTTTTCTTTTTTGCCTTTCTCTTTTTTTTGGGCAATGCTCTAATAATGATGATCATCACACTTCTATTAATTACAACATAAGGATTACAACTCGAAACTAGAACAAGATATGACTCTATATGAATGCCTCCGTGATGTGCAGGATGGTGCAATGAATCAAGAGTGGCATGTATGAAAAATAATGCATGGTGGCTTTGCCACAAATACGATGTCAACTACATGATCATGCAATGGCAATATGACAAAAGTAATGTATGTCATGAATATGATGATGGGAGTTGCATGGCAATATATCTCGGAATGGCTATGGAAATGCCATGATAGGTTGGTATGGTGGCTGTTTTGAGGAAGATATAAGGAGGTTTATGTGTGATAGAGCGTATCGTATCACGGGGTTCGGATGCACCGGCGAAGTTTGCACCAACTCTCAAGGTGAGAAAGGGCAATGCACGGTACCGAAGAGGCTAGCAAAGGCGGAAAGGTAAAAGTGCGTATAATACATGGACTCAGCATTAGTCAAAAGAACTCATATACTTATTGCAAAAATTTAGAAGTCATCAAAAACCAAGTACTACGCGCATGCTCCTAGGGGGATAGATTGGTAGGAAAAGACCATCGCTCATCCCCGACCGCCACTCATAAGGATGCACATGCCAGGTACACTTCATGTTTCAAATTTGTTACAAAACTTTAACCATACGTGCATGCTACAAACTTGCAAACTTCAACACAAGAATTTCTCAAATTCAAAATTACTCAACTAGCACAACTTTGATATTATCACCTCCATATCTCAAAACAATTATCAAGCATCGAGCTTCTCTTAGTATTCAACACACTCATAAGAATTCTTACAAATCTTGTATGCTTAGCATATTAGGATTATTTAAGCAAATTACCATGCTATTTAAGACTCTCAAAATAATATAAGTGAAGCATGAGAGTTCATCTATTTCTTAAAAATAAAACTACCACCATGCTCTAAAAGATATAAGTGATGCACTAGACCAAATGACAAACTACTCCGAAAGATATAAGTGAAGATCAATGAGTATTCTATCAAATTGCAATCCATGTATGGCTCTCTCAAGAGGTGTGTACAGCAAGGATGATTGTGGTAAACTAAAAAATAAATACTCAAATCATACAAGATGCTCCAAGCAAAACACATATCATGTGGTGAATAAAAATATAGCTCCAAGCAAAGTTACCGATGGAAGTAGACGAAAGAGGGGATGCCTTCCGGGGCATACCCAAGCTTAGGCTCTTGGTTATCCTTGAATATTACCTTGGGGTGCCTTGGGCATCCCCAAGCTTAGGGTCTTGCCACTCCTTATTCCATAGTCCATCGAATCTTTACCCAAAACTTGAAAACTTCACGACACAAAACTTAACAGAAAACTCGTGAGCTCCGTTAGCGAAAGAAACCAAACACCACTTCAAGGTACTTTAATGAACTCATTCTTTATTTATATTGGTGTTAAACCTACTGTATTCCAACTTCTCTATGGTTTATAAACTATTTTACTAGCCATAGATTCATCAAAATAAGCAAACAACACAATGAAAACAGAATCTATCAAAAACAGAACAGTCTGTAGTAATCTGTAACTAACGCAAACTTCTGGAACTCCAAAAATTCTAAAATAAATTGGTTGACCTGATGGATTTGTCTAGTAATCATCTTCAAAAATAATCAACTAAATAGCACTCCCCAGTAAAAAGTTCTAGCTAATCTCGTGAGCGCTAAAGTTTCTGTTTTTTACAGCATGATCATAAAGACTTCGCCCAAGTCTTCCCAAAGGTTCTACTTGGCACAAACACTAACTAAAACATAAAACCACATCTAAACAGAATCTAGATGGATTATTTATTACTAAACAGAAACAAAAATCGAGAAAATAAAATAAAATTGGATTGCCTCCCAACAAGCGCTATCGTTTAACGCCCCTAGCTAGGCATGATGATTTCAATGATGCTCACATAAGACATAAGAATTGAAACATAAAGAGAGAATCATGAAGAATATGACTAGCACATTTAAGTCTAACCCACTTCCTATGCATAGGGATTTTGTGAGCAAACAACTTATGGGAACAATAATCAACTTGCATAGGAATGTAAAACAAGCATAACTTCAAAACTCTAAGCACATAGAGAGGAAACTTGATATTATTGCAATTCCTACAAGTATATATTCCTCCCTCATAATAATTTTCAGTAGCATCATTAATGAATTCAACAATATAACCAGCACCTAAAGCATTCTTTTTATGATCTACTTGCATAGAAAATTTATTACTCTCCACATAAGCAAAATTCTTCTCATTCGGAATAGTGGGAGTAACATAAGGGACTTGAATACTATAAATTGTTTCCACATTATAAGGGTAATGTTCAGAGAAAGGGTAATCATAATCATGACAAGTTTTATAAATATAATCATCACTACTTTTTATAGTATAAGTTTCATCACAATAATCATCATAAGTAGCAACTTTGTTCTCATCATAATCGATTGAAACCTCTCCCAAGATAGTGGAATCACTAAATAAAGTTGACACTCTTCCAAATCCACTTTCATATTCATCACAATAAAATTCAACATCCTCCAAAATAGTGGGATCACTACTTCCTAAAGTTGACACTCTTCCAAACCCACTTCCATAAATATAATCATCATAAGTAGGAGGCATGCTATCATCATAACAAATTTGCATATCAAAACTTGGGAGACTAAAAATATCATCTTCATTAAACATAGCATCCCCAAGCTTGGGACAAACATTAATTGCATCAAATATATTCTCAAATATGTCATCCTCATCAAACATAGCTTCCCCAAGCTTGGGCCTTTTCATATCATAAGCATAATCACTCTCATCATTAATAGTATGGATAGCACCAATAGTATAGCAATTATTATATTCTTCCAAGCAAGTGCCAAAAAGATTTTCAAGATCATAAGGAGTATCGTTATCTTCCCAATCATCACAACAAGCAATAGGCATAACGAGATCATCATCAAGTGTATCATCTTCATTTTCATGAGGCACAAAAATAATAGGTGCAACCTTATTTGGAAGAGATACCTTTTTACCTCTGTTCCTTTTTCTTTTCTTCTTCTTCACCACATCATGTGTGGGTTCAATCCTCTTTTTGGAGCTCCTTATTAATGAGATTGGTTGAATAGAAGGCTCCTCCTCGTTACCTGATTCATCATAAGAAATAATAGGAGGATATTGGGAAGTCTCTTCCCTTTCATTAGTATTCTCTTCATCCTCTATTTGTTTTCTTTTCTTTATGTAATTGGCAATATACAGATTTTCAATGCAGTTCACCGCACAATACATATAAATCTTCTCTAGATCAAAATCAAGTATTCTATCAAGATTAAATTTTGGAATACCCTCAGTTATACGTTTCATTTCTTCATAACCCAAAAGAAGGCTAAGCTCTTTATGATGCTCAAGTGTAATCAAATTATCACAATATTTGGACACGACTTGATCATGAAACAAATAGCATTGGAGCTTTAAATGACCATGTTCATTGCAAAGTTCACAAGGGGCATGAAAAATATTGAATCTTTCAGCACATTCATCTAGCTCTTCTTGCAACAATTTGGTTTCTAAGTACTTATGCCTCTTGCAATATATATCTTCTCTATTTGGTGTGTTCATGCAAACATGCACACCACAAAAGTTGACATGCTCATAAGATATATTTTCATCATGACTAGAGCAATCATCATTAGTACTATGGATATTCAAGGAGTTTATACTAACAACATTGCAATCATTCTCATCATTCAAAGATTCAGTGCCAAACAATTTAATGCATGCTTCTTCTAACACTTTGGCACAATTTTCCTTTCCATCATACTCACGAAAGATATTAAAAAGGTGAAGCGTATGAGACAAACTCAATTCCATTTTTTTGTAATTTTCTTTTATAGACTAACTAGTGATAAAACAAGGAAAAAAAGATTAGATTGCAAGATCTAAAGATATACCTTCACTTACCTAGCCTCCCGACAGCGGCTTGAAAAAGAGCTTGATGTCTACTACACAACCTTCTTCTTGTAGACGTTGTTGGGCCCGTAAGTCCACGGGTTTGTAGGACAGTAGCAAATTTCCCTCAAGTGGATGACCTAAGGTTTATCAATCCGTGGGAGGCGTAGGATGAAGATGGTCTCTCTCAAACAACCCTGCAACCAAATAGCAAAGAGTCTCTTGTGTCCCCAACACACCCAATACAATGATAAATTGTATAGGTGCACTATTTCGGCGTAGAGATGGTGATACAAGTGCAATATGGATGGTAGATATAGGTTTTTGTAATCTGAAATAATAAAAACAGCAAGGTAACTAATGATAAAAGTGAGCGTAAACGGTATTGCAATGATAGGAAACAAGGACTAGGGTTCATACTTTCACTAGTGCAAGTTCTCTCAACAATAATAACATAGATAGATAATATAACAATCCCTCAACATGCAACAAAGAGTCACTCCAAAGCCACTAATAGCGGAGAACAAACGTAGAGATTATGGTAGGGTACGAAACCACCTCAAAGTTATTCTTTCCAATCAATCCGGTGGGCTATTCCTATAAGTGTCACAAACAGCCCTACAGTTCGTACTAGAATAACACCTTAAGACACAAATCAACCAAAACCCTAATGTCACCTAGATACTCCATTGTCACCTCAAGTATCCGTGGGCATGATTATACGATATGCATCACACAATCTCAGATTTATCCAACCAACATAAAAGTACTTCAAAGAGTGCCCCAAAGTTTCTACTGGAGAATCAAGAACGTGTGCCAACCCCTATGCATAGGTTCATGGGCGGAACCCACAAGTTGGTCACCAAAACATACATCAAGTGGCACATGATATCCCATTGTCACCACGGATAAGCACGGCAAGACATACATCAAGTGTTCTCATAAAAGACTCAATCCAATAAGATAACTTCAAAGGGGAAACTCAAATCATCACAAGAGAGTAGAGGGGGAGAAACATCATAAGATCCAACTACAATAGCAAAGCTCGGGATACATCAAGATCGTGCCATAGAGGGAACACGTGAGAGAACACGATAGAGAGAGAGAGATCAAACACATAGCTACTGGTACATACCCTCAGCCCCGAGGGTGAACTACTAACTCCTCGTCATGGATAGCGCCGGGATGATGAAGATAGCCACCGGTGATGGGATCCCCCTCCGGCAGGGCACCGGAAAGGGCTCCCGAGAGGTTTTTGGTGGCTACAGAGTCTTGCGGCGGCGGAACTCCCGATCTATCTTCTGTTCTAGAAGTTTTAGGGTACAAGAGTATATATGGGTGCAGGGGGTACGTCGGAGGAGCTACGGGGGCCCCACAAGGCAGGGGGGCGCGCCCAGGGGGGGTGAGCGCGCCCCCCACCCTCGTGGGCAGCCCGTATCTCCCCTAACGTGCACTCCAAGTTCCCTGGGTTGCTTTCCTTCCAAAAATAACTTCTCCAGCTGATTTCGTTCCGTTTTGACTCCGTCTGTTATTCCTTTTCCTCGAAACACTGAAATAGGCATAAAACAACAAATCTGGGTTGTGCCTCCGGTTAATAGGTTAGTCCCAAAAATAATATAAAAGTGGATAATAAAGCCCAATATTGCCTAAAACAGTAGATAATATAGCATGGAGCAATCAAAAATTATAGATACGTTGAAGACGTGTCAGTCTGGCCGCCCGCCGAAGCCTTGGCCCTCTTCACCCTCTGGGCCAGCGTCTCCGCTTCCCTGCAAAGATGACAACAAGTCAAGATAAGTGGCACGGTCTGAGGGGACGGAGATGACAGAATGGAACAAGATACTTACTCGTCCTCCACCTCCTCCTCTGCTGCTTTCCTCTTCTTCCTTGGGCTGAGGGACCCGAAGTCGAAGATGACCCCCACGTCATCATCTGCCGGGGGAGGGGAAGCTGATGGAGTCCGAGGGCGTTTGGACGAAGAAGAGGCAGTTGCTTCCTTCCTCGCCGCCGTGGCCCTTGTCTGGCGCCCGGACCTCTCCTGGGCTTGCCGCAGTTGTACGGCCCTCTCGGGCCGGACCGGCTCGCCAGAGGTGGCCCGCCGCAGGACTCGCCCTCTCCCCGGTAACCGGAGGGTCGACAGCCTCCTCCTCCGACAACGACGGTGAATCGTCGACCACATCTTCGACGAGAGGTGCCCCGGTGCCGACGCTGCTGGCCTCCCCAGCAGACTCCGCCCACTGGGCGAGCTCCTTTTGCTCCGCTTCCTCTGCGGCCTTGTCCTCCATGCAGCTGCTACGTCTTGAGCTTGCGTTGGTTTTCCCCGAAGAGGAGAGGATGATGCAGCAGAGTAGCGTAAGTATTTACCTCAGTTTTTGAGAACCAAGGTATCAATCCAGTAGGAGGCCACGCACAAGTCCCTCGTACCTACACAAAACAAATAGCTCCTCGCAACCAACGCGAATAGGGGTTGTCAATCCCTTCACGCTCACTTACGAGAGTGAGATCTGATAGAGATGATAGATAATATTTTTGGTATTTTTGGTATAAAGATGCAAAGTAAAAAATAAAAAGGCAAAGTAAAGAGCAAAGCTATAATAAAGCGTAGGAAGATTAATATGATGAAAATAGACCCGGGGGCCATAGATTTCACTAGTGGCTTCTCTCAAGAGCATAGGTATTTTACGGTGGGTGAACGAATTCTTTGTTGAGCAATTGATGAATTGAGCATAGTTATGAGAGTATCTAGGTATGATCATGTATATAGGCATCACGTGCGAGACAAGTAGATGACTCCTCGCATCTAATACTATTACTACACTCATCGACCGCTATCCAGCATGCATCTAGAGTATTAAGTTAATGAAAACAGAGTAACGCCTTAAGCAAGATGACATGATGTAGAGGAATAAATTCATGAAATATGATAAACACCCCATCTAGATATCCTCGATGGCAACAATACAATACTGAAAGTGCGTTATATCGACTAGAGGGGGTGAATAGGCAATTTTTATGAATTCTTCACCGAGGAATTTGCTGGTGAGGAAATTCCTAAGCGAAGACCTACTTGCAGCGGAATAAGTACTCAGAAGTAAGCATAAGAGAATGCGGGCATGGTCATCATGATGAAAAGAAGACAATCAAAGAGTACAGAAAGCGTAAACACAGGATAGCACAAGATGAAGACAAACAGACTGAAGAATTGAACTGATGAAATTGAGAAAGTCTTGATCAAAGTCTTCAAACACAGATATGAACGAACACTCAACACGAATGAGGAAATGAAAGAGTTGAGGAAATAGAACCCGATAAGGTTGGTGAAGACAATGATTTGGTAGACCAGTTCCAACTGTTGTCTCAGTTGTACGTCTGTTGGAGCGGTGAGTATTTAAACTCGAGGACACGATCTGGACACCCGATCGGCCCGAGCACGCAGCTCGTGACACCAAGTCCTCACCATATTCTCCTTGAACTAAGGTCACACAGACCTCGTCCAATCACTCGTGGTAAGTCTTCAGGCGACTTCCAAACCTTCACAGACTCGGTCACTCGGCGATCCACAATTCCTCTTGGATGCTCTAGACCATGACGCCTATCCGTCTGGAAGAAGCACAGTCTTCAAAGGTAACAAGCGTCAGATCCACGCAGGATCAATCTCTTCAGTGATGCTTAATCACTTTGGGTTTGTAGGGGTTTGGTTTTTGGGTTTTTCCTCACTCGATGATTTTCGCTCAAAGTCCTCGGAGGATGGGTTGCTCTCAAATGACAACTGTCAAGTTCTCTCGGAGCAGCCAACCAGCTAGTGGTTGTAGGGGGCGGCTATTTATAGCCTAGGGAGCAGCCCGACATGATAAGACATAAATGCCCTTCAATGATATGACCGTTAGGTGGATAAGATATTTTGGGACAGCCGGCGCGCAGCACAGCAACGGTCGGAAATTTGACTCTCAAATTCCTCAGGGCTATCATGTTCCTCACTGTAGGCAATCTGACCTTTGGCGAATTCCTAACTCCTCGGTCAGAACAAATTCTCAAATGACGGAAGAACTTCGTCTACATCCTTTGAAGAAATTGATCGAGCTGTATGAGATTTCCAAAGGCTTCACTCGAAGGGATTGGTAGGTGTAGGATTTTGAGTTGAGAATCACATGGAAATTTTTCCTTAGTATTTCCTCGACCCCCTTTAACAAAGACGGTGTTTCCTATGACTCAAGAAAGACAAAACGAAACTACGAAAACAAAAGTCTTCACACTTCATGTTCCTCAAATGAATACCAAGTCTTCAAGGTCACGCCAATTTCTTCACTTTCAAAGTCTTCAGAAAGTCTTCAGAATATCAAAGTCTTCAGTCGAAGAACTTCATTTTTAGGGGTCGACTTTCTCTCAGAAATATCAAACTCCTCATAGACTTATAGACCTATGTACACTCATAAACACATTAGTCCCTTAACCTATAAGTCTTCAATACACCAAAATCACTAAGGGCACTAGATGCACTTACAATCTCCCCTTTTGGTGATTGATGACAATATAGGTTAAGTTTTCAACGGGATAAACATATGAAGTGTAAATACTGATATTGAGGAATTTGAGTGCAAGATATAGAAGAACTCCCACTGATGATGTGCATAGTGAGGAATTTTGCTTTTGAGGCATTGCACATTTGAAGAGTTGAATCATGGAGATCTCCCCCTATATCTTGTAATTAATACACGCATTTGACATATAATATGAAGAATTTGAAATGCATGATGAAATATGGTGACTGATGTAGTTGAGCATGCGTGTATTAACATATAATGAGGAATAAGCATGCAGAGGAACACATCAAAAGTATCAGAGCACCATCGGGTTTAAGATTACAACTCGATCCAATAAAGTTTCAGAAGAACGAGAGTTGTAACTTAGCAATAAAATGCCCATATAGTAGACCCGCTTGAAGACTAACTCACATTTCTCCCCCTTTGTCAACCAAAAGGATTGAAACCGAGGACTAATGCCCCTGAAGAATTTCAAGTTGATGAAGGAGCGCCAGCGTTTTCGGGGTCGGTTGTCATAGTAGGGCATGCCGCAGTGTCGTCCAAGTCTTCATTTTCATCAGTGTCGCGCGATGCAGAATAGGAGCTGGCGCCCAAGGAAGGAACCATGACCTTCTTGAATTTCTTCGGAGGAGGTACAGACCAGTCAAATTCTTCCTTGCGACCCATTGTCTTCAGTTGTTCTGCGTTGTAGACATTAGAAAGAACAGCCCAAAGTGCGGTTGAAGGTTTCATGGAGGTAGTATTGGTTTTTCTTCACGTGCATTGTGTGTTGAGGTCATGTTGTGAAGAATTGAACCAAACCGATGCTTGACCCATTTATGATTGCGATCAACCTTCCGATGAAGACCGAGGAGTAACTCACGATCACCATCACCACGGGTGCCGTGTGGCTTGAGGATTTTGCTTGGCTGAGGTATTGGCGGCAGAGTCATGTGTGGCAGAGTCATCATTGGTGGAGTAGGATGCAGCTTTGGGAAATTGACCATTCAATGGACGAATGCCTTCATCTATCACAGCAGTTGCCTTGCCCTTGTCATCAGCTGAGGAAAATGTCCGTTTGAGGACTTCAATTGGAGGCAAGTAGCTGCAGTGGTTCAGAGTATCAGCCTTGTAATTGAGTGAAGACCTTGTCCCGATGAACCTCATAATCCATGGTGCATAAGGCTTCAGCTCAAAAGGTGACATAGCAATATTTGCCGAGTCCTCATGAAGAAATCATGGAAGTTGACGGAACGCCATGAATGATATTGAAAAGCATATTCTTCATGATGCCAACGACTTCTTCATCATTTGAGTCGTGGCCTTTGATAGGACTCATTGTCTTCGCTGTAATGCGATAGACAGTCCGAGGCACATCTGATAATTCCTTGACGAAGAATTTGGTTCGAGGTGCCATCACAGCTTCAAAGGCTTCATCAGAACTTGCATGTAATGATTTGAAAGCTCAGGTTCGTTGTAGATGCAACGAGCACCATCAAGGGGAGGACTGAGTGGGAGGGCACGAAGCAATTCAGTTGCTGGTGCCTTGTAGTGAGTATTTTCCGTCATCCAGTCCAATACCCATGAGTTCACATCTTCAGAATCTCCGGTGATGTGCAGCGTCGCATAGAATTGAAGAATGAGTTCTTCATTCCAATCACAGATGTCCGTACTGAAATTCAGCAATCCAGCATCGTGAAGAACACTGAGGACTGGCTCGAAGCCAGGCAGAGATTCCATGTCCACATGAGGAATATGTGCATGATCGAAGACTTTGTCTTTGTTGAATAGCACAGAGGAATAGAAGTTGGCTTGACTAGCAGTCTAGAAACGCCTCTTCCTTGTGCGAGCAGAGTCATAGGGGTTGTAGTCGATGAAGAATACATGCTCATCAAGAAATCTTCAGCCTTGAACTTTTGCTTCGTTGAGAATGGATTCTTTGGCTTTAGATGGAGTGTCGATGAGTTGCATCACGACCTCAGGAATCGCAATCTCAGGTTCTTCAGGCTGAGGAATTTCTGGTTCCTCTTCATATGCACTCTGCGTGTTCATAGGATCAGCAGCAGCAGGTTCTTCAGCACTAGTGGCTGGAATTTCTTCATGCATGGATGAGTTGGGATGAGTTTCTTTAGAGCCCATTTGAACTGTTGGAGCAGGGGACTGAGGAATCTGTTGGATTAGGGTGAAGAGTGGAGAATTGGGATGCTGACTTTCCCAAAAGTCATCGTTCATCACAGGCGTGGTGCATCCAATATCCACGTCTTCGTCTTTCAATTTCCTCAACACCAGCCTCTTCAGCTGTGAACTGAGGCATAGGCGAGGAAATGATTGGTGTTGAAGGGATTGCATCCACTTCAATTTCTTCATCAATCTGCTCTGACGAAGCAGCAGAATGATTTTCTTCATCAGATCCGCTTGGGATCTCATACTCTTCACCAAAAGGAAGCAGCAAAATGATTTTCTTCATCAGATCCTCTTGGGATCTCATACTCTTCACCAAAAGGAACAAGGTCCTTTGATGGAATGGAGGAAATTGGAACAACATCGATTGGATTTTCAAAAGAGCTTGTCATAGGCTTCATTTTCTTCGGGGCCGAAGATTCTGAAGCACTTGATGCTTTCCTTTTCTTCATCGCAGCTCGCTCTGCAGCCTTGGTCTTCTTCACATCGATGCAGATGGAAGGATTGGAGTTGGTGTAGGCGCAGAGGAGCCGAGGAATCTGGTTGAATTTCCTCAGCGCACTTGATGCGATTGCCCCGAAGTTCTTCGGGCTTTCTTCAGCGCACCACTAGTGGATGTCCCGGCAATTTCTTCGGGCTGGAATGGAGTCATCAGCCTCGAACTAGCATGGTCTTTAGCAGGCTGAAAATCATCGCCAGTCTTGGCATGTTCTTCAAAGAAGTCGAGCAGAGGCACCAGCCTGAGGAATTTCTTGTTGCGTTGGGGCTGCAACATTTGTGAACTTCTTTGTCAGATTGACAAATCTGACTTTAGCTCCTTGCCAATCAGCATAATAGGCATCAAAGTTATCACTTAGGGCTTTGATTTCAGACTGGATCTTGAGGAGTTCCTCAGTTGTCATTCTGACAACGTTTTTCCTCAGGAACTTCTCTTTCCTGAATTGAGCCTTCTTGATCTGCCTTGCCTTCTCAAATTTCCATTTCTCTTCAGAGATGAAATGGGTCGACATGTGACTTTGTCCGGTGTGTCGATGAAAATCAGGCATAGGTGTCTACGGATCCTTGTGCCGTAGATCAATGTACTCGAGGATCGCCCTTGGATCCAAAAGCGTGGCACGGTGTGCCTTTGGCTCTAGCGGCCCTTTCTTGTCGGTCTCGATGATTTACGCAAGTTCGTCATCATCGGCTTCATCATCGATGGCACTTGGAAGGCGACTGTTTCTTCTTCGGACTTGGCCGAGGACCTCGCCCAAATAGCTTGCCTTTTTCTTCAGCAGAGTGGGGCCTGATGAAGAATTTGGTGCAGCTGAGGAACTTGTTGAGACACCAGAGGCAATGGAGATGCCTGCTGTCCTTTGGCACGTGGCCAGATGCACAGGTGCTGAGGACTTTGGAGGAGCTGCTGAGGACTTTGTAGGAGCTGAGGATTTGGGAGGAGCAGGAGCAGCATGAGGAACTGGCCGTGAGGGCATTGCTGAGGATTTTGGCCGTGAGGGCACTGTTGGTGAAGCACTTGGCTTGTGCGCTGGCTTCTTTGCCATTGATCTTCTGGGCTGAACAGGGGCCATGGCAGCAGCAGAGCAGTAGTCTTCATTGAATTTCCTCACCGCTTCTTTGGCTTGTCTCGCCAACTTGGCTTGGCGCTTGGCCCATTCTTCAGAAAGTCCTCACCACGCTTGATCTTTGGTGGGGTCAGCTTTGGCCAGTGCCAATGGAGCTCTTGGGCATGGAGGATTCGGTCTGAATTTCTTCATGTACTTTGGAGTAACATATCTGTACTCCTCCATTCCCTTGCCCATCTCCTTTCAATCCTCCGAATGCGCACCTTGCGCTGATTTTTGTTTTCCTTGCCAAACTTGTCTTCATCATGTGTGCAATAGTCGCGTATATGTCCTCGGTATCTCGAAAGCAGTCATGACCTCGGGCCTCTTTCCTCCTTTACGTGGCTTCTTTCCTTACGCCATATTCTTCACCGAGGAATTTGAACAATCGAATTCTCTCAAGAAGTATGCAACTTTTCTTCAAGGAACGCTGCAAATGAGTTAAGTTGATGAGAACCTATTGATTCAAAGCGGACATGAGTACTTGTGAACAGTATATAGTTGCGAGGAATTTGGAGAGGTCATATGCTCTCGTTCTCGAAGGTTTTTCAAAAGAACTAGTTTGAGGAATTTGACCAGATGAGCCTTGAAGAATTTCACTGTTTATCTTTGTCTTAGGTTCCAGAGTTGTATAGATCGAGGATCCACACAATTGAGGAATCTTGAAGAAAAATCATTGCTTAGAGAAACGAATCAAGAGCATATTTCGCTTGAGGTGTTCATATGTGTGAAGATTTGAAGAATAAAAACCTTTGAAGATTTTCAGAAGGTTTGAGAATCAAAGCGAGTAATAAAAGTAACTTTTAATTACCCAAATCAAGAACACGATTTAATCGAGAAGTGTAGATTAGAAGTTTGACAGTTCAGATCTCCCACGCCCTAACTCGGCGGAGGAAGACAGCTACGGCGGCGGCGGAGTGAAGATTTCCGCGGTCAGCGCGAGTACGACGGCGACGAGGTCGAGGCAGTGAAGCTCTTCCTCACCAACGACGATGGAGTAGCGGCGGCGCTAGGGTTGAGAAGCTCGAGCGAGAGAGAGAGCGGTCGAGCGTAGTAAAGGAAGTGAGGAAGGGGAGAGGGGGTATATATAGCCACGGTGAAAAACCGTTCGCCCTAAGATTTTGGACGAACGTGCCCCTGGCCCTTCTCATTCGCTTGACATGTGTCAGCCACGTACTGAAAAGTGGAGATTGTGTTAGATCGTGGGTGAATAGATAAGTTTATCGTGGGATGCGGAACGGTTTGAGCGGCAAAGCCGAAAATTTGGATAAGATAAGTTAAAAGTTTCGTTCGCAATTTCTTCAGCTGACAAGGACACAGTGAAGATTTTGAACGAGTTTCAAATAGAACGCACATGAAGAATTTGTGAATAGCTTGGGTTGAGTATAGCATAGAGGGGAAGGGTCCGATCACATTCACTTAGCGTAAAAGCAACTTGAAGAAATAGCCATAAGTGAATGTTGTAGAGGACATAAATCCATATATATATATATATATATATATATATATATATATATATATATATATATATAGACAATGAAGAAAGACAACGGAAACAGTGATACGCAGTTTTGTTTCTTCGAGGACCAACAGACCAAAGATCGTCTGAGGAAATGACAAGTACCAGATGTTGACTTGTCGGTCCACATGATCACCAGCATAGTCAGAGTCAGAATATCCAATGAGATCAAACGTAGAGTCCTTGGGGTACCATAATCCTAGTGTTGGTGTGTGAGCTAGATATCGAAGAATATGCTTCACAGCCTTATGGTGTGATTCCTTGGTGTAGCTTGGAAATCGGGCACACATGCAAACACTAAGCATTATATCTAGCCTAGATGCACATAAGTACAATAGAGAACCAATCATGGAGAGGTATACCTTGTGATCAAGTCAATACCATTTTCATCGATTGCATAGATGGCCATTTGTGGGCATAGGAATTTTGACGCCTTTGCAATCTTGCATGCGAATTTCTTGAGAACATCTTTGAGGTATTTCTCTGAGATATGAATATGTCATTGTGTTGTTGATTTAATTTGAAGACCTAAGAAGAATTTCAATTCTCCCATCATAGACATTTGATATTCTTCACTCATCATATAGGCAAATTCATCACTATAACGTTGGTCAAGACAACCAAAGATAATATCATCAACATATATTTGGCACACAAACAGTTCACCGTCATATGATTTAGTAAAGAGAGTAGGGTCGAGTGAACGGTGTGAAGCCATTCTTCACGAAGAATTCCTTCAATGTATCATACCACTCCGTGGGGCTTGTTTGAGGCCATAGAGGGCCTTGTTGAGTCTGAAGACTTTGTCGGGATTCTTTGGATCTTCAAAACACAGGGGTTGAGCAACATATACTTCTTCCTCAAGCTTACCATTGAGGAATGCACTCACATCCATTTGATATAAATTGATATTATGATGGTTAGCATAAGCAAGTAATATGCGAATAGCCTCAAGTCTAGCAACAGGTGCAAAAGTTTCATCGAAATCAATTCCTTCAACATGTGTGTAGCCTTGAGCTACAAGTCGTACCTTATTCCTCACCACAAGGCCATTTTCATCTTGCTTGTTGTGGTAGATCCACTTTGTGCCAATGATATTATGCTTGCGAGGATCTGGATGTTTGACCGGTTGGGACATTGTTGAGCTCGAACTGATGTAATTCTTCTTGCATTGCACGAATCCACTCGGGCTCGAAATGCTTCATCTACCTTCGTGGGCTCTGTGATAGAGACAAAAGCATAGTGCCCACAAAAGTTAGATAAATGTGAAGCTTTTGAGCGTGTGAGAGGACCTGGCGCCTCAATGTCATTGATGAGCGCTCCTTTTGCAACGCGAGGATGAGCTGGTTGTCGTCGAGGAATTTTATTAGCATTTTCTTCAGCACCATTTTCTTCAGCATTATCTTCAGGTGCATCAGCTCGACGTTCTTCGCGTTCTGGAATGAATTCTTCAAAGAGATTCTTCAAGAAGAATTACATCCTCAAGAGCCTTGAACTTGATAGATTCCTCAGGTGCTGGTTCATCTATCACAGAAGGTAGGTGCTCTCTTTGCGAGCCATTAGTTTCATCAAACCGCACATCTACAGTTTCAACAATCTTGTGAAGAGCGATGTTGAAGACTCTGTAGGTGTGCTGAGTCCTTTCCGTAACCAAGCATAAAACCTTCATGTGCTTTCGGTGCAAATTTAGCATTGTGATGAGGATCTCTAATCCAGCATTTAGCAATCAAGACTTTGAAATAACTCACATTGGGTTTCTTGTCAGTGAGGAGTTCATAGGCAGTCTTCTTGAAGAATTTGTGAAGATATACTCTGTTGATGATGTGGCACGCGGTATCAATTGCATCAATCCAAAAATGACGAGGCGTTTTGTATTCATCAAGCATAGTGCGAGCCATCTCAACAAGAGTTACATTCTTCTTGCGCTCCACGACGCCATTTCTTTGAGGAGTATAGGGAGCAGATAACTCATGAGTAATACCAAGTTCATCAAGATAGTCATCAAGACTGGAATTCTTGAACTCAGTTCCATTGTCACTCCTGATGTGCCTGATCTTCACACCAGTTGAAGCCCTTGAGGAAAATCGTTTGAAGACTTCCTGCACTTCATGTTTGTAAGTAACAATGTGTACCCATGTGTAACGAGAGTAATCATCAACAATAACAAAGCCATATAGAGATGCATCATTAGTGACTGCTGAGTAATGATTAGGACCAAAGAGGTCCATGTGAAGCAATTCGAATGGACGAGTAGTGGTCATGATAGTCTTCGCTGGATGCTTGGCCTTGGTCATTTTTCCAGCTTCACAGGCTCCACACAAGTGACCCTTGAGGAATTTGACATTCTCAATGCCAATGAAATGCTTCTTCTTTGCAAGTGTGTGCAAATTCCTCATGCCTGCGTGACCAAGTCGTCGATGCCATAGCCAATATACGAAGCTTTTGCAAGTAGACACACGGCTGGTTGTGGTCTGTAGAGAAATCAACAATATACAAGTCTCCTCTCCTAAAGCCTTGAATACTTTGGAATTGTCGACTTCCATGATCACAACACAACGATACTTGCCAAAGACAACAACCATATCAAGATCACAAAGCATTGAGATCGACATGAGGTTGTATCCTAAGGACTCAACAAGCATGACTTTGTCCATGTGTATGTCCTTAGAGATCGCAACCTTACAAAGACCCAATACGACTTTTGCCTTTGTCGGCCAAAGATGATATGCTTGAGATGTGACGGTGATAAGGGAGCATCCATCAATAGATTCTTGTCACCGGTCATGTGATTTGTACATCCACTATCGAGGACCCACTCATTGGCTTTGGGTTGATCATCCTGCAGATGAATTAGTGCAACTTACGATCTCATATACTTCATCAGTGAAGAATATGATATCAATTTCATCAAGCAGTAAAACAGATATAGCAGTATGAGGACGTGTGAAATGAAAGTTCATTTATTCATGATTAGCCTGCGTCCTTTCAGGAAATGTTGTCAGGTCCCCAGCAAATTCATCAGACGCTAAAGCACGTCTGGAGACCTGACCCTGCAGAAGAGATTAGTTCTTTTTCTTCACCACCCACATCTGAAGGGGTGGCAAAGAGTTCATCACTCTGCGAGCTCCATATGAGAATGGTGGCATAGAGGCCAATCCATTTCGTTTCACATAAGAGGGGTTAGGGTAAGCATATGAATAAGTAGAGAAATTCTTCGAGGACTTATGAACATATTGGTTTGAAGAATAATGCACATATTCATAGCCCTTAGCTCTACACTGCGAAACAGAGTTGTTAGCACGATGATAATCATATGAGGACTTTGATCCATGTGAGGAATTTGGTCCGTATGAGGACTTGGATCCATATGAAGAATTTGATCCATATGAAGAGTTTGATCTGGGGTTCCTATTCTTCACAGGTGTGGTGTCATGAGGACATTCACTGAAGACTTTCAAGGCACTTCTTGGGAACCCAGATTTTCTTCATAGGGGAACCGTTCTCGATTAGTGCCAACATATCTAGCAAATACTTCACCATTCTGATTTTTGAACAGTTTATAGTTGGAGGCAAATGACTCATCAGAAGAATGAGGAGATTCACATGTAAAGCCAGATAAGTTAGATGGATCAACTGGAGGTCCCATTGCAGCAACCCATGAGGTTTTGGGGTACTGCTCAGGCTTCCAATATGTTCCATCAGCATTGAGTTTCCTCTCAAAGGCAATACCCTCTTTCCTAGGATTCCTGTTGAGAATCTACTTTTTAAGCACATCACAAAGAGTCTGATGCCCTTTGAGGCTTTTGTACATGCCTGTCATGTACAATTCCTTCGACCACTGCGTAAATCGGTGATACTAGCAATGTCCTCAGATGAGGAATTAGTGATAGCAGGAGCAGGTGAATAATTTGTAACAGTTGAAGCATTTGAACATTCAGGTGAAGAATTAGCAGATTCACGTTCAATGCACTTTAAGCATGGAGGAACAAATTCTTCCTGAGAAGCGCTGATTTGTTGAGCTAGCAATGAATCGCGCTCCTTCTGAAGATCTTCATAACTCACTCTTAGCTTCTCAAGATCTTGCTTTCTTTGAAGAAATTCATAAGGAAGTTTCTCATGATCAGATAAGAGAGTGTTATGATGACCTCGAAGGCTGTCAAACCTAGACTGAAGTCTCTGAAGATTTTCAGTCAGGGCTTTAGTGCGATCCATTTCTTCACCCAACATATCATCACTTTTACCTAACATGTTTTGAACCTTTTCCAAGGCATGTTGTTGTTTGGTGGCAATACAAACAAGCTTATTATAGCTAGGTTCAATATCATCATCAGATCCATCATCATCAGATTCATCATCACTAAACTCGGATGAGGAACATTCGGTTACCTTGTCACCGTTTGCCATGAGACATGCTGCAGAAGATGATGATTCTGGTTCGAGTCATCGTTTTGAGAGATTCCTTGAAGTCCTCAAACCAAGGATCATGACGGGTTCGATGACCTTGAATAGACGTCGGAGATTCGGTCCCAGATAAGCTTTGCATTCCAAAGATGCATAATGCGCTTGAATTCATCTCTAGATAGGCAGGAACAGATGATATCCTTCGCCATGATGTCAAGTCGAGTGTACTTGCGAATATCATCTGCGTTCGCCGTCTTGCATAGATCAGTAAGACCAATTTCAGTGACGGTCCACAGCTCGCTGTCCATTTCCATGAGGCGCTTCCTCATCATGGCCTTCCACTTGGGATAATCATGACCGTCAAAGATAGGGCATGTCACTTTCTTCATACCTGCGGTCGACATAACTAAAACTCCAGGTGGTTAAACCAAAATCACACATAACAAGGGAGTACCTTGCTCTGATACCAATTGAAAGTGCGTTATATCGACTAGAGGGGGTGAATAGGCGATTTTTATGAATTCTTCAACGAGGAATTTGCGGTGAGGAAATTCCTAAGCGAAGAACTACTTGCTGTGGAATAAGTACTCGAAGTAAGCATAAGAGAATGCGGGCATTGTCATCATGATGAAATGAAGACAATCAAAGAGTATGAAAGCGTAAACACAGGATAGCACAAGATGAAGACAAACGGTGAAGAATTGAATTGAGAAAATTGAGAAAGTCTTGATCAAAGTCTTCAAACACAGATATGAACGAACACTCAACACGAATGAGGAAATGAAAGAGTTGAGGAAATAGAACCGATAAGGTTGGTGAAGACAATGATTTGGTAGACCAGTTCCAATCACTTGTCTCGGTTATGCGTCTGGTTGGAGCGGCTGAGTATTTAAACTCGAGGACACAGTCCGGACACCTGGTCGGCCGAAAGCACGCAGCTCAGGACACCAAGTCCTCACCGTATTCTCCTTGAACTAAGGTCACACAGACCTCGTCCAATCACTCATGGTAAGTCTTCAGCGACTTCCAAACCTTCACAGACTTCGGTCACTCGGCGATCCACAATTCCTCTTGGATGCTCTAGACCATGACGCCTAACCGTCTTGAAGAAGCACAATCTTCAAAGGTAACAAGCGTCGGATCCACGCAGGATCAATCTCTTCAGTGATGCTCAATCACTTTGGGTTTGTAGGGGTTTGGTTTTGGGGTTTTTCCTCACTCGATGATTTTCGCTCAAAGTCCTCGGAGGATGGGTTGCTCTCAAATGACAAGTGTCAAGTTGTCTCGGAGCAGCCAACCAGCTAGTGGTTGTAGGGGGCGGCAATTTATAGCCTAGGGAGCAGCCCGACATGATAAGACATAAATGCCCTTCAATGATATGACCATTAGGTGGACAAGATATTTTGGGACAGGTGGCCAAGAAGACAACAACGGTCGGAAATTTGACTATCAAATTCCTCGGGGCTATCATGTTCCTCATCGTAGGCAATCCATGGCGAATTCCTAACTCCTCGGTCAGAACAAATTCCTCGGCGACCAAAAGAACTTTGTCTCACATCAAGAAATTGGTGAGCTGTATGAGATTTCCAAAGGCTTCACTCAAGGGATTGGTAGGTGTAGGATTTTGAGTTGAGCATCACATGGAAATTTTTCCTTAGTATTTCCTCGACCCCCTTTAACAGTACGGTGTTTCCTATGACTCAAGAAAGACAAAACAAAACTACGAAAACAAAAGTCTTCACGCTTCATGTTCCTCAAATGAATACCAAGTGTTCAAGGTCACGCCAATTTGTTCACTTTCAAAGTCTTCAGAAAGTCTTCAGAATATCAAAGTCTTCAGTCGAAGAACTTCATTTTTAGGGGTCGACTTTCTCGGTAAATATCAAACTCCTCATAGACTTATAGACCTATGTACACTCTTTAACACATTAGTCCCTTAACCTATAAGTCTTCAATACACCAAAATCACTAAGGGGCACTAGATGCACTTACAAATACGTGCCTTGCAACCCTTTCTGTCACTGGCTAAGGACACCGCAATATTGAACCCAAAGCTAAATACTTCTCCCATTGCAAGAACTACCAATCTAGTTGGCCAAACCAAACGGATAATTCGAAGAGACTTGCAAAGATAACTCCATCATACATAAAAGAATTCAGGAAAGATTCAAATATTTCTCATAGATAATCTTGATCATAAACCCACATTTCATCGGTCTCAACAAACACACCGCAAAAACAAGATAACATCGAATAGATCTCCTTGAGAGAGGGGGAGAAGATTGTATTGAGATCCAAAAAGAGAGAACAAGCCATCTAGCTACTAACTGTGGACCCGAAGGTCTAAGGTAAACTACTCACACTTCATCGGAGAGGCTATGATGTTGATGTAGAAGCCCTCCATGGCGGAATCCCCTTCCGACGGAGCTCCGGAACAGGCCCCAAGATGGGATCTCGTGGATACAGAAAGTTGCGGCGGTGGAATTAGGTTTTTGGCTCCGTATATGATCTGTTGGGGGTACGTAGGTATATATAGGAGGAAGAAGTACGTCGGTGGAGCCTCGAGGGGCCCACGAGGCAGGGGGCGGCCCTAGGGGGGCGCGCCCTCCACCCTCGTGACTGCCTCGTGGCTTTCTTGACGGAGGGTCCAAGTCTCATGGGTCTTATTCGATGAGAAAATCACGTTCCCGAAGATTTCATTCCGTTTGGACTCCGTTTGATATTCCGTTTCTTTGAAACACTGAAATAGGCAAAAAAAATGCAATTCTGGGCTGGACCTCCGGTTAATAGGTTAGTCCCAAAAGTAATATAAAAGTGGAAAATAAAGCCCAATATAGTCCAAAACAATAGATAATATAGCATGGAGCAATCAAAAATTATAGATACATTGGAGACTTATCAGCCACCGGCCCTCCCGGCCTCCCTGGCGAGCTCCGCCTCCGCCGCCCTGGCGGCGATGTAGTCCAGCTCCGCCTGGGTGGTGTCCTGGACGAGCCACGGCTCGGCGCTGATGTTCTTCTCATCTAGGGTATCGAAAAACTCTTGCACCTGATCCTCTCGCGGCTCGGCCCAGCTTGGGACGAGGTCGTGCGCGTTGAACTCCGGCATCATGGCGATGTTGTCATTTCAACGCGAGTTGTTGCTCAGTGGGACCAGCCCCGTCGGCAACTTGAACAAGGGCCCCCTGGCGGGCTTGCCAGCCTTCGCGCTGGCCCTCGCGGCCTTGCCGGACCGCTCAACCTCGTCGTCGCGGTTCACGTCGAGCTGGAAGAGCCGCTGGCAGAAGTGGGCGTGCCTCATCACCGTGAGGTTATGGTCCAGGCTGGGGCGGAGCCTCATGATGTCGGCGGTGTTCGTGCAGAGCCAGGCTGGCCTCCCCTTGCTGTGCAGCGGAACGATTCGGCGGCGGATGAAATCCGCCTCGATCATCTCAAGGGTGAGCCCGACCTCGGTGAGACGAAGAATCCTAGTGGTGGCGACCGTGAGCTTCTGTCGTTGACGTCTACATCACTCCAGTCGCTCCTGCGGACTGGCGGTGCGTGGCGGAGCCGGCAAAAGTCCGGCGGATCCTTCTCTTCAATCTAGAACCACCGTCCCCGCCACTCTTCCCACCTCTCCTTCTGGGCGCCGTCCGGATATGTTCCTATCTCCTGGGTCCTTGGAATCTAGGCGACACAACCGGAAATGGCGCCCCCTTCTGGATGCGAGCGAAGAAGTAATGGCGTAAGAGCGCCGTGTTGGGATGCACCCCGGCGAAACCCTCGCAGAGGTGCGCAAAAAGAGCCATGCACGCCACGACATTTGGAGTAAAATCCAAAAGGCGGAAGCCATAGGTGTGCATGATGTCGCTAAAGAAATCGGAAAAAGGGGGACAGAGCCCGTAGGAAAAGTAGTCGACGAAAAATAGGTACTGATTCGGGCCAGCTTCGGCGAAGGCGGCGGGGACGACGCGCATGGCCGGATGCCCCGTCGTCTCACTTCCCGTCTTGCACCCCCACTGGTGCTTGAAGTAGTTCCGGAATTCGACCGCGTCGATCGTCGACGGGAAGTAGGCGTGTTGCATGCGCTGCACCGCTAGCTTGCTGTCCGGCGGCTCCATCTCCCCCGCGTCCTTGGCCACTCCCTTGCTTCTGCTAGTCTTGGGTGCCATGGCGGCTACGGGAAGCAAGGAATGGAGGATGGCGAAAGCGCGGCGGCGGCGAGTGAAGGCAAGAGCTTGAGAAGGAGGAAGAAGGGGACGGCGGTTCCGAGATTGGGGAAAGCATGGAGGGTAAATGAGCAGCGTGCCTGTGGTTATTCCTTTTTACGGAGAAGGCGCGGGCCGCCTCTTTTCCCATTAACCACGATGTGACGCATGCGTGCGGGAACCGCCCCATGCATGACCCCCACGTCACGCACGACCCTCCACGTCGCGCGTTTAACGCGGGTCGTGGGGAAGCGCAGCGGGCGAAGAGTTACTGCAGTAAAATCCACCCCACGTGCCCGCGCACCCTTCTGGGCTTGGCCCAACAACGCGTCGCGCTTATGTGTGGCCCAGGCCCGGGGGCTCCTGTCGGTGTACAAAACTAGGGGCTCTCCTTTTGACCCCTTTATTTCTGCACGGGCAGTCAGAGCCGCGCGCCGCAGCCACACTAAGCAGGGCAGAGGAGGGAAGCCAGAGAAGAACTGAAGCACAAGTTTACTGAGACAACACCAAGACCAGAAACACAAGACAAGCGAAGGGGCGAGGTAGGCTCCCCCGGTAGGCCCTTTGCCGGGGCAGCTTGCCCAACACCGTCAGAGCGAGCCATCCTTGAGCCCAAGGGTTCCAAACGCTGTCAAAAAGCTACATTGGAGCCATGGCTCGGGAGGAACCACCGTGGTGGCATGTAGATCTTTGTCAAGCTCATAAGTACGCGAGATCAGATGAGGACCAGAAGGCGGCGACCCTCGGCGGGATCCTGGCCGAGGAAATCCACAAGACCCCCGGCAAGCGTCTTGCCGGGGACGACTGCAACGCCACGGCAAGACCCTTGCCGGACGCCCGGCAAGGCCCTTGCCGAGGACATCAGTGAGGCCATAGCCAGGCCCGCGTCGACCAAGACTCCGCCCCCGTTCGTATGCAGCTGCCAGCCCAGCCAGCTGGGCAGGCACCTGCGTGGCAACATGCGGCTTCCAGTCCAACTTAGCAAGCACCTGTGTGGTGGCATGCAGATCTTCGTCAAGACTCCACCATCACGCCACCTCAGCAGCCTACCTGCCTACTTGGCGTTGCACGCATCGCTGGCCTGGGCGCGTGTCGAAACGAGGCGAAGCGGCGGTGGACGGGACGGGCCTCGTTCCCGTCCCCGATAAAGCTAATGGACATCTAAGTAGCACATTTAATGCGCTTTGTCCCGTAATGCCAAGCGATAAGCTCGCGCACTGTACGCCTTTCCACCTCCTGTGTGCCACTGTGGCAACCCCTTTTGCCTATAAAAGGAGGCATACTGGAGGGTGATTCGGCTCTTTTGAACTGCACGGCGACCGTAGCTAGTTCGAGAGCTCAAGAACACTCAATACATCCACCAAAGCAGGACTAGGGTTTTACGCATCCTCGCGGCCCGAACCTGGGTAAACGATCCTTGTGCTAGCTCCTTAACCTGCTCTTCTCACGACCTCGCGCCCGCCGACCATAGAAGGGATCCCAGTGACCCCATAGGTGTCGTTCGCACCGACAATGATGTTGATGAAGACGATCACTGTGGCGATGATTCCCCTCCCGATGGCACTCTGGCGCCACCGATAGAGAGGAGGAGAGGTTCTCCCCCTTGTGCTTCCTCCTCCATGGCCTCCCCCTGGATGGGGAGAGGTTCTCCCTGTGGTCCTTGGCCTTCATGGTGATGATGGCCCCTTTGGGATCCTCCTCCATGGCCTCCGGTGATGATGGCCCCCTCCGGCAGGGTGCCAGAGAGGGCCTAGATTGATTTCTCGTGGCTACAAAGGCTTCCGGCGGCGGAACTTCCAATCTAGGTTATTTTCTGGAGGTTTCTGTATTTATAGGAGAGGATAGCATCGAGAACAAGTCAGGGGGGTCCCCGAGGCGGTCACGAGATAGGGGCGCGCCCCTGTCTCGTGGGGCCCATGGGACTCCCCTCCGGTAGATTTTGGTTCCATTATTTTTTATATTTTCCAGAAAAATTCTCCGTTGATTTTCATCGCATTCCAATAACTTTTATTTCGGCACAAAAACAACACCACGGTAGTTCTGCTGAAAACAGCGTCAGTCCGGGTTAGTTCTAATCAAATCGTACCAAAATCATATAAAACTATAGTAAACATGGCATGAATACTTCATAAATTATACATACGTTGGAGATGTATCACTCAAGTATTGGGTGTAGATAATATTTGAGTGTGTTTCATGAATGCATCAATGTTTGAGCATGATGGGCAAGGGATAACTTATTTTAGCGTTGATATTTTGTAGGACATGGTTGCTTGTTGATATGCTTGAGTATCTAAATTATCAAAACTAGACTATTGCTTTGAATCACATAAAAGTACTATCGGATTTCGGGTTCCGGCAGACCCTTGAGGTTCGAACAATGGGGTGCGCGCGGAGATCCAACCCTCCACCGTCTCACACCTCGCCGAATCGCTGGGACCTAAACTACTAAGCGGAACAGCACAAGAGACACGAGATTTATCTTTGGTTCAGGCCACCATTGTGGTGTAATACCCTACTCCAGTGTGTGGTGTGGTGGATTGCCTCTTGGGCTGATGAGGAACAATACAAGGAAGAACAGCCTCGCGAGGGTCTGTTCTTGGCGGGTGCAATGAACTGCTAGGTGGTGTTCAGTTTCTCTAGCTATTGGTTTCTCGATGAGGATTCCGGATCTCCGTATCGGGTCTCGTCGTCCCTCTGCCCTGGGGGTGGCTACTCCTATTTATAGGCGAGGGCCCTGGGCCTCTTCCCAAGTATTGAGCGGGAAGGGCGCCAACAATTGGCCATTTGAAGGGGAACAATGGGTACACTTATCCTCGACTAAAGTTGGTCCTCGCCTGCCAAAGGCTCTGGTGATGACGCCTTTGCTTGGGCTCCACGATGACTCCTTCCAGCCCGTTGGGCTGGTCTTGGTCTTGTTGCACCAAAGCGGATGCCTTTGCTTGATGCTCTCGCTGCGCTTGCTCCCTTTGCACCAAAGAGGAAAGGAGGACATCTTGGGGCTGGCGCCTCGATCGGGCGCCCTTGGTCGTCATGGCTTATGCGTCATGGGCACCTCGCGAGGTACCCTGCCTTGAACTCTCCGCCTCCTCATGAGCTGCCTGACGAGGCCGTGCTCGAGGAAGCTCCTTGTCGTCCGCCCGTGTGGCTTGGCCCCTTGCGAGGTCTTGAGCTTGCGTTGATGAAGACGGGCCGTGCTGGGCCTCCTTCGAGCCACGCCGCAGGCAGGCAAGTCTGGGGACCCCCGTTCCTAGAACACCGACAGTAGGCCCCAGGCCCACGGCGCGCCCGAACTTGGCCGAGCAGAGAGGCGAAGGGCAAGTCTGGCGCATCATGGGCCCTAACAGCTCAAGGCCTTGGGCGCCGTGTGGCGGTTGATTGGACGTGTCCGCCTCTGCAGCTGCGTGAGTTGATAACAGAGCGGCATCTTCCTTGCCTCCTTTACTTTCTGCAGTTGCTGCTCAGATCCCCTTTCGTGCACCTCTCCTCTCTGCTCCCAAGATCTTCAGATCCACTCCGCCTGCGTGCCCTAGCCAGTCATGGATCCTCGCCAAGCCCCGGCCGGAGCTTGGTACTCTCCTGCCTTGGACTCGCCAAATGTTTCAGGGGCGAGCCTCGCCCTGGTGCGCCGGATGGCGGAGGCGCAGGGCGTCAACGGAACGGAGGCATTCAAGGCCGGCTCCTCCGCCCCTGAGGGTCGGGGGAGTACCTTCTACCCGTTCTTCGTGAGCGCCATCATTGCTGGTCTGGTGCCTCCCTTTTCTGAGTTCTTCTTCTACGTCCTCCGTCACTACAACATTCAAGCTCTGCACCTCCATCCCAACTCCGTCCTTCTTCTGGCAATCTTCGCCAAATATTGTGAGGCCCATGTTGGGGTCAAGCCCTCGGTGGCCTTGCTGCGCCATTATTTCTCCCTCCGAACCTCCCGTGGTTCCGCCTCCGCGTGCGCGAGCTTCATCGCATATGGCGGAGCCATCACCATTTCAAACCCTGGGAAGCGGATTGAGGGCTTCAGGAGCAAGTGGGTCTTGGTGGATGCTGGGCGCATCCACCCTCGGCTGATTCTGCCCACGGAGCACCCCGCAAGCTCCCACGACTGGTCCCGAGTGGAGCTTCTGGATCCCCGCGCGAAGCTGGTGCTGGAGAAGATGGATGCAGATCTGAAGCCGGCCAACGCGGCGGCGGCGAAGCTGACCGGTGCGTCGCTGCTGAGGGAGTTCCTAGAGCATCAACTAGCTCCGCTTCGTTAGTACTCGCTTCCGATGTGGAGGCCTCACTCGAGCCCCGTGGTCCTGGCCGGCGAGGATCTGGCGGCGGTCCTCTAGTCCTTGGTTGGGGGCGATGTGGCAAGACTGGAAGGCGCCCCCGCGCCCTTGTTCCTTCGCGAGGATTGGGAGCAGGTAGTGGGGCCCATGCCTGTCTTCAATGGGGACGGGCCCATGCCCGTGGAGGCTCCGGAGGACCTGGTTGACGTGTCCTCTTCCGACTCCAGCGAAGAGGTGGAGGAAAGAGAGCCGGGAGAGGGGTTTGATTCGGGGGCGGAGTCAAGGGCTCCCCCCCTTCGGCGTAGGTCCCGCACTCTCCGCCTCCCCCAGAGTGACGACGACGAGGATGAGGATGAGCGGGGAGGCAGAAGCCTGCCCCCGCTCCCGAAGAAGGACCGGACTGGGCTGGTCCCCCGCGGGTCCGCCCCGGCCACAGGCGATCCGCATGACGCGCCTCCTGCTCCCGGGCCCCTTGAAGCTGATCCACATGAGCCGGCTCTCGGGCTTCTAGTATGGCGGAGGTTGCTCGAGCTCATGAGCGATGACTAGTAAGTGCTTGATTCTTGTTTTATTCCTTGCTTTGTCATTGAGGCTTGATATATATATATATATATATATATATATATATATATATATATATATATATATATATATATCTTAGCTAAGTGGCGCTGTGAAAGAAGCTGAAGGGAGCTCTGAGGGCTTCATGCAGGGCAGCGCCTCTGCCCTTGAAGGAAAGGCGATGGCAAGACACGGGCCTCTCCTGCCCGGTCATCCTCGCGAGGCCTGGCGGAGCTGGCTGGGGCGAGCTCAGCCCCCATGGCCCAAGGGACTCCCGAGGTGTCCTTGCCTGATGCCGCCGCCATAGCTATTGGGGCGCAGCAGGTCCCGCCTCACGATACTGTGGTTACGCCGCCGTCCTCTCCTCCTACTCCACCAACTGGTGTCTCTCCGACTCCTCCCACTGTCCTGGATCGTGCTGCTGCTGAATTGGACCGGCTGCGGCAAGATCTTCTGGGTGCCGACCCTCGCTTGGTGGCCGGGCGCGTGGAGCTGGCCTCTGGCTGGATTCGCTCCGACGCTTTGATTCGGGCGATGCTGGTCCAAGCCTCGACGGCTTGCGACAAGGAGAAGCAGGCTGTCCGTGAGGCGAAGATTGCTCGCGATGCTGCCCTGGGGGAGGCAGCCAGCATCCAAGGTCGCTGTGAGACGCTGGAGAGCGAGCTGAAGGGCCTGCAGAACCAGCTTGCCGAGGAGGCCCGCCTCCGCCAGGAGCAGGAGGAAAGCATGAAGGCTCGCGAGGCGGCCGTCAAGGACCGGGAGGCCAGGCTCAAGAAGCGCCGCGACCGCCTAGGCGCGCTGGAGCAGGAGCTGGAGGCGAGGAAGGTCGAGCTGGACGACAAGGCGCGGGTTCTTGCAGAAGATCGCGTGGCCTTCACGGATATGGAGGTGAAGGCTCGCTCTTTGCTGAAAGACGCTACGGCGGCTGGAGAGTCCGGCCGGACGGCGCCGAGGATGGTCCCGCCAAGCTGCTTCCCTTCTGGTTCGCGCTCTTGAAGATGTCACCTTGGCCTTGGCCCCACGGCCGAGGCCGAGGCGCGTGTCTTGTCTTCTGCGGCACCGACGCTGGTCCTCACCCACATCTACCTTCAGCGGTCCTAGCGCCGACTGACAGCTTCTTTGGAGCCAAAGAAGCGGCGAGCATGTAGCTGCCACTGCCGAGGCTGTGAAGGGTCGCGTGGAGGCTCTGTTGGAAGTTCCGGCCTTGACACCAAGCGAAGCGGCGCTGCCGATCCTGCTGCTCCATGAGGCGAACCCACTCCAGCTGCTCCACCGCCGACAAGTGACTCCGTTGTGGCTCTGCCCCGCCTTTAATTCCTGCACATGTATCATGCCTCGGGGAGGCGTTTAAACTTGCATTTGGTATTGCGATAACAGTGTGGACTGTAATATTTGCTTTTGAATTCCTTGAAATTTGCGCTTCCTACTTGCTTATGTTCTACGCCGGCAGAGCCCGGCCCCGCGCATACCTCAGCCGCCGTTAGCCCCGACCGGAAACCAGGACGGGACCAAGGAGTGAGGGGCTACATGACAAGTTAGGCTCCTGAGTCGCGATGCTCAGGAGTCCCCCTTGGCGCACGAACAGCAAGTAGGGAGGTGAGACGTGGGCGGATCCACTGTTCTACGTCTGCAGAGCCCGGCCCCGCGCATACCTCAACCGCTGTTAGCCTTTCGGAACTAAGGGGTGAGGGGCTACGTGACCAGTTAGGCTCCTGAGTCGCGATGCTCAGGAGTCCCCCTTGACGCTCAAACGACATTCGTACCTTGGCTCCGCTCGGGGAGTGACGTGCGACGAACCAGGCCCGGGGGGCCTGGCTGGGTGGCGTGCGTCTAGGCGTGACCCAGATGCAGCCCCCGTGTCCAGCCCCCTCGCGCAGTGCTCCCGAGGGGAGGCGTTGCGATGAGGCCGGACACTGAGCTCTGGGCTCCCTGAGGTTGATGCGACCCGGAGGCCACCCTCAGTTGTTTATCACCAGCGCGGAGCATAGCGCTTCCGCATGCGTACGGGCATAGTTGCTCCTTGGCAGTGTCGTCAGGCAGCATGGAGCATGGTGCTTCCACTGGTACGTGGGAGGGGGCTCCCCTCCGGGAGGAGCCAGGCGATATAGCCCACCACGACACATGGCTGGCACGGTAGGGCTAGACGAGGTGTATCTGGGCACCCGTGAGCCGGTAGCAGGACTCACGGGGCCCTACCTCAAGGCGGGTTGCGCTGGCTCTGGCCTTATCTTCGAGTGTGTTCCTGCAAATTTGGCGGATGTCGGTGCTTCACGTCTTCGGTCCCGGCTCTCGGGCTGGTCTCGGCCGTCGTGGCAAGCCAGGTCGCGATGCCATGGACAAGACCAGAGGGTGAGGGCGGAGAGCCGGTGGGACCCGAGTCGCGATGCTCGTGCACCCCTTTAACAGCATAGCTGGGTTAGATGTGAAACTCGTCCTCGGGTCCCGGCTCTCGGGCTGGTCTCGGCCGTCGTGGCAAGCCAGTCGCGATGCCATGGACAAGACCAGAGGGTGAGGGCCGTGAGCCGGTCACGAGCCACGAGTCGCGACGCCAGCACCCCCTTTAACGCATAAGGTGGGTTAGATGACGAAACTCTACGTCCTCGGGTCCCGGCTCTCGGGCTGGTCTCGGCCTGTCAGCAAGCCAGGTCGCGATGCCATGGACAAGACCAGAGGTTGAGGGCGGAGAGCGGTAGGAGCCACAGTCGCGATGCTCGGTACCCCTTTAACGTGCAAGATTCCGTCACCCAGGAAAAGGCACCAAATAACAAGCATGGTGGAGCAAGAGCATAATCCTAACGAAAACGTAAGAAGGATACATGCCGCTGGGACAGGCCCGAGCGGCTTGGGGATGATGCAGCCCGAGGGGCGCCCCCAACAGGATAGGCTAATGACATGAAATAAAAGGGATACATGCCGCAGGACGGACCCACGCGGCACGGGAATAATGCTGACCTGAAGGTGCTCCCACCGGAAATAAAACTTAAAGATGTCACTGGTGATGTTGAGGACGAAGGGGTGTTGGTGTAGCAGACTCGGTGAAGCTGCGGAGCCGATCCTCACGAGCCCCAGGCCGGGGCCTCGGGAGGATCCGGAGGCGTTGGCGGCTCCTCGGGGCCATCTCCATCTCCGCCAGGCTGCGGCGTGCACGACCTCTCGAGCCTCGGGATGGCCCTCATGAGATGCTGGTGCGCAGCAACGCGTTTGGCAGCCGTGAGGCATGCGCCTGCGTGGTTGTGGGGCGAGCCCTGCATGGCGTCCCACTCGCGAGGGCAGAGGCGCTCTTGAGACGCAGCTTGGTTGAACCTCGGTATGTCGATGCAGACGCCTTGACCCACCATCCTCGCTGGATGGGGGCCACATAAGCAGGCGGCTGCCCCTCATGACCCTTGACTCATGTAGCTCTGAATGGCCTTGCCGACGAACTCCTAAGGGTTCGGCCCTCCTTGCCTTGCTCACCTTGCGGAAGCGTGCTTCAAGCACGCCTCACGTGGTGCCCAAGCGCCTCCCTCGTGACCTTGGCGAGGTCGGCAGCCCTCGGGGAGAGCCCGAGCCCGGCTGAGGAGGGCGCAGGGCGCCTTTCCTATGCAATGGAAGGAGGCTCCCCCTGACCCGGTGCGGGCCCTGCCTCTTGAGGAGCCGGGCCGGTCGATGTCTTCTTCTTCTTGGGTGCGGCCTTGGGAGGCCTCCTGCTGCTGTGGTCTGGGTCTTCTAGCGATGCGGCCTGAAAGGCTCGCTCCAGGGAGCACACTGCGTCTCTCTCTTCACAGGGCACCGTGATGACCCCGCAGCTTCCTGGCATCTTGAGGACGTTGTAGCCGTGGTGGGTAGCGCCGGGTACCCGAGGATACCGTTGTACGGCAGGCGAATGTGGGCGACGTCGAAGTCGAAGAGCTCGGTGTGGTAGTTGTCGCGAGCCCCGAAGGTGACAGGAAGGCGGACCTGCCTGATCGGGACCGTGGAGCCGTCGGTGACTCTGGAGAAAGGCTTGGTTGGCTGAAGCTGGTAAAGGCACTTGAAGATTGTTGAATGTTTCAGCGGACAGGACATTGAGTCCTGCCCGCCCGTCGATGAGGGTCTTGGTGACCAGCATGTTGGCGATGATTGGGGAACAAAGCATCGGGAGAACTCCGGCCGTGGCGCGCCAAGACTTGAGCTGATCCGCTGAGCTGAACGTGATGGCGCACGCGACAACTGAGAGGCGCGTGGCCTCGAGCTTGGGAGGACTGCATTCACTTCGGGGCGAACTGCTTAAAGATGCGTTTGGGAGGCTGGGGCTTGAGCTCCGCCAGATCTGGCGATCGCCGCGGTTCTGGAAGCCCCAGCCCCTCGCCCCGATGGCGGTCCTCATTTCTCCTTGGCTGCGGCCCGGCGGAGGGAGGCCTGCGTTCCTCTGAGTGATCCTCGCGACGCTGATCCCTCCAGCCTCCCTCGAGGCGGGTCTTGCCAACGGTCCTCATGAGGTTGGTCGCGCCACCCTTTGGCGCGGGCCGCGGTCTTCCCAGCGTCTGCATTCCTTCCTCCTCCTCACCGTAGCCCGGTCCATCAAGGCCGGGCGTCTCACGACCCTTCCTTCACGTACTGGCTGGAGCTCTTGGCATTCATTGGTGTTGTGGGTGTAGAGGTCGTGGTACACGCAGTACCGGCTGCCCTTGGAGGACTCGGGCTGGTCTCTGCCTCGCTTGGTGTCTGGTTCGGCCGCGAGTGCGGCAGCCCCCTTGCGCTTCACGTCCTTGGCCTTGGACTTCTTTTCTTCGGGATCCATGGCGGGCAGCTCGAGGAGGAGAGGCGCCCTCCTCAGCCTGGCGCGCACTTGGTAGCCAAGTTGAACAGCTCAAGGTGGTGCACAGATCTTCATGCATCGCTAGCTCCTCCTTCATCTTGACGTCGCAGCCGTCGGAGAAGGCGAGATGATGGCCTCCTCCGTTACCACAGGGATCTTGAGGCGGCGTTGTTGAAGCGCTGCATGTACTTTTGCGGTGGTTTCCCAGCTGCTGCTTGATTCGGCGCATGTCGCCACGGCGGTGGCGGTCGCGAGTACCCTGGAAGTTGGCGATGAAGCGGGTGCGCATCTCGGCCCAGGAAGAGATCGTGCCTAGGGCCAGATTCAGGAGCCAGGTGCGGGCTCCGTCCTTGAGCGCCATGAGAAACCAGTTCGCCATGACCTTTTCATCCCCGTTGGTAGCCTCGATGCCCAGCTCGTAGAGCTGGAGGAACTCCGTAGGGTCAGCTGTGCCGTCGTAGCGAGGAGGCAGGTCTGGCTTGAACTTGGCGGGCCACGCGACGCAGCGCAGCTCGAAGGTGAAGGCGCGGCAGCCCGCCATGGCAGCTGGGGGCCTCGACGACAGCGAGAGCTTGGTCTTGTGGGCCTCCTGCGCCTTGGCTGGGGCAGCGCAGAGGTCTGGCGTCTTTGGGCGGGAGCGCTCGGGCAGCTTATCGGGGGCGAGGAACTTCTTGACAGCTCTGCTCTTGCCGCGCCGGCACCTGGCGGAGCGGATTCCGCCCAGGGGTCGCGCGCTTGGGGCCAGGGCGCCTTCTTGAGGAGGAGGCGGCTGAGGCGCCCCGGGAGCTTCATCGCCCGCGCGGGGCGGGTGCGGTCTGGCGAGCCAGACGGTCTTGGGGCGCGTCCTGCAGCGAGACGAGCTCGGCGACTTCAGTCGAGCCATTCTTCGTAAACGTCGTCGGCAAGCGGTAGCGCAGAGCTTCGTTTGCGCGATGAGTGCAGCCCGGGCCTCCATGCGAGCGAAGCGCGCGTGACGAAGAACCAGCGGGGGTGAGCGAAGGCGTGGCGGTGCGGCCGTCCCGCCTCATGGACGGGTGCTGGGACGATGCTTGCTGCTCGTTCCCCACCGAGCCGGTGGCGGCATTGACGGCAGGTGACGGGGAACGACGAGGGCGCCCGCCGACGGGAGCTGTCTGAGCGACATGGGAGGTGAGGGCGGCTCGGTGCTCGGCGCCCGGCAGGCGCCGAACATGGTTGCGGTGGTCGGGGAAGAACGAGGCGAAAAGGCAGATTCAAGACACCCTACCGGGCGCGCCAAATGTCGGATTTCGGGTTCCGGCAGACCCTTGAGGTTCAACACCGGGTGCGCGGATATCCAACCTCCACCGTCCTCGCACCTCGCCAATCGCTGGAACCTAAACTACTAAGCGGAACAAAGACAAGAGACACGAGATTTATCTTGGTTCGAGGCCACCATTGTGGTGTAATACCCTACTCCAGTGTGTGGTGTGGTGGATTGCCTCTTGGGCTGATGAGGAACAATACAAGGAAGAACAGCCTCGCGAGGGTCTGTTCTTGGCGGGTGCAATGAACTGCTAGGTGGTGTTCAGTTGCTCTAGCTACTGGTTTCTCGATGAGGATTCCGGATCTCCGTATCGGGTCTCGTCGTCCCTCTGCCCTGGGGGTGGCTACTCCTATTTATAGGCGAGGGCCCTGGGCCTCTTCCCAAGTATTGAGCGGGAAGGGCGCCAACAATTGGCCATTTTGAAGGGGAACAGCGGGTACACTTATCCTGACTAAAGTTGGTCCTCGCCTGCCAAAGGCTCTAGTGATGACGCCCGCTTGGGCTCCACGATGACTCCCTTCCAGCCGTTGGGCTGGTCTTGGTCTTGTTGCAGAAGCGGATGCCTTTGCTTGATGCTCGCTTGCGCTTGCTCCCTTGCACCAAAGAGGAAAGGAGGACACTACGCTGGCTGGCGCCCGATGGCGCCTCTTGGTCGTCATGGCTTGCGTCAAGGGCACCTCATGAGGTACCCTGCCTTGAACTCTCCGCCTCCTCATGAGCCAGCCTGACGAGGCCGTGCCTGAGGAAGCTCCTTGTCGTCCGCCCCGCGAGGCTTGGCCCCTTGCGAGGGTCTTGAGCTTGCGTTGATGAAGATGGGCCGTGCTAGGCCTCCTTCGAGCCACGCCGCAGGCCGCGGGCAGGCAAGTCGGGGACCCCCGTTCCCAGAACGCCGACAAGTAAAAATGTCCATGTGCTACCTCTTGAGCACTGCGTTGGTTTTCCCTTGAAGAGGAAAGGGTGATGCAGCAAAGTAGCATAAGTATTTCCCTCAGTTTTTTAGAACCAAGGTATCAATCCAGTAGGAGGCTACGCGCGAGTCCCTCGCACCTACACAAAACAAATAAATCCTCACAACCAACGCGATAAGGGGTTGTCAATCCCTACACTATCACTTACGAGAGTGAGATCTGATAAATATGATAGGATAATATTTTTGGTATTTTTATGATAAAGATGCAAAGTAAAATAAAAGCAACAGAAATAACTAAGTGTTGGAAGATTAATATGATGAAGATAGACACGGGGGCCATAGGTTTCACTAGTGGCTTCTCTCAAGAGCATAAGTATTTTGCGGTGGGTGAACAAATTACTGTTGAGCAATTGACAGAATTGAGCATAGTTATGAGAATATCTAGGTATGATCATGTATATAGGCATCACGTCCGAGACAAGTAGACCGACTCCTGCCTGCATCTTCTACTATTACTCCACTCATCGACCGCTATCCAGCATGCATCTAGAGTATTAAGTTCATAAGAACAGAGTAACGCCATAAGCAAGATGACATGATGTAGAGGGATAAATTCATGCAATATGATAAAAAAACCATCTTGTTATCCTCGACGGGAACAATACAATACGTGCCTTGTTGCCCCTCATCCTTTGGGAAAGGACACCGCAAGATTGCACCCAAAGCTAAGCACTTCTCCCATTACAAGAAAGATCAATCTAGTAGGCCAAACCAAACTGATAATTCGAAGATACTTGCAAAGATAACCAATCATACATAAAAGAATTCAGAAGATTCAAATATTGTTCATAGATAAACTTGATCATAAACCCACAATTCATCGGTCTCAAAAAACACCGCAAAAGAAGATTACATCGAATAGATCTCCACAAGAGGGGGAGAACATTGTATTGAGATCCAAAAAGAGAGAAGAGGCCATCTAGCTAATAACTATGGACCCGAAGGTCTGAGGTAAACTACTCACACATCATCGGAGAGGCTATGGTGTTGATGTAGAAGCCCTCCGTGATCGGTTCCCCCTCCGGAGACTCGGAACAGGCCTCAAGATGGGATCTCGTGGAGTGCAGAGAAGGTTCTTGGCGGTGGAATTAGGTTTTTGGCTCCGTATCTGATCGTTTGGGGGTACGTAGGTATATATAGGAGGAAGGAGAACGTCGGTGGAGCAACGGGGGCCCCAGGAGGGTGGAGGGCGCGCCTGGGAGGGGTAGGCGCGCCCCCCCTACCTCGTGGCCTCCTGGAAGCTTCCTTGACTTAGGGTCCAAGTCTCTTGGATCATGTTCGTTCCAAAAATCACGTTCCCGAAGGTTTCATTCCGTTTGGACTCCGTTTGATATTCTTTTTCTGCGAAACTCTGAAATAGGCAAAAAACAGCAATTCTGGGTTAGGCCTCCGGTTAATAGGTTAGTCCCAAAAATAATATAAAAGTAAATAATAAAGCCCAATAATGTCCAAAACAGAAGATAATATAGCATGGAGCAATCAAAAATTATAGATACGTTGGAGACGTATCAAGCATCCCCAAGCTTAATTCCTGCTCGTCCTCGAGTAGGTAAATGATAAAAACAGAATATTTGATGCGGAATGCTACTTGGCATAATTTCAATGTAATTCTTCTTATTGTGGCATCAATGTTCAGATATGATATGATTCAAGATAAAAGTTTAATGTTGACATAAAAACAATAATATTTCAAGCATACTAACTAAGCAATTATGTCTTATCAAAATAACATAGCCAAAGCAAGTTATCGCTACAAAATCATATAGTCTGGCTATGCTCCATCTTCCCCACACAAAATATTCATATCATGTACGACCCCGGTTTAGCCAAGCAATTGGTTCATATTTTTAACGCGCTTCAGCCTTTTCAACTCTTACGCAATACATGAGCGCAAGCCATGGATATAGCACTATGGTGGAAATAGGTATAATGGTAGGGGTTATGTGGGAAGACAAAAAAGGAGAAAGTCTCACATCAAGGAGGCTAATCAACGGGCTATGGAGATGCCCATCAATTGATGTTAATGCGAGGAGTAGGGATTGCCATGCAATGGATGCACTAGAGCTATAAGTGTATGAAAGCTCAAAAAGAAACTAAGTGGATGTGCATCCAACTTGCTTGCTCACGAAGACCTCAGGCATTTGAGGAAGCCTATCATTGGAATATACAAGCCAAGTTCTATAATGAAATTTCCCACTAGTATATGAAAGTGATAAAATGAGAGACTCTCTATTACGAAGATCACGGTGCTACTTTGAAGCACAAGTGTGGTAAAAGGATAGTAACATTGTCCCTTCTCTCTTTTTCTCTTTTTTTGGGCCTTTTCTCTTCTTTTTTTATGGCCTCTTTTTTTTTAGTCCGGAGTCTCATCCCGACTTGTGGGGGAATCATAGTCTCCATCATCCTTTCCTCACTTGGGACAATGTTCTAATAATGATGATCATCACACTTTTATTTACTTACAACTCATGAATTACAACTCAATACTTAGAACAAAATATGACTCTACATGAATGCCTCCGGCGGTGTACCGGGATATGCAATAAATCAAGAGAGACATGTGTGAAAGAATTATGAACGGTGGCTTTGCCACAAATACAATGTCAACTACATGATCATGCAAAGCAATATGACAATAATGAAGCATGTCATGATAAATGAAACGGTGGAAAGTTGCATGGCAATATATCTTGGAATGGCTATGGAAATGCCATGATAGGTAGGTATGGTGGCTGTTTTGAGGAAGATATAAGGAGGTTCATGTGTGATAGAGCGTATCATATCACGGGGTTTGGATGCACCGGTGAAGTTTGCACCAACTCTCAAGGTGAGAAAGGGCAATGTGCGGTACTGAAGAGGCTAGAAAATTGCGGAAGGTAAGTGTGCATATAATCCATGGACTCACATTAGTCATAAATAACTCATGTACTTATTGCAAAAATTTATTAGCCCTCGAAGCAAAGTACTACTACGCATGCTCCTAGGGGAAGGGTTGGTAGGAGTTAAACCTCGCGCGATCCCGACCGTCACACAAAGGAAGACAATCAACAAATACTTCATTCCCCGACTTCGTTACATAACGGTTCACCATACGTGCATGCTACGGGAATCACAAACTCTAACACATGTATTTTTCAATTCCACAATTACTCAACTAGCACAACTATGATATTACCACCTTTATATCTCAAAACAATTATCAAGCATCAAATTTCTCATGATACTAATTAAAGCAAATTGACATGCTATTTTAAGACTCTCAAAATAATGTAAGTGAAGCATGAGATATCAATAGTGTCTATAAAACAAATCCACCACCGTGCTCTAAAAGATATAAGTGAAGCACTAGAGAAAAACTATATAGCTCAAAAGATATAAGTGAAGCACATAGATTATTCTAATAATTTCCGAATCATGTGTGTATCTCTCAAAAGGTGTGTACAGAAAAGATTATTGTGGTAAACTAACAAATAAAGACTCAAATAATACAAGACGCTCCAAGCAAAACACATATCATGTGGTCAATAAAAATATATATAACTCCAAGTAAAGTTACCGATGGAAGTAGACGAAAGAGGGGATGCCTTCTGGGGCATCCCCAAGCTTTGGCTTTATGGTGTCCTTTGATTATCTTGGGGCGCCATGGGCATCCCCAAGCTTAGGCTCTTGCCAATCCTTGTTCCATAATCCATCAAATCTTTTACCCAAAACTTGAAAACTTCACAACACAAAACTTAGCAGAAAATCTCGTGATCTCCGTTAGCGAAAGAAAACAAAAGACCACTTCAAGGTACTGTAATGAACTCATGATTTATTTATATTGGTGTTAAACCTACTGTATTCCAACTTCTCTATGGTTTATAAACTCTTTTACTAGCCATAGATTCATCAAAATAAGCAAACAACACACGAAAAACAGAATCTGTTAAAAACAGAACAGTCTGTAGTAATCTGTAACTAACGCAAACTTCTGAGCTCCAAAAAATCCTCAAAAATAGGAAGACCTAGACAATTTGATTATTAATCAGCAGAAATTGGAATAAATATTTTATCACGTTCTGGTAATTTTTAACAATTATTTTCGTGAACATAAAGTTTCTGGAAATTTGTGCAAGATCAAATAACTATCATCCAAGAAGATCCTATAGGTTTAACTTGGCACAAACAGTAATTAAAACATAAAAACACATTAAACCATAGGCTAGATCAAATATTTATTCCTAAATAGAAGCAAAAAGCAAAAAATAAAAATAAAATTGGGTTGCCTCCCAACAAGCGCTATCGTTTAACGCCCCTAGCTAGGCATAAAAGGAAGGATAGATCTAGGTATTGCCATCTTTGGTGGGCAATCCATAAGTGGCTCTCATGATAGATTCATATGGTAATTTTATTTTATTCCTAGGGAAGTGTTTCATGCCTTTCTTTAATGGAAATTGGAATCTAATATTCCCTTCCTTCATATCAATAATTGCACCAATCATTCTAAGGAAAGGTCTACCAAGATTAATAGGACATGAAGGATTGCAATCTATATCAAGAACAATAAAATATACGGGCACATAGTTCCTATTTGCAACAATAAGAACATCATTAATTCTTCCCATAGGTTTCTTAATAGTGGAATCCGCAAGGTGCAAGTTTAAAGAGCAATCATCAAAATCACGGAAACCTAGCAAATCGCACAATGTTTTTGGAATAGTGGAAACACTAGCACCCAAACACACAAAGCATAGCATTCATGATCTTTAATTTTAATTTCAATAGTAGGTTCCCACTCATCATAGAGTTTTCTATGGATAGAAACTTCCAACTCAATCTTTTCTTCATAAGATTGCATCAAGGCATCAACGATATGTTTGGTAAAAGCTTTATTTTGACTATAAGCGTGAGGAGAATTTAGCACGGATTGCAACAAGGAAATACAATCTATCAAAGAGCAATTATCATAATTAAATTACTTTAAATCCAAAATAGTGGGTTTATTAACATCTAATGTTTTGATTCCTTCAATCCCACTTTTATCAATTTTAGAATCAAGATCTAAAAACTGTGACTTTTTGGAACGCCTTCTAGGTAAAGGTGGATCATATTCAGTCCCATCATTATCAAGATTCATATTGCAAAACAAAGATTTAATAGGGGACACATCAATAACTTTTAGATCTTCATCTTTATTTTCATAGAAATTTGAAGAACACGATTTCATGAAGCAATCTTTCTTAGCACGCATCCTAGCGGTTCTTTCTTTGCACTCATCAATGGAAATTCTCATGGCTTTGAGAGACTCATTGATATCATGCTTAGGAGGAATAGATCAAAGTTTTAAAGAATCAACATCAAGAGAAATTATATCAACGTTCCTAGCCAATTCATCAACTTTAAGCAATTTGTCTTCAAGCAAAGCATTGAAATTCTTTTGCGAATTCATAAACTCTTTAACACTAGTCTCAAATTCAGATGGCATATTATTAAAACTTCCATAAGAATTGTTATAGGAATTACCATAATTATTAGAGGAATTGCTAGGATAAGGCCTAGGATTATAGTTTCCTCTATACGCGTTGTTACCAAAATTATTCCTACCAACAAAATTCACATCCATAGATTCATTATTATTCTCAATCAAAGTAGAGAAAGGCATATCATTAGGATCAGAAGAAACACTCTTACTAGCAAATAATTTCATAAGTTCATCCATCTTTCCACTCAAAACATTAATTTCTTCTATCACATGCACTTTTTTAATAGTAGATTTTTCAGTGTGCCATTGAGAATAATTAACCATAATATTATCTAGAAGTTTAGTAGCTTCTCATAAAGTGATTTCCATAAAAGTGCCTCCTGCGGCCGAATTTAAAAGATTTCTAGAAGCAAAGTTCAATCCGGCATAAAAAATTTGTATAATCATCGACAAATTCAAACCATGAGTAGGGAAATTATGTATCATTAATTTCATCCTCTCCCAAGCTTGTGCAACATGTTCATGATCAAGTTGCTTAAAATTCATAATGTTGTTTCTAAGAGAGATAATCTTAGCGGGAGGAAAATACTTAGAGATAAAAGCATCTTTGCACTTATTCCAAGAATCAATACTATTTTAGGCAAAGACGAAAACCAAGCTTTAGCACGGTTTCTAAGCGAAAAAAGGAAATAGCTTCAACTTAACAATATCATTGTCAACATCTTTCTTCTTTTGCATATCACACAAATCAACGAAGCTATTTAGATGAGTAGCGGCATCTTCAGTAGGAAGGCGGTGAATTGATCTTTCATGACAAGATTCAACAAAGCTACATTGATTTCACAAGATTCAGTATCGGTAAGAGGAGCAATGGAGTGCTAAGGAAATCATTATTGTTGGTATTGGTAAAGTCACATAATTTGGTATTATCTTGAGCCATCGTGACAAACAAGCAATCCAACACACGAGCAAACAAAAAGCAAGCGAAAAAGAGGCGAACGAAAGAGAGAGGGCGAATAAAACGGCAAGGGTGAAGTGGGGGAGAGGAAAACGAGAGGCAAATGGCAAATAATGTAATGCGGGAGATAAGGGTTTGTTATGGGTACTTGGTATGTTGACTTTTGCGTAGACCTCCCCTGCAACGGCGCCAGAAATGGCTCGTTGTCAGGAGTACAAATCTTGACTTGAACTTGAGTAAGCCTCCCCGGCAACGACGCCAGAAATCGCTACCTCTTGAGCACTACGTTGGTTTTCCCTTGAAGAAGAAAGGGTGATGCAGCAAAGTAGCATAAGTATTTCCCTCGGTTTTTAAGAACCAAGGTATCAATCCAGTAGGAGGCTACGCGCGAGTCCCTCGCACCTACACAAAACAAATAAATCCTCACAACCAACGCGATAAGGGGTTGTCAATCCCTACTTGTCACTTACGAGAGTGAGATCTGATAAATATGATAGGATAATATTTTGGTATTTTTATGATAAAGATGCAAAGTAAAATAAAAGCAACAGAAATAACTAAGTGTTGGAAGATTAATATGATGAAGATAGAACCACGGGGCCATAGGTTTCACTAGTGGCTTCTCTCAAGAGCATAAGTATTTTGCGGTGGGTGAACAAATTACTTGTTGAGCAATTGTGAGAATTGAGCATAGTTATGAGAATATCTAGGTATGATCATGTATATAGGCATCACGTCCGAGACAAGTAGACCGACTCACCTGCATCTTCTACTATTACTCCACTCATCGACCGCTATCCAGCATGCATCTAGAGTATTAAGTTCATAAGAACAGAGTAACGCCATAAGCAAGATGACATGATGTAGAGGGATAAATTCATGCAATATGATAAAAAAAACATCTTGTTATCCTCGATGGCAACAATACAATACGTGCCTTGTTGCCCCTACTGTCACCGGGAAAGGACACCGCAAGATTGAACCCAAAGCTAAGCACTTCTCCCATTGCAAGAAAGATCAATCTAGTAGGCCAAACCAAACTGATAATTCAAAGAGACTTGCAAAGATAACCAATCATACATAAAAGAATTCAGAAGATTCAAATATTGTTCATAGGTAAACTTGATCATAAACCCACAATTCATCGGTAAAACACACCGCAAAAGAAGATTACATCGAATAGATCTCCACAAGAGAGGGGAGAACATTGTATTGAGATCCAAAAAGAGATAAGAAGCCATCTAGCTAATAACTATGGACCCGAAGGTCCGAGGTAAACTACTCACATCATCGGAGAGGCTATGGTGTTGATGTAGAAGCCCTCCGTGATCGATGCCCCCTCGTGAGCTAGAACAGGCCCCAAGATGGGATCTCGTGGGTGAGGAGGTTGCAGCGGTGGAATTAGGTTTTTGGCTCCGTGATCGATCGTTTGAAATGCGAGGTATATATAGGAGGAAGAATGCGTCGGTGGAGCAAGGGGTGCTCACGAGGGTGGAGGCGGCGCTGGGGGTAGGCGCGCCCCCTACCGTGGCCTCCTGAAGCTTCCTTGACTTAGGGTCCAAGTCTCTGGATCATGTTCGTTCCAAAATCACGTTCGAAGGTTTCATTCCGTTTGGACTCCGTTTGATATTCTTTTTTCTGCGAAACTCTGAAATAGGCAAAAAACAGCAATGCAGGCTGGGCCTCCGGTTAATAGGTTAGTCCCAAATATAATATAAAAGTGAATAATAAAGCCCAATAATGTCCAAAACAGAAGATAATATAGCATGGAGCAATCAAAAATTATAGATACGTTGGAGACGTATCACCATGCTATAAAGAAAAGAATATGATATGACTTGATGAACAGCACTAAACATCAAAAATTCTGTTTTTATCACTTATCTACTCGAGGACGAGTAGGAGTTAAGCTTGGGGATGCTGATACGTCTCCAACGTATCTATAATTTTTTATTGGTCCATGTTGTTTTATTATCAATCTTGGATGTTTTGTAATCATTTTATAGTCATTTTATATCATTTTTTGGTACTAACCTATTGATATAGTGCCAAGTGCTAGTTGCTGGTTTTTTTCATGTTTTTACATCGCAGGAAATCAAATATCAGATGAAGTCCAAATGCCACGAAACTCCACGATGATTTTTTTATGGGCCAGAAGGAAGGCAATGGGCCCTAGTTGCACCTGGGGGTGCCCCGAGGTGGGCACAACCCACCAGGGCGCTAGGAGGCCCAAGCGTGCCACAGTGGGTTGGGCCCACCTCGGGTGCCCCCTGGACCGCCTCTTTCCTCTATAAATACCACAATATTCCAGAAACCCTAGAACAGGCGTCGAAATATTCATCCAGCCGCCGCAGAGTCCAGAACCACCAGATCCAATCTAGACACCATCACGGAGGGGTTCATGCTACCTCTTGAGCATGCATTGGTTTTCCCTTGAAGAGGAAAGGGTGATGCAGGAAAGTAGCGTAAGTATTTCCCTCCGTTTTTTAGAAACAAGATATTAATCCAGTAGGAGGTTACACGCAAGGCGCCTCATACCTACACAAACAAATAAGAACATTGCAACGAACGCGATAAAGGGGTTACCAATCACTTCAAGGCCACTTGCAAAAGTGAGATCTGATAGAGATAACAAGAAAAATATTTTTGGTATTTTTATGATATAGATTGGAAAGTAAAGATTGCAAAATAAAATACGGAAGAAATAGTAAATTAATATGAAAATAGTATGATGGAAGATAGACCCGGGGGCCATAGGTTTCACTAGTGGCTTCTCTCAAGATAGCATAATTTACGGTGGGTGAACGAATTACTGTCGAGCAATTAATAGAAAAGTGCATAGTTATGAGAATATCTAGGCATGATCATGTATATAGGCATCACGTCTGCGACAAGTAGACCGAAACGATTCTGCATCTACTACTATTACTCCACACATCGACCACTATCTAGCATGCTTCTAGAGTATTAAGTTCATAAGAACAGAGTAACGCATTACGCAAGATGACATGATGTAGAGGAATAAACTGAAGCAATATGATATAAACCCCATCTTTTTATCCTAGATGGCAACAATAAAATACGTGCCTTGTTGCCCCTGCTGTCACTGGGAAAGGACACCGCAAGATTGAACCCAAAGCTAAGCACTTCTCCCATTGCAAGAAAGATCAATCTAGTAGGCCAAACCAAACTGATTATTCGAAGAGACTTGCAAAGATAAAAAATCATACATATAAGAATATAGAGAAGAACCAAATATTGTTCATAGATAATATTGATCATAAACCCACAATTCATCGGATCTCGACAAACACACCGCAAAAAAGAATTACATCGAATAGATCTCCAAGAGAATCGAGGAGAACTTTGTATTGAGATTCAAAGAGAGAGAAGAAGCCATCTAGCTAATAACTATGGACCCAAAGGTCTGTGGTAAACTACTCACACATCATTGGAGAGGCTATGGTGTTGATGTAGAAGCCCTCCTTGATCGATTCCCCCTCCGGTGGAGCACCGGAAAAGGCCCCAAGATGGGATCTCACGGATACAGAAGGTTGCGGTGGTGGAAATAGGGTTTTGTGCTAGTCTCGGATGTTTTCAGGGTACATGAGTATATATAGGCGAAAGAAGTAGGACGGTGGAGCCACGAGGGGCCCACGAGGGTGGGGGCGCGCCTGCCCTCCTGGGCGCGCCTCCCTGCCTTGTGGCTTCCTTTTTGCTTCCTTGACGTCCACTCCAAGTCTCCTAGATTGTGTTTGTTCCAAAAATAACTCTCCCAAAGGTTTCATTCCGCTTGGATTCCGTTTGATATCCTTTTCTGCGAAACACTGAAATAGGCAAAAAAACAACAATTTGCATTGGGCCTCCGGTTAATAGGTTAGTCCCAAAAATAATATAAAAGTGCATAATAAAGCCCATTAAACATCCAAAACAGATAATATAATAACATGGAACAATCAAAAAATATAGATGTGTTCTTTTATGGGAAGGACAGTAGGAGAGGCTCCTATTGTGTTTTCATAGATGAGGAAGAAATTTTACACAGTTACATCATATGTACACACAGCTCCACCCGGTCCACCCACAATGAGAGTGAGGATCCACAGTAGAGAAAAAAAGAACAAGATGGAAACTTCTAACGTGTCAAAGATCAGCTAGGAAGGAGTCTATGAGAGCAAAGTGCTCTCTCTTGGTTCTGTGTTGTAGAAGTCCAAAGTCTTCTTTGAATCTCCTAAGCCAGGAGTTGATGGAAGGGTCCACCCTTCTAAAATGCTTGTTATTTCTCTCCTTCCATAAGCTCCAGGCTGCCACGAGGAAGATGTCAAGGAATAGAGGGTCGTTCCAGGTGTCTTTGGTTGTTTGGAGAAGCTGTAGACGACAGTGAAATGTCGGCCAAACGATCCCAAGTTTATCCCACCAGGCTTGACTAAAAGGACACGTAAAGATCATGTGGTCCACCGTTTCTTCATCTGGGCCCCCACAAAGGAGGCAACTGTGGTCATCCCCGATGTCATAGTGGCACCGTTTCAGCATGTTACGTGTGTTGAGCCTGTCATGGAAAAGGAGCCATCCGAAGACCTTAATCCTCATGATGCAATGTGAGCGCCAAAGACTTTTGAAAATGGGGTGGGCTTGGGCATCTCTAAAGAGATACTGATAGTAGTCGCTTGACCTGAACTCCGTTTTGCCCCAAATATAGTGCCAAACATCATTAACGGATGTGGTCGGGCTCATGTGCAAGGAGAGAAATTGGATATCGCGCACCTCTGACAAAGCTTGCGACGAGAGCGGTAGATTGAAGGCCTCAGCCAACGACATTGTCTCCAAGAAACCCTTAATGGATGCATCTTCCTGCATGGCAAACAAAAAAGCGTGGGGGTGTGTGTTTTGGAGTACATCTTGTCCCCATAGATCCTTCCAAAACAATGCAGTCGTGCCCGACACCACTTGCACTTGTGAGATCCCACGGAAGATTGGAGTGAGTTTCAAAATGTCTCGCCACAAGAAAGAGCTGACCGGTGGCATGGCATGTGGTATTTTGTCAGTATAGTAGGTGCCCCACAGGAGTTGCACCCACGGAATGTCCAGCTTGTTGTAAAACTTGTGAAGGAATTTCATTAGCAAGGCTTCATTAAGCAGCTTGATATTGATGATCCCGAGGCCTCTGTGCTTCTTAGGCTTACATACCATTTCCCAGGCGGCAAGTGAGTTGCATTTCTCCCCTTGCTCACTTTTCTTGGTCCATAGGCATCTTCTCCTGATCTTGTCGAGCATCCCCAAGCTTAATTCCTGCTCATCCTCGAGTAGGTAAATGACCAAAATAGAATTTTTGATGTGGAATGCTACCTAACATAATGTTCAAAGTAATTATCTTTATTGTGGCATGAATGTTCAGATCCGAAAAATTCAAGAAAAAAGTTTAATATTGACATAAAAATAATAATACTTCAATCATACTAACTAAGCAATTATGTCTTCTCAAAATAACATGGCCAAAGAAAGCTTATCCCTACAAAATCATATAGTTCGACTATGCTTCATTTTCGTCACACAAAAATGCTCTCATCATGCACAACCCCGATGACAAGCCAAGCAATTTTTCATACTTTAGTAATCTCAAACTTTTTTCAACTTTCACGCAATACATGAGCCTGAGACATGGACATAGCACTATGGGTGGAATAGAATATAATGATGGGGGTTTTGTGGAGAAGACAAAAAATAAGAAAGTCTCACATTGACGCGGCTAATCAACAGGCTAGGGAGATGCCCATCAATTGATGTCAATACAAGGAGTAGGGATTGCCATTGTAGCGACCCGACCTCAGATGGTCAAGTCTCTGTGTTTCAGTGTCATCCCTGGATCAGTAATGCTGACACACACAGTACTCGAAGGATTTATAACAGAGTAGCAATCACACACTTATTACATCAAAAGTCTCAAAAGAGAACTTATTACAATAATATGGCTTAAGGCCATCTAATGCGATAACAGCGGAAGGCTTGGAAGATAAAGTGAGTCCATCAACTCCAATGGCATAGCTCAGCTGCACGGCAACGACCTAACGATCCTTCCTCCTCGTCTGAAAAGTCTTCAACATAATACGTTGTAGCCCGAGTACGGGTCAGCACATGGAATATGCTAGCAATATAACACAGTAGAGCAAGAACAGAATAATGCTATCACTACATGCATATTTGGCTGGTGGAAAAGCTCTATGGTTATGGTTTTGCGAAAAGCCAATTTTTTCCAACAACAAAGGAATAAATTTTATTTAACTATCATGGTGGTTGAAACATCATTGAGAAGGTATAACCCCAACTCAATCCCAATTAAAATAGTTAACAACCCAACAATATTAATTAAGAGTGATGAGATACATGTGAATACTCAAGTACTAGATACTCAAAATTGTCCATAACCGGGGACACGGCTAACCATGATTAGATTGTACACTCTGCAGAGGTTTGCGCACTTTTCCCAACAAGACTCGATCGCCTCCGTTGATTTCTCGCACTACATGGTGTTTGAGAAACAGATGACCGAGACATCGTCTTTCAGAAACATTAACTCTCTACTCCAGGTAGACCATACGAAACCTACAAAACCCACTACCTGCTGATCTACCTCTTCAAGAGCTTCACGTAACTTAGTCAGCTATGCTTGAGCCCATAGTAGCTTGTGGCTGCACACGGAAGTTTCTAGCATGAATAATCTCAGTTCACTTTGAGCCTGGGTGGCGGTCCATAGGAAGATCACACGGGTACCCTAGGATTTCCAAAAAAACAGACAACCTTTGGGTTCCCAGGTGCCTCAATCCACCCAGATGTGTATTAAAGTTGCCACCTTAAAATAAACCATTAATTGACAAGCTCGCATCTGTCATGGATACACTCAAACCCAAACCACGTCTACGAGCATAGCATAGCAATAATAGCAACACGTAGAAGTAACTCCCAAGGGTTTGATAGTAACATGGCAATAGGTTCTACCTCAACTACTACTTCCCAACCCACAATATTAATGACGTCCTAATCATGCAATGTTTGAGGATTGATACTAATGCATAAAACTGGGTATGGAAAGAGTATGATCAATGTGTTTTTGCCTTGCTGACGATCCGTGAATCCTAGAGACTCGTAGTAACACGCTTCACACTCAGGGAATTCTATCGCGAGCAAACAATAACATAAATAAGCAACAAGCAAATATGCACAGGTAAAACTTCAAATAAAAGAGGTTGACCAGAAAGTTCAACTTAAGATCTCCGGTTCGCAAAAAGAATCAAACCAAACGAAGCAACAAAACTCGAACGGCGAAAGAAATAAGATCCGTTTACTAATCTGAACTAAGGTCAAATTTTACAGAGGACAAAACTTGTTTGAGTTGGTTACTCGAAAAGAGGGTTTAGAGACGAAACTCTAGGCGCTTGAATCGCCTGATTCCGATAAACGAGCGAAAAGTTATACTAGAACGAAAATCGGATCAGAAATCGCGATCAGAAAAATCGCGGAATAAATCCGAGAAAAGAAAAGCGACGAATAGCTTAACGAGCGAACGTTCGTTATCTGAACCTAAATGAAGAACGTGTTCGTTAAAACGAACGATCGAGCGAACGCTCACTAAATAAATAAACCGGATAAAAACCAATCTATTTAAAAAAACGAGAACTAGGGTTTCGGAAAAAATAAACCGAACGGTTTTTTAAAAAAACCGGCGGTCTCGGATCCGGCGGATACCTCCGGCGAGAGGTCCGGCGAGCCAGGTCTCCGGCGGGGCGTGGGGTGGCGCGGGGCTCGGGCTCCGGCGGTGGTGGTGGTGGCGCGGGGGGCGGTATTTAAGAGAAGGGGGCTCGGCTTGGAGGAGAGGGCAAGGCGGCGATGAGTCCAACTCGGGACTCGGTCCGAGTGGCGGCCAGCCTTGTGTGGCCAGCAGGAGGCGGCCATGGCTCGGCTGGGCCCTAGGCCCGGTCGGGCGCGAGGAGTTTTTTTTAAATTATTTCGCTGACAGAAAAACTCCTATAAAATAAAATAACAATCTAAAAATGCCAAAACAAATTTTCACCGTCTAAATGAAATATTTAGAACGAGATGAACATTTTCGTGGCCCTAAAAATGCAATTTTTAAAATGTGCAATTTTTCTAACGCAAATAAAATCTAAATAAAATCCAAATAATGATTTTAACATTTTTCCTCCAATATTTCAAATGTTTTGGAGAAGTCATATTATCTCCCCTCATTTATTTTTAATATGAAATATTTTTTCTGGAGAGAAAAATAATTAAAATCAAAAATCCTCGTTCTCAGTATTTGATAAAAATCAAATATGAAAAACGGAAAATCCCCAACTCTCTCCGAGGGTCCTTGAGTTGCTTAGGATTTCGAGGATTGCGGAACGATGATGCGATAAAATATGATATTCATGGATGACCTATGTACAACATTCCAAATTGAAAATTTGGGATGTTACAAACCTACCCCCCTTAAGATGAATCTCGTCCTCGAGATTCGGGTTGGCTAGAAAATAGGTGCGGGTGGTCCTTGCGAATATCCTCTTCTCATTCCCAGGTGGCTTCCTCCTCGGTATGGTGGCTCCACTGAACCTTGCAAAACTTGATAACCTTTCTGCGCGTGACTCCGCTGTCAAAGTCAAGAATCTTTATTGGCTTCTCTTCATAGGTCAAATTACTGTCCAACTGAATCGCCTCCGAGAACCTTTGTATCTCTTAACGGTATATCTGCCATCTCAGCATGGCACTTCTTCAACTGTGATACGTGGAACACATCGTGAACTCCTGACAATCCTTCAGGTAACTCCATCTTGTAGGCAACTTCTCCCATCCGTTCCAAAACACGATACGGTCCTACAAATCTAGAGCTAATTTTCCTTTAACTCCAAAATGTTTCACTCCTACTTAAGGGTGATACTCGCAGAGATAGGCTCTGTCTCCAATTTCATAGGTTACTTCCTTGCGTTTTGAGTCTGCATAACTCTTACACTGGGATCGAAAGCGGTCTTCAATCATCACGGATTAGTTTAACCTTCTCCTCCGACTCTTTGATCAAATCTGGTCCAAACAACTGACGTCTCCTACCTCATCCCACATCAGAGGTGTTCTAAGTCTGTGTCCATACAGAGCTTCGAACGGTGCCCTCTTCAAACTGGCCTGTTAGCTATTGTTGTATGATAACTCTGCGTAAGGCAAATTGTCATCCCAACTAGACCCATAGTCTAGCGCACAGACTCTCAACATGTCCTCCAAAATCTGGTTGACTCTCTCTGTACATCCATCCATCTGCGGGTGGAATGTTGTCTTGAACTCCAATCTTGTTCCCAAAGTCCGTGTAGCTGATGCCAAAACTTTGAAGTAAACTGTGTTCCTCTATCTCGTCTGATGTTCCTCGGAACTCCATGCAAACATACGATCCTGGACATATATATCTTGGCTAACTTCGCACTTGTATACGTGGTTTTCACTGGGATGAAGTGAGCCACTTTGGTCAAGTGATCCACTACTGCCCATATTGATTCATATCTTGCTTTGGTTCTGGGAAATCCGGTGATAAAATCCATGCCAAGTTTATCCCACTTCCATCCGGGTATCGACATAGGCTGTAACAGTCCTGCTGGTTTCTGATGCTCTGCCTTCACTCTCTGACATACATCACATACGGCTACATACTCGGCAATATCCTTCTTCATACCAGTCCACCAAAAACGCTCTTTCAAATCCAAATACATCTTGGTGTTTCCGGGGTGTATCGAGTACGGTGAGTCATGGGCCTCCTGAAGTATTAACTTCCTGATCTCAGTGTTATTGGGCACATAAACACGGTCCTCAAACCATAAGGTATCGTGCTCATCCTCGCGAAAACCTTTGGCCTTTCCTTTGCTCATCTTCTCCTTTATCTCAACAATCTCTTTGTCTTCCTTCTGAGCTTCTCGAATCTTGTCCAACAATGTAGACCGAACCTCCATTGTTGCAATGAAACCTCTTGGAACAATCTCCAACCGAAGTTCCATGATATCATCAGCTAACTCCTTTGGCAATCCCTTACTTTCAAGGATATTAGCGTAACTCTTCCGGCTCAAAGCGTCTGCTACAACATTGGCCTTTCCTGGATGATAGTGCAGCTTCATATCGTAATCCTTTATAAGCTCCAGCCATCTCCTTTGTCTAAGGTTCAACTCATACGTGTGAAAATGTACTTCAAACTCTTATGATCCGTGTACACATCACAACGGTTTCCAATAAGATAATGTCTCCAAGTCTTCAATGCATGCACTACCGCTGCTAGCTCCAAATCATGCATGGCATAGTTCAACTCATGGGGCTTCAGTTGTCGTGAGGCATACGAAACAACCTTTCCGTCCTGCATAAGCACGCATCCAAGTCCCAAGCGTGAGGCATCACAATACACTTGAAACTCCTTATGTATATCTGGCAGTGTTAGCACTGGGGCTATAGTCAACCGTTTCTTCAACTCCTGAAAACTTGCCTCGCAATCATCTGTCCATTTAAACTTAGTATCCTTCTTCAGCAATTCGGTCATTGGCTTAGCAATCTTGGAAAAATTCTCAATGAATCTCCGATAATATCCTGCGAGTCCAAGGAAACTGCGGATCTCGCCAAGCTGCGATGGGTGCCAACCATTCAAGGATCGATCCCGAACCTAGCTAGGGTCCACCGCTATACCTTCCCCGATATAACATGCCCAAGAAATCCAACTTCCTTCAACCAAAACTCGCACTTGCTGAATTTGGCGTATAACTGGTGTTCCCTGAGTTTCTCGAGAACTAAACGCAAATGTTCCTTGTGCTCCTCTTCGTTCTTCAAGTATACCATAATATCATCAATAAACACCACAACAAACTTGTCCAAATACTCCATGAACACCTTGTTCATCATACTCATGAAATAGGCAGGGGCGTTAGTCAGTCCGAACGACATGACCGTATACTCGTACAATCCATACCGCGTGGTAAACGCTGCCTTTGGTATATCCTTCTCTCGGATCTTCAACTGACGGTATCCTGACCGTAGATCAATCTTCGAAAACACCTTAGCTCCTTGCAACTGATCAAACAGGTCATTGATCATCGGTAATGGGTACTTATTCTTAATTGTTACTTCATTCAAGGCTCGGTAGTCAACGACCATCCTTAGGGATTTGTCCTTCTTCTCGATCAAAAGTACTGGTGCTCCCAAGGTGATGAACTCCTGCGAATATAACCTTTCTCCAATAACTCCTTGATCTGTTTCTTAATTTCCTCCAGATCATTTGCGGGCATCCGGTAGGGTCTCTTGGATATTTGCCTTGTACCTGGCAATAGCTCTATCAAAAACTCAATGTCTCGATCCGGTGGCATGCCTGGTAACTCCTCTGGGAAAACATCCGGAAAATCCTTTACTACGGCACTTCCTCCTGTACAACTCCCGTGAGGGCATTCACTTGCTCCTCCTAGGCACATGCCTAGATACATACTTAATCCTTTTTCCCTCTGGGGTGGTGAGATAAATTGACTTACTCCCGCAGTCAATGCTTCCTCCATACTTCGGCATCCAGTCCATACCTAATATCACATCCAATCCTTGTGACTCCAAGATAATTAGGTCGGACGGAAAAACATGTGTGCCAATGGTTAGGGGTATCTGGGTGCACCATCGGCTAGCCATGTATTCTGCTCCAGGCGAGCTCACTAAAAGAGGGGTCCTAAGGGTTTGGGTTGGTAACTTGAACTTATCCACAAATCCCCTTGATATGTATGAATGCGATGCACCAGTATCGAAAAGAACAAGAGCGGTAAATGACTTAACCAAAAACTTACCTATTACCGCGTCGGGCTGTTCTTCAACCTCCTCCATGTTAACGTGGTTCACTTGTCCTTTGTTGAATGGATTGGGCTTCTTCCCAGCGCTCCCATTTCCGTTTCCATTCCTTCCTTCAGGGCAATCATTGGCATAGTGCCCTGTCTTCCCGCACTTAAAGCAAGTAACTTGACTTAGGTCCCTTTTGGCGGGTGTAGATGGGTTGGAGCGGTTCTGATTGTTGTTAACTCCATTCCCATTTCCATTCTTCGCACCATTGTGGTTATACGATCCTCCTCCAGTGTGGTTGTGACCTCCATGGTTATGAACAAGTTCTCCCGAGTTTGGGGTTAAGCGGGGCTTCTGTTGAGCTCCTGAATTATACTTCCCTTGTCCATACTTCCTCTTACGGCTCTCAATTTGATGATGCTTTCCTTCAATCATGAGGGCCTTGTCTACCAACTCCTGGTAGTTGTTGAATGTTGCCACCATCAACTGCATGCTCATCTCATCGTTCAGCCTTTCCATGAACTTCTCCTGCTTCGCGGCATCTGTGGCCACATCATCAGGGGCATAGCGTGATAACTTGCTAAAATCATCCACGTACTGAGCTACAGTACAGTTCCCTTGGCATAAGTTGTGAAACTCGCGCTTCTTCATCTGCATGGATCCAGTTGAGACATGTGATGTGCGAAAAGCTTGCTGAAACTGGTCCCAAGTGACATTGGCTATAGGAAAAGTAGCCGTGTAATTCTCCCACCATGCGGCTGCTGGTCCATCCAATTGATGTGTGGCAAAGCGCACCCTCTCAGCATCCGTGCATCCTGCGGTGGTTAACTCCTTCCAATACGGCATAGCCAATCATCGACAACTATTGGCTCGGTGCTCTTTGGAAAACACCGCGGTTGTAACCTCGTAAAGCGGACTAAATTGTCCCTTTGGCGGGGGGTTTTTGTTGTTGTTGTTGTTGTTGTTGTTGTTGTTGTTCTTGTTGTTGTTGCCACGGTTACGAACTAGCAATTGCATCAAAGCATTCTCTTCTTTGGATCAAGCTGGGTGAGCTCCGATGGGAAAAGCGAAACCCGGTGTCACGTCTTGGAGGCATCTGAGGGTTTAGATGGAAGAGATTAGAATAGAAAGAGGTCTAATGAGAAAACACTACCCAGATGCATATGAGGCAAACACAAACATTTCACTCAATCAATCAAGCAAGGGCATACAAACGATCTAGAACTATCGCAAAAGTGCTCAACTACTACTAGATACATGGGGGAAATACTACTAATATATGGTGGTCATCTAGAAATTTTGATCGGTGGAAGACTCCATGATGTCTGATCCAGCTTCGTCTTCGTAATCATCATCACTTGGATCGAAATTGGTGTCGTCGATGATGATGTAGTTGTCCGGGTAAGTGGGATCTTCCTCCTCTTCTTCTGGTGCTGATCCTCCCATGAATACTCCGATCTTCTTGACTAGGTCGTCGTTCTTTTCTAGTAGTGTCTTGATTTCCTCCTCATATCCATCGCGTGTAAACTTGAGTTCTTCCTCCAGTTTGATGATCCTGGTATTCGCCTTCTTCAATTCCATCATATCTGCGCACATCTGGTTCTCCTGGCGTCGAATGTGTTGGTTTAGCTCCTGGATAAAAGCTGCAATGGATCTATCCTTCTTGGTGCTGATTACTTCCCATTGCTCATCTCGGCGCCCACATATTTGATATATGGTATCTTTAAGCTCCCTGTTGTAGACTTCTCCAATACGTTCCATGGTAATGTGAGATGCCATACTTTTGCCTAGACTTCAGGTGGGTGCTTCGAAAGAAAACTCTATGGGCTTAGAAGTTGGCGAGAACGTTCTTCCTGGAACTTGTACTTGAATCATCCAGCGCTCCTCTTCTGGTAAGGTGGCGTTGTACGTTCTGGTGAAGCTTGGTATACCAATGTTCAAGTACCTAGTGACTTCCTTCAAGTGGCATTCAAAAGGTGTGTCTTCATCAGGTTGTGCAAACTTGTTCTTCATCTACGTCATCCTAAAGAGTGGAAAAATGGAGAGGAGTCAGAAATGAGTAGAGAAGAGTGACCTATGGGTTATCTTGATGGTCGTGTCCTACACTCAGCGTGTGCTCTGATACCATCTTGTAGCGACCCGACCTCAGATGGTCAAGTCTTTGTGTTTCAGTGTCATCCCTGGATCGATAATCTTTGACACACACAAGACTTTCGAAGGATTTATAACAGAGTAGCAATCACACACTTATTACATCAAAAGTCTCAAAAGAGAACTTATTACAATAATATGGCTTAAGGCCATCTAATGCGATAACAGCGGAAGGCTTGGAAGATAAAGTGAGTCCATCAACTCCAATGGCATAGCTGAGCTGCACGGCAACAACCTAACGATCCTTACTCCTCGTGCGAAAAGTACGCAACATAATACGTTGCAGCCTGAGAACGGGTCAGCACATGGAATATGCTGGCAATATAACACAATAGAGCAAGAACAAAATAATGCTATCACTACATGCATATTTGGCTGGTGGAAAAGCTCTATGGTTATATTTTGCGAAAAGCCAATTTTTCCCTACAACAAAGGAATAAATTTTATTTAACTATCATGGTGGTTGAAACATCATTGAGAAGGTATAACCCCAACTCAATCCCAATTAAAGTAGTTAACAACCCAACAATATTAATTAAGAGTGATGAGATACATGTGAATACTCAAGTACTAGATACTCAAAATTGTCCATAACCGGGGACACGGCTAACCATGATTAGATTGTACACTCTACAGAGGTTTGCGCACTTTTCCCCACAAGACTCGATCGCCTCCGTTGATTTCTCGCACTACATGGTGTTTGAGAAACGGATGACCAAGACATAGTCTTTCAGAAACATTAACTCTCTACTCCGGGTAGACCATACCAAACCTACAAAACCCACTACCTGCTGATCTACCTCTTCAAGAGCTTCACGTAACTTAGTCAGCTATGCTAGAGCCCATAGTAGCTTGTGGCTGCACACGGAAGTTTCTAGCATGAATAATCTCAGTTCACTTTGAGCCTGGGTGGTGGTCCATAGGAAGATCACACGGGTACCCCAGGATTTCCAAAAAAACAGACAACACTGGGTTCCCCAGGTGCCTCAATCCACCCAGATGTGTATTAAAGTTGCCACCTTAAAGTAAACCATTAATTATCAATCTCACATCTGTCATGGATACACTCAAACCCAAACCACGTCTACGAGCATAGCATAGCAATAATAGCAACACGTAGAAGTAACTCCCAAGGGTTTGATAGTAACAGGGCAATAGTTCTACCTCAACTACTACTTCCCAACCCACAATATTAATGACGTCCTAATCATGCAATGTTTGAGGATTGATACTAATGCATAAAACTGGGTATGGAAAGAGTATGATCAATGTGTTTCTTGCCTTGCTGACGATCCGTGAATCCTAGAGACTCGTAGTAACACGCTTCGCACTCCGGGAATTCTATCGCAAGCAAACAATAACATACATAAGCAACAAGCAAAGATGCACAGGTAAAACTTCAAATAAAAGAGGTTGACCAGAAAGTTCAACTTAAGAACTCCGGTTCGCAAAAAGAACCAAACCAAACGAAGCAACAAAACTCACACGGCGAAAGAAATAAGATCCGTTTACTAATCTGAACTAAGGTAAAATTTTACAGAGGCAAAAACTTGTTTGAGTTGGTTACTCGGAAAGAGGGTTTCGAGACGAAACTCTAGGCGCTTGAATCGCCTGATTCCGATAAATGAGCGAAAAGTTATACTAGAACGAATATCGGATCAGAAATCGCTATCAGGAAAATCGCGGAATAAATCCGAGAAAAGAAAAGCGACAAACAGCTTAACGAACGAACGTTCGTTATCTGAACCTAAACGAAGAACGCGTTCGTTAAAACGAACGAACGAGCGAACGCTCGCTAAATAAATAAACCGGAGAAAAACCGATCTATTTAAAAAACGAGAACTAGGGTTTCGGAAAAAAAATAAACCGAACGGTTGTTTTAAAAAACGGCGGTCTCAGATCCGGCGGATACCTCCGGCAAGAGGTCCGGCGAGGCGGGGCTCCGACGGGGCGTGGGGTGGCGCGGGGCTCGAGCTCCGGCGACTCGGCGGGCGTGGCGGGGGCTCGGGCTTAGCTCGGCTCGGGCTCCGGCGGTGGTGGTGGTGGGTGGTGGTGCAGGGGGTGGGGGTATTTAAGAGAGGGCTCGCCTTGGAGGAGGGGCAAGGCGGCGGAGGCGGAGTCCAACTCGGACTCCAGTCCGAGTGGCGGCGTGAGGCGCCAGCAGGAGGCTCCGTGGCAGGCTGGTCGAGTCGTGGCCGGTCGAGCGAGGAGTTGTTTTTTTAAATTGTTCCGCTGACAGGAAAACTCCTATAAAATAAAATAAAAATCTAAAAATGCCAAAACAAATTTTCACCGTCTAAATGTAATATTTAGAACGAGATGAACATTTTCTTGGCCCTAAAAATGCAATTTTTAAAACGTGCAATTTTTCTAACGCAAATAAAATTAAATAAAATCCAAATAATGATTTTAACATTTTTCCTCGAATATTTCAACTGTTTTGGAGAAGTCATATTATCTCCCCTCATTTATTTTTAATATGAAATATTTTTCCGGAGAGAAAAATAATTAAAATAAAAAATCCTCGTTCTCAGTATTTGATAAAAAATCAAATATGAAAACCGGAAAATCACCAACTCTCTCCGAGGGTCCTTGAGTTGCTTAGGATTTCAAGGATTACGGAATGAAGATGCGATAAAATATGATATGCATGGATGACCTATGTATAACATTCCAAATTGAAAATTTGGGATGTTACAGCCATGAAACAGATGCACTAGAGCTATAAATGTATGAAAGCTCAACAAAAAGAAACTAAGATCCAATTTGCTTGCTCACGAAGACATATGGCATTTGATGAAGCCCATTGTTGGAATATACAAGACAAGTTCTATAATGAAAAGTTCCCACTAGTATATGAAAGTGACAAAACAAGAGACTCTTTATCATAAAGATCATGGTGCTACTTTGAAGCACAAGTGTGGAAAAAAAGGATAGTAGCATTGTCCCTTTTTATTTCTTTTCTCTCTTTTTTGGGCCTTTCCTTTTTTTGGCCTTTCTTTTTTTTCTTTTTTATGGGACAATGCTCTATTAATGATGATCATCACACTTCTATTTATTTACAACTCAATGATTACAACTCGATACTGGAACAAAGTATGACTCTATATGAATGCCTCCGGTGGTGTACCGGGATGGGCAATGAATCAAGAGTGACATGTATGATAAATTATGCATGGTGGCTTTGCCACATATACGACGTCAACTACATGATCATGCTAGGCAATATGACAATGACAAAGCATGTCATAATAAATGAAACAGTGAAAAGTTGCATGGCAATATATCTCGGAATGGCTATGGAAATGCCATGATAGGTAGGTATGGTGGCTGTTTTGAGGAAGATATAAGGAGGTTTATGTGTGATAGAGTGTATAAATATCACGGGGTTTGGATGCACCGTGAAGTTTGCACCAACTCTCAAGGCAAGAAAGGGCAATGGTGGTACCGAAGAGGCTAGCAATGATGGAAAGGTGAGAGTGTGTATAATCCATGGACTCAACATTAGTCATAAAGAACTCACATACTTATTGCAAAAATCTACAAGTCATCAAAAACCAAGCACTATGTGCATGCTCCTAGGGGGATAGATTGGTAGGACAATACCATCGCTTGTCCCCGACCGCCACTCATAAGGATGACAATGAAAGAACACCTCATGTTTCAAATTTGTCACACAACGTTTACCATACGTGCATGCTACGGGACTTGCAAACTTCAACACAAGTATTTCTCAAATTCACAACTAATCAACTAGCATGACTCTAATATTACCATCTTCATATCTCAAAACAATCATCAAGTATCAAACTTCTCATAGTATTCAATGTACTTTTTATGAAAGTTTTTATTATACCCATCTTGGATGCCTATCATATTAGGACTAATTTTATAGCCAAAGCAAATTACCATGCTGTTCTAAAGGACTCTCAAAATAATATAAGTGAAGCATGAGAGATCAATAATTTCGATAAAATAAAGCCACCACCGTGCTCCAAAAGATATAAGTGAAGCACTAGAGCAAAACTATCTAGCTCAAAAGATATAAGTGAAGCACATAGAGTATTCTAATAAATTCTGATTCATGTGTGTATCTCCAAAAGGTGTGTACAGCAAGGATGATTTTGGTAAACTAAAAATCAAAGACACAAATCATACAAGACGCTCCAAGCAAAACACATATCATGTGTTGAATAAAAATATAGCCTCAAGTAAAGTTACCTATAGAAAAAGACGAAAGAGGGGATGCCTTCCGGGGCATCCCCAAGCTTAGGCTTTTGGTTGTCCTTGAATTTTACCTTGGGGTTCCTTGGGCATCCCCAAGCTTAGGCTCTTGCCACTCCTTATTCCATAATCCATCAAATCTTAACCAAAACTTGAAAACTTCACAACACAAAACTCAACAGAAAATCTCATGAGCTCCGTTAGTATAAGGAAACAAATCGCCACTTTAAGGTACTGTAATGAACTCATTCTTTATTTATATTGGTGTTAAACCTACTGTTTCCAACTTCTCTATGGTTCATACCCCCCGATACTAGCCATAGATTCATCAAAATAAGCAAACAACACACGGAAAACAGAATCTGTCAAAAACAGAATAGTCTGTAGCAATCAGATTTGTTCGAATATTTCTGGAACTCCAAAAATTATGAAAAACTAGGACAACCCGGAAAATTTATATATTGATCTACTTCAAAACGAGTTGGTATTTTATCACGTTATGGTGAATTTTAACAATTATTTTCGTGAGCGCAAAGTTTCTGTCTTTTTCAGCAAGATCAAACAACTATCACCCAAGAAGATCCTATTGGTTCTACTTGGCACAAATACTAATTAAAACATAAAAACACATCTAAATAGAGGCTAGGTGTATTATTTATTACTAAACAGAAACAAAAAGCAAGAAACAAGAATAAAATTGGGTTGCCTCCCAACAAGCGCTATCGTTTAACGCCCCTAGCTAGGCATAAAGGCAAGAATAGATCTAGGTATTATCATAATAATGGTAAGGCAAATCGCGAAAACTCATCTCATATTCCCTATGTTCAGCTGCAAGTTTTCTTTGTGGCAAGCAAAAGTAATCAAAAGGGCTAAATTTAATGGGACAAAAGTCCCCAAGTCAAGCTCGGGAGGTATGGGTTCCTCCTTTGGCCCTTTATATTGTATAACCAATTCATCATTATAAGAATTCTTTTGGCAAAAAGTCATGAGCCTTTGCTCGAGAGAAAAACCTAACCCATTGTTCTGAATAGCAAAATCATCATTGAGTTCAGAAATTCTATCAACTAGAATATCAGTAGGAACCTTCTTTCTAAGGTTTTCATTGTAAGCAACATGATCTAGAGATCGTAAACGCATTAAGTCTTCTTGATTAAAAAGGATAGCTTCTATGGGAGGACGACCAGCGTCCACCCTATAATGCGCAAAAATTTCATTGGCCTCTTTCATTATAAATCTGAACTCATGTGCCAAAAAGATAGTAGTTGCTCGCTTAACAGAAGAATGCTCGATATTGGAAAACTCTAGAAAAATCCTTTGTATGCAAGGATGCATATGAATAAATTGTCTTTCAAGTTCAACTACAAGCAAAGATATAGCATCCGCCAGACTACAAGTACTATGAAGAATAGACCCACCAATAGTGGGCAGGGTGCCGGCACAAGTAAAGAAATCTTGAATAACTCCTTTTCCAATAATATTACTACTACCTATCCGAAACTTTTTAGTGTGTAAAATAATAGGATCTTCATGAGGATCATCAAAAGCATCAATGTTTTCCATGTTATTACCACTATCAATGATAACCTCCCCAATTTCAGACATGATGGCAGCAAATTGCACAAAGAACGAACACACAAGAAGCAAGCGAAAAGAGACGAACGGAAAAAGAAGGCGAATAAAACGGCAAGGGTGAAGTTTGGGAGAGGAAAACAAGAGGCAAATGACAAATAATGTAATGCGAGGGATAAGAGTTTATGATGGGTACTTGGTATGTCTTGACTTGACTTGACTTGGCGTAAGCCTCCCCGGCAGCGGCGCCAGAAATCCTTCTTGCTTCCTCTTGACCATGCGTTGGTTTTCCCTTGAAGAGGAAAGGGTGATGCAGCAAAGTAGCGTAAGTATTTCCCTCAGTTTTTGAAAACCAAGGTATCAATCCTGTAGGAGGTTACACACAAGTCGCCTCGTACCTACACAAACAAATAAGAACCTTGCAGCCAACGCGATAAAGGGGTTGTCAATCCCTTCACGGCCACTTGCAAAAGTGAGATCTGATAAAGATAATAACATAATTTTTTTGGTATTTTTATGATATAGATTGGAAAGTAAAGATTGCAAAATAAAAGATGGCAGAAATAGTAAATTAATAGGAAAATAGTATGATGGAAGATAGACCCGGGGGCCATTGGTTTCACTAGTGGCTTCTCTCAAGATAGCATAATTTACGGTGGGTGAACGAATTACTGTTGAACAATTGATAGAAAAGTGCATAGTTATGAGAATATCTTGGCATGATCATGTATATAGGCATCACGTCCGTGACAAGTAGACCGAAACGATTCTGCATCTACTACTATTACTCCACACATCGACCGCTATCCAGCATGCATCTAGAGTATTAAGTTCATAAGAACAGAGTGACGCATTAGGCAAGATGACATGATGTAGAGGGATAAACTGAAGCAATATGATATAAACCCCATCTTTTTATCCTCGATGGCAACAATACAATACGTGCCTTGCTGCCCCTGCTGTCATTGGGAAAGGACACCACAATATTGAACCCAAAGCTAAGCACTTCTCCCATTGCAAGAAAGATCGATCTAGTAGGCCAAAGCAAACCGATAATTCGAAGAGACTTGCAAATATAAAAAATCATACATATAAGAATTCAGAGAAGAACCAAATATTGTTCATAGATAATCTTTATCATAAACCCACAATTCATCAGATCTCGACAAACACACCGCAAAAAAGAATTACATCGAATAGATCTTCAAGAGAATCGAGGAGAACTTTGTATTGAGATCCAAAGAGAGAGAAGAAGCCATCTCGCTAATAACTATGGACCCGAAGGTCTGTGGTAAACTACTCACACATCATCGGAGAAGCTATGGTGTTGATGTAGAAGCCCTCCATGATCGATTCCCCCTCCGGCGGAGCGCCGGAAAAGGCCCAAAGATGGGATCTCACAGGTACAGAAGGTTGCGGCAGTGGAAATAGGGTTTCGTGCTGCTCTCGTATGTTTTCAGGGTACATGAGTATATATACGCTAAAGAAGTAGGTCGGTGGAGCCACGAGAGGCCCACGAGGGTGGGGGCGCGCCTCCCTGCCTCGTGGCTTCCTCGTTGCTTCGTTAACGTCCACTCCAAGTCTCCTGGATTGTGTTTGTTCCAGAAATAACTCTCCCGAAGGTTTCATTCCGTTTGGATTTCGTTTGATATTCCTTTTCTGTGAAACACTAAAATAGGGAAAAACAGCAATTTGCACTAGGCCTCCGGTTAATAGGTCAGTCCCAAAAATTATATAAAAGTGCATAATAAAGCCCATTAAACATCCAAAACAGATATTATAATAGCATGGAACAATCATAAATTATAGATACGTTGGAGACGTATCAGTTCACCACTTCCATTGGTGCCTCTCCGATGATGCGTGAGTAGTTATTTATAGACCTTCGGGTCCGTAGTTAGTAGCTAGATGGCTTTCTCTCTCTCGCTGGATTCTCAATACAATGGTCTCTTGGAGATCCATATGATGTAACTCTTTCGCGGGTGTTTGTTGGGATCTTATGAACTTTGAGTTTATGATCAATTATATCTTTTTATATCCATGAAAGTTATTTGAGTTTCTTTGATCTATTATATGCATGATATCTTATAGCCTCCTATTTCTTCTCCGATATTTGGTTTTGTTTGGCCAACTTGATCTATTTATCTTGCAATGGGAAGAGGTGCCCGGTAGTGGGCTCGATCTTCGGTGCTTTCGATCGATGTGACGAAGGGGAAAGCGACTGCGTACGTATCGTTGCTACTAAGGATAAAAAGACGAGATTTATATCTACCGCCATATAGATAAACGAATCTTATCTGCATGTCGTCGTTCTTATTGCATTACTCCGTTTTTTCATGAACTTAATACACTAGATGCATGCTGGATAGCGGTCGATGTGTGGAGTAATAGTAGTAGATGCAGGCAGGAGTCGGTCTACTAATCTTGGACGTGATGCCTATGTAATGATCATTGTCTGGATATCGTCATGATTATTTGAAGTTCTATCAATTACCCAACAGTAATTTGTTTACCCACCATTTGCTATTTTTCTCGGGAGAAGCCACTAGTGAAACCTACGGCCCCCGGGTATTCTTTCGAATATATTTGTCTTGCGATCTACTTTTCGTCTGCATTTTTATTCAGATCTATTAAACCAAAAAATACAAAAATACCTTGCTGCACTTTATTTATTTGTGATCTATTATTTCAATCTACTACATTTTATCTCACGTCCGCTTGCCAATTTCTGGCGCCGTTACCCGAAAGGGATTGACAACCCCTTTAACACGTCAGGTTGCGAGGTGTTGTTATTTGTGTGTAGGCGCTATTTACGTTGTGTTGCTTGTTTCCCCTACTGGTTCGATACCTTGGTTTCATAACTGAGGGAAATACTCTACCGTCGCTGTGCTACATCATTCCTCCCTCTCCGGGGAAATATCGACGTAGTTCTAGCTACCATCACACGGTTACGACAAAGAGGTTGTACACTTGTCGCATCACTTATTACTCTACATTCATGTCGATCCTTTAGGGCTATTTTGGTTCAAAGGAAAAAGTGAACGAAAAACATAGCAATAGGAAATTTTCCTATGGCACTCTACTATTCAGTTATTCATGCATTTCATTGAAAGGAATGGAGCAAAACATCCACCTGGACCTACTTTTCAAAATTCTATGCATGAAAACAAGACCAAGTGCATTAGTGGCAGAATAACACTCTAACTGTACACACTTTCATATGATTTCCCTTTAATTTGGCCATGTTTCTTTGCATTCCTTTGCTCTTCCAATTCCTGTTAACCAAACACCCAAGTTGACAGAAATCTTGTGTTTATAAATGATATGTTTCCCACGTGCATTCCTATCCTATTCGGATGTTTTTCCTATCCATGCGTTTTTAGAATCCTGCAAGCCAAAGGAGCCCTTACAGAATTAGCTCAGTTACAAATAGGTGTCGAAGAAAACTTTGTGTGGTTTGACCTGCTCCTGCCACGACATCGTCCACCTCACCTGATCTGCTCCATCGTCAGAAGCATCCACCATACCAGACATCACGACTCCTGACCGTCTTTCGCCGTCTCAGATCTCCTTCCCTGCCACCGGCACCCACCACAACTGCATCACCATCATCGACTCAACAGATGAAGATGAGGAGTACACGGGTCCACAAGAGAGGTCGCACTCTTTTGCTTCTTCTTATGTTATGCATTGCTTAATATTACCTGCTACTTTATCGTCCTTTTCACCTCTTAGACTCCAAGTCAGGTCCAAATTAATTTTCAAACTTGAGTTTTAAAATTACTTGTGGGGCACATATCAAGGCAGCAATGAATATTATCTCTGTCTATTATCTGGTTCACATAGGGTATGCCTATGTTGTTCATCTTGGGTGGGAAACAAATAGTAAAGCAATCATCATCTGTCTTTTTATTAAATTAAAGTTATCATCAGCCTGCTATCATTATTTTTGGATCCATCCACTGGTTGTTACCATCACTCTAGATTTCTGCATGCTCTCGTTATATTATCTCACTATTTTTTTCGTATGCATGTCAGATATTGTACAGAGTCATGCTAAACATGTAGAGAAAAAAAGAAGAGTTTTGCATGGCAATACAATGCATTGAAGACATCGCTCCATGGTGGGTTCAATGGAAAACCCTCCCCCTTCCAGATTGTAATCCACAGGAAGATATCCGTTCTGAGGCGGATTCAGACGCAGATGACCACTCCTCTTAACCCCCCCCCCCCCCCGAGGTGTTTTCTCTAACTTGGCATGATGATATGTTGGTCATATCATGCATATGTTGCCTTGCAGTGCCTAGTTTCGACATCAGATATGTCATTTGCTTAGTTTAGGCATGTTCTGTAATGTCACCTATTCATTTTCTATATCATATGTGAGAATTATGCAATCTCATCTCTTTTAGCCAGCCATAATATATGTGAAATATGCAATGCCATCCTGTTTAACTAGGCATCATATATTTGAATGATATCTTGCCAATCATATTCTTCATTACATTTCCATTTGTCGACAATGTTTGTACATTCAACTACTCTTCCCGTGAATAAGCCATTTGAGTGGGTGATGGAAAAATCTGGAGTGAAAACAAGGTCTTCAGCGAGCGGGCTACTGTCAAGCAGATCTCTTGTTGGGTCCCAATAGCTCCTCAGAGATGGATTCAGAGACAGATGACCAGACCTATTCCCCCACTGAGGTGTAAGCTCTAACTTGGCACGGTTATATGGTGTCTTGCATTGCATAGTTTAGACATCATATACACAATATTCAACACCATGTTCTTAGTTCAGACTCATATATGCGAATGCCCTCTGCTTAGTATATAAATCACATATGTGAATTAAATCATGCGATCCTGATTACTTAGATAACATGTATGTGAATTATGTCATGCCAACCTATTTACTAAACATATCATATAATTATCTCATGCCATCCTGTTTAGTTAGTCATCATATCTTTGAATTATGTCCTGATATGCTATCCAGTTTAGATAGACATCATATATGTGAAATTATGTCATGCTATCCTTTTTTAGTTAAACAATATACATGTGAACTATTTCATGCCCTCTTTTTTCCACACTATCCATTGCATATTTCTCTCATACAAGGTCTGTACATTCAACTATATTTCTTGTTTATCATCCATTTGAATTGGAGCGGGTGATGGCAGTATCTAGCGGAGTAAAAATACGGTCTTCAAATAAAACAGTGCTACCTATTGGTGGAGATAGCACCCTGGTTGTACATGCACGAGAACCGGCCCTACCACACATAACCCAGACTCTCATAGATTGTACCCCTACTGCGATGGACAGAGAACCAGTTTCACCCAGTCTAACCCCAACCCCAGCAGATAGTAACCCAGTTCCTGTTGACACAACACCATCTCCACCACAGAGCTCCCAAACAAGAGCAGTTAGTAAGGCAACTCCAGTGCCCAAAGTGCCAGTACTACCACGGCGAACCCCAACTCTACCAGTTAGTACACCTATTCCTGTGGAGGAAGCACAACCAGTCATTCCTAGTTTAGAATCTATCGCATTTGATGTTGTTAAATCCTATGTGCGTATCTTCCCATCATGGAAATAATATATTTAAGATGAAGGAAAATACCAGTTGCAGGTGTTCGTCCAGGAGTTATGTGTAAGTAATGTTATTCATGGCAATTACTTTGTTTGTCCCATACATTCTACCTCCATGATGGTTATAATACATCAAATGTTCCCATTTTTCTCTATAGAGAAGGACCGATTTGGAAACTCAGGATGAGGTAACCTGTGCTAACACCTCTGCTATCATCAAGAATGCTTGGTGGCAGTATTAGATTACCTTAAGAAAACGTACTTCACTGGCAAAGAAACTCATCAAATTCCCTTACGTTCTCCTGAGACACATTTACAGGACGGTGACTGGGAACGCCTTGTTCTGTACTGGTCCCGAACCAAGAATGTGGTAAGGTCTATGAGCTCATTTTTATTTTTTAAGTACTATATACCTGCGTCTTACTACACTATGTTCATGTAGAACAAGTGATTAAACCTGAAGAACAATGATACGTCTCCAACGTATCTACTTTTCCAAACACTTTTTCCCTTGTTTTGGACTCTAACTTGCATGATTTGAATGAAACTAACCCGGACTGACGCTGTTTTCAGCACAACTACCATGATGTTGTTTTATGTGTAGAAAAGAAAAGTTCTCGAAATGTCCTGGAAATCAACGGAGGCACTTTTTGGAATTTATAAAAATTATTGGGCGAAAGAAATACACCAGGGGGCCCAGGGCAAATCCACGAGACAGGGGGCGCGCCCCCCTATATCATGGGCCCCCTGGACCTCCTCCGACCTCAACTCCAACTCCATATATTCTGTCTCGGGGAGAAAAAAAATCAGAGAGAAAGTTTCATCGCGTTTCATGACACGGAGCCGCCGCCAAGCCCTAATCTCTCTCGGGAGGGCTGATCTGGAGTCCGTTCGGGGCTCCGGAGAGGGGGATTCGTCGCCGTCGTCATCATCAACCATCCGCCATCACCAATTTCATGATGCTCACCATCGTGCGTGAGTAATCCCATCGTAGGCTTGCTGGACAGTTATGGGTTGGATGAGATTTACCATGTAATCAAGTTAGTTTTGTTAGGGTTTGATCCCTAGTATCCACTATGTTCTGAGATTGATGTTGCTATGACTTTGCTATGCTTAATGCTTGTCAGTAGGGCCTGAGTGCCATGATTTCAGATCTGAACCTATTATGTTATCATCAATATATGTGTGTTCTCGATCCTATCTTGCAAGTCTATAATCACCTATTATGTGTTATGATCCGACAACCCCGAAGTGACAATAATTGGGATACTTCACGGTGATGACCGTAGTTTGAGGAGTTCATGTATTCACTATGTGCTAATGCTTTGTTCCGGTTCTCTATCAAAAGGAGGCCTTAATATCCCTTAGTTTCCGTAAGGACCCCGCTGTCACGGGAGGGTAGGACAAAAGATGTCATACAAGTTCTTTTCCATAAGCACGTATGACTATTTACGGAATACATGCCTACATTACATTGATGAACTGGAGCTAGTTCTATATCACCCTATGTGTCGGGGAGGCTGATCTGGCCCACGAACACCTATGGGACCGGCGGACCCAGTCCCTTTCGGTTCGGGCGAAGTGAAAATCGACGAAGAAGCAGATCGAGGCGAAGCACACGAGAAGTTTACCTAGCTTCGGAGCTCTCCGGAGAGATAACACCCCTACTGCTGCATGTCTGAGTGTATTGAGTTCTTGCTCAGGAGCGCTGAGTGCTACACTGCACACCAGCTGCTAACGAGACCGAGCGTGAGTGTTCTCTGGCCTCGAACCTCTCGAACCTCTCTCCCTCAACCCCCCCTCTACGTCGCGCATGGGCCTCCTTTTATATGCTAAAGGGGTCTCCGACAGGTGGCAACGTAGACAAGGGTAAAAATGGAAAAGGAGTGGTTGGTACAGCTACTTGCACGATGTATCATACCTAACCACGGCGGCGAGGGACAAAGGCATTAAATGCCAGTCTCGTCGCCCTAACGATGCGAGAAAGGACCATCGGGCGCCACCGCTTGCCACGATGGCAATCTTGTCGGCGCCGCTTGCCACCGCGCTCCGCTGGCCGCCTGACCTCTTGCCACTGTGGCGCTGGAAAGGTCCCGAGGGCAACACGTTAGTGGATGTCTTTGGGCGCAGTCTGAGTGGTGGTCTGCGCGCATGACAGCGCCTTGCATGATTGTTGTCTTGTCGCGTCCGGAAGCTTGTCGCTCACCGGGCCTTCCTAGCAAGCTCCTCTTGCCGGGGCCTTGTCTCCTAGGTGCCATGGGTGGCCTTCCCGGCAAGCTCCTCTTGCCGGGGCCTTGTCTCCTAGGTGCCTTGGGTGGCCTTCCCGGCAAGCTCCTCTTCTTGGGGCCTTGTCTCCTTGGCTTGAATACTTTGTTCTTGAATGGCTCCAAAGGAACCACGGGGGACCTTGGCGGTCACCCGGTAAGCCTTGCATGAGGGGCTGCAACTGCCGTGCACAAGTTCGGGATACTAGGGTACCCCTACTCTAGTACACGGCAGGAGCCCCGGGCACAGGCCACCTGCAGTGCCGGCGCTTGTTGGGCCAGGTCCAAACAGAGAACAGACACTTGTGGCGTGGGTTATGCCGCAACTCTTCCTCAAAGCAGCCCCAGCGCAGCCCCAGCGTAAGTATATGGTTTACTTCCTGCTGTTAGGCGTGCATGGGTGCCCTTTCTTCTTGATATCATTGCTGATTTGTGTAGGAGTAGAGCAGCCTTACCAGAGTGCCACAAGCCGCTCTGACATGCCTTCTGCTTTGACTACACCGCCAAGGGAGGATTCCCCGGCAAGGGAGCGTTCTCCGGCAAGGGAGACTTCTCCGGCAAGGGGCAGTTCTCCGACAAGGGACAGCTCTCCGGCAAGGGACAGCACCAGCGATCCCCTGGTGGCGGAGACCATGACTGCAGACCCTAGCACAGGTAATCCTCTTGCTTGAAAACTTCCCTTGTGTCCTTCTTCTTCTGATTTTCTTTTTGAATATTTGCTTGACTTTTCTTCATTTTCTGGTCGTCGAGATCCATCCGCCATGAGCCAATGGAGATCGAGGCCGGGCGAGGGCAGCAGCTTGTAATCTTGGCAACGCTGCCATCGAAGAAGAAGTTTGGCCGACGAGCCCGCCGGCGAAGAGGCCGCCAAAGCTGCCGCCACCAGTGGCGAGGGGTCCGGCGATCGACCGACGCCCCGAGGCCGCAGGAGCGCTAGGCACTACGCCGACCGCCGATCCCTCCGCCGCTGCTGCAGCGTCAGGCTCCGAAGAGCCCCAGCCCGGCGCCTATTTGAAGGCCGGCGATGGCGTCTTCATCAAGCTCCCATGGGCGTCGAGCTCCAGGGCACCGGCCGAAGGAGAAAATTTTGATGAAGAGCTGCTTGCTGCTGCTGGTTATGTTATGAGAACAATCTATTAGAGCTGCGACAAGCTATCTTGTAATATAACTCTATTTCGGGTAGCTATTGCTATGTTATTTCCTTTACTTGATTCCTTCCTTTGTATGTTTTTGCCCTACGCTTTTAGGGAACTTGTCGTGAGGCACTGGGCGCGCGCTGAGTCTTGAGACGTCGGCAACTTCTTTGGCGGTCTTGCTACCGACAAGAAACCTTGTCGCAACTAGTCGCAGCTCACTTAAGTTGTTGAGCGGACTCGAAACAAAGTAAGGCGCAATCGCAGCTCACTTAAGTTGTTGAGCGGACTCGAAACAAAGTAAAGGGCGCAATCGTAGCTCACTTAAGTTGTTGAGCGGACTCGAAACAAAGTAAGGCGCAACTAGCTACGAGTTGGTTCCTCCGGCGCCTGAGTTTTCCATACAAAGTACGGTCGTTCGAGGAAGATAACTTAAAATTTTAAAACTGATTGCTCAAACTTTAGCAACTTAGCTTTTACATCGTTTGCTTCCCGGTAAGGCTAGACTTCCTTGAGCGACGCTTGGTCCACACCATTATCTTCTCCTTTCCCCCGGCAAACTTGTGGGCGAGGGAACCTTCCTTTCTTTGAGAAAGAGAAAGAAGAGAAAATAAAGATATGGAGCCTTATGGCTCGTTATTGCTTACCGGGGTAGGTGCTGCACAAAGTGTCATATAACGCATGCAAATAGAAGTAGAAAGCATGAAATTGACAAGATGTGCGAAGCACATGAGCTTTACTTATGCGCGGGTTCTGCGCCCGGCTTTGTACAAAGGATTACATGCAACATCGGAAAGACTTGTACAAAAGGTGGTTGCCGGAACAGGTTCCGGCAACCGCGCTTCTGAGTAAAACTTACGAAGATGCTCAATGTTCGGGAGTTTCTCACGGAATGCCATCTTCGGTCTCAAAGCGACGGCGCTTGAGCCTAGTGACTCGTTTCACCCGGTAAGGGCCTTCCCACTTCGGTGTCAACTTGTTGGAATTCTTGGCGGACTGAACGGCGAAGAACAAGGTCGCCTTCCTCGAGACTTGGCATTAACTTTGCGGCTATGGTAGCGGCGCCAAAGCTTGCTGGTATCAAGCAGCTCAGACAAAGACTGAAGACGATCCTCCTCAAGGAGTAAGCGTCATCTTATCGCGAATCGCTCTTGCTCAAGCTCGTCATAGCGAGCACTCGAGGTGATCCGTATCACGAGTTCCGTGGGGAGAACTGCCTCTGCTCCATAGACTAGAGCGAAAGGTGTGCGGCGATGGCTCGATTTGGCGTCGTCTGATCGACCAAAGAACCACCGGCATCTGCTGCTGCGGGAACATCTGCTTCCTGGCGAGAACTTGCGGCTCAGGTGGAGCTTGGCGTTCCCGGCAAGTTTGCGGGAGCAAAACTTGTCGGGAGCATCTGCTTCAGCGGAACAAACCCTAGGGCTTGCCGGAGCAGACTGCTCCTCGGCACTTGTCGGTGGAGCTCGATGGTGCGTCCTCGGCGGTAGCGCAGCACTCCGAAGAGGTGCGCTTCTTTGGAGTGGGCATCGAGCTCTTGCGGACTTGGGCGTGTGCTTCAGCGGAACAAACACTAGGGCTTGCGGAGCAGACTGCTCCTCGGCACTTGCGGTGGAGCTCGATGGTGCGTCCTCGGCGGTAGCGCAGCACTCGAAGAGGTGCGCTTGCCGGAGTGGGCATCGAGCTCTTGCGGACTTGGTCTTCTTCTTCGCTGCTTGATATTCTCTTGGGAGTCTCCTCCCTTGCTCATGCGTGCACACTTGTCGGCCGGGGCATATAGCTCGCAGCGTCTACGATCTTGTACATCGCCATCTCCTCCGCATCCTGCGGTTTCGCGTTCGATGGAGCAGCGCTGATTACCATGGCGGGGTGGACATCTGAGATGTTGTCTTTGTCTGTGGTGGATCTCTGAATGTACTTGCGCGGGGCTCTCCTTCCTTACAGGCGGCAGATGAAGGTCGCTTTCTTAGCCATGGGGCTTGTGGGCGCTGTAAAGGCGCCGACAAACTGATGGCATAGATCTGCCAAGAGGATATGGAGTTGTCCGGCAAATGCATGAGCCAGGATCGACATTGGGCTTGAGCACCGGCGAAGTAGTTGGCGAGGATCTTGTCGTCTCGCCCCGGCAGCTTGCACCGCGATGGTGTAGATCTTGAGGAACTCCGACGGATCGTCTTGCCGTCATACTTCTGCAATGCGTCGGCTTGAAATTCTTCTTCTTTGGGCCCTTTGGACTTGCCGCAGCTCACGAGTGAGCAGGGCAACCTACGCGTCTGACGGCAAGTCGCTGGTTCCCCTGGCGCATGCATGTCCTGAAGGGCCCAGCCGCTGGTCGGATTGACGCGCTTCTCTTGGCGCTCGATGCGAGTTCGGCGTCTTCTTGATGTCGTTTGTGAAGAACTTGGCGCTGATCGTGACGAGCTCGTGGATCCGATGATGCGGTGGAGTCGCTGTCGAGGTGGATCCGGCGAGTCGGCGATCTTGGCCTTCGGGGCGGAGAGTGCATGGTGGTTGCACCCCCACCGGTTTCGTCGCCACCGGCTCGTGTTCGGCAGTCCTGCCACGGCAGCAATGCACTTTCGGCTGCCGCGGGCGTCGCCGTTAGCAAAGCCGATGAGACTACGAATGGTGGCCCTCCATTCATCGACCTTGTCGGCTGTTGGAGGGTAATCCAGGAAGCGATTGAGCTCTCGCCAAAGCCTGCTTTGGAGTGGTGGGTGGCGATGGCGAGCGGCGCGAGGCGGGATATGCTCGGACTTCTAACTATGTTAGAAGGAGCGATATCCCGTCAGCGGCCGATGCCTCGCTTCAGCGCCCGGCATGTTGGCATGCATGCTGGTCTTGAGCATCCCGAGATCCACCAGCTCGATCTTGGTCCAACGAGCATATGGCGTTGTGAATACCATGACCTTTGTCGGTCCCGCGCCTCTGAGGCGGGCGCGGTGCATGTATCGGACGCCGAGGTCTGCGCAGCCTTGTCCTTGGACTTGGTAGCACCGTGGGCTCCCCCGTCGACGACCATTCTTCCGCCGCCGTCTACCCCACCACCCGTTTGCTCCGGTGGTGCTGGGTTCGACGCGGACGGAAGATCTGCCGCCGAAGCCTTCTTCTTCGGTGGCATGTCGATGAAGATGATGAAGATCTAGCTTCGTGTGGGCGCGGATCAGGTTCACACAATCTCGGCGCCCCTACAGCGCGCCAAAGATGTCGGGGAGGCTGATCTAGCCCACGAACACCTATGGGACCGGCGTACCGAGCCCCTTTCGGTTCGGCGGGGGGCGGAGGTCGCATGAAGAGCAGATCGAGGCGAAGCACACGAGAAGTTTACCTAGCTTCGGAGCTCTCCGGAGAGATAACACCCTCTTGCTGCATATGCGAGTGTATTGAGTTCTTGCTCAGAGGCTGAGTGCTATAATCGCACACACCTGCTACTTGAGACCGAGCGTGAGTGTTCTCTGGCCTCGAACCTCTCGAACCTCTCTCCCTCAACCCCCCCTCTACGTCGCGCATGGGCCTCCTTTTATATGCTAAAGGGGTCTCCGACAGGTGGCAACGTAGACAAGGGTAAAAATGGAAAAGGAGTGGTTGGTACAGCTACTTGTACAGTGTATCATACCTAACCCTGGCGGCAGGGGACAAAGGCATTAAATGCCCGTCTACCTCGCCCTAACAGTGCGAAAGGGACCGTCGGGCGCCACCGCTTGCCACGATGGCAATCTTGTCGGCGCCGCTTGCCACCAGCGCTCCGCTGGCCTGACGGCTCTTGCCACCTGTGGCGCTGGAAAGGTGAGGCGACACGTTAGTGGATGTGCTTTGGAAGCGCAGTCTGCAGTGGTGGTCTGCTGCGGCAAGCGCCTTGCCGTGGTTGTTGTCTTGTCGGCGTCCGGAAGCTTGTCGCTCATCGGGCCTTCCCGCAAGCTCCTCTTGCAGGGCCTTGTCTCCTAGGTGCCTTGGGTGGCCTTCCCGGCAAGCTCCTCTTGCCGGGGCCTTGTCTCCTAGGTGCCTTGGGTGGCCTTCCCGGCAAGCTCTTCTTGCCGGGGCCTTGTCTCCTAGGCTTGAATACTTTGTTCTTGAATGGCTCCAAAGGAACCACGGGGGACCTTGGCGGTCACCCAGTAAGCCTTGCCGCGGAGGGCTGCAACTGCCCGTGCACAAGTTCGGGATACTAGGGTACCCCTACTCTAGTACACCGACACTATGTTATAACTATTGCATGAGGAATCGCATCCGGCATAATTATCCATCACTGATCCATTGCCTACGAGCTTTTCATATATTGTTCTTCGCTTATTTACTTTTCCGTTGCTACTGTTACAACTACTACAAAAACCCAAAAACATTTATCTTTACTGTTTCTACTGTTACCTTTATTATCATACCACTTTTGCTACTAAACACTTTGCTGCAGATACTAAGTTATCCAGGTGTGGTTGAATTGACAACTCAACTGCTAATACTCAAGAATATTCGTTGGCTCCCCTTGTGTCGAATCAATAAATTTGGGTTGAATACTCTACCCTCGAAAGCTGTTGCGATCCCCTATACTTGTGGGTTATCAAGACTAATTTCTGGCGCCGTTGCCGGGGAGCATAGCTCTATCCTCTGAGTCACTTGTGATTTATATCTGTTGATCACTATGAAGAACTTGAAAGACGCTAAAACCAAGATTTTTCCCTCAACTACGAGGGGATGTAAGGAACTGCCATCTAGCTCTCCACTAGATTCTCCTTCCGTTATTAGTAAGCTCGCGACACCTAAACCTACTACTGCTATGAATTTTGATATGTCGCATGTTATTGATGATGCCACTTCTGCTATGCATGATGAAACTACTTACATGCGTGATACTACTTTCCCATTAGGTGAATTTCTAGATGAACAACTTGCTAGAGTTAGGGGGGATGGCATTATTGAAGATCCTTTTACTGATGATAGTGATGATCAAGGTTCCCCCAATGATTATGTTTTACTTGTTGTTCCTAAGGGTTATGTTATGAATGAAAAAGCTGCTATGGAAATCCTTGCTTGCAATGATAGAAATGATCTTAAGAAATTATTAGCTAAATGGAAGCAGCAGTCTCTTAATGCTAGAATGAAACCCGATCCTGCTTTTGCTACTTCACCTATACGTATTCTTGACAAGGATTATGAATTCTCTGTTGATCCCGATATTATTACTTTAGTTGAATCTGATACTTTTTATGGCCTTGAATCTGAAACTGTTGTGGCACATCTTACCAAGTTGAATGATATAGCCACCTTGTTTACTCATGATGAGAAGTCTCGCTATTTATATATCCTTAAGATATTCCCATTCTCATTAAAGGGTGATGCTAAGACTTGGTATAATTCTCTTGCTCCTGGTTGTGTGCGTAGTCCCCAGGATATGATTTATTACTTCTCTGCTAAATATTTCCCTGCTCATAAGAAACAAGCTGCCTTCTGGGAAATATATAATTTTGTGCAAATCAAAGAAGAGAGTCCCACAAGCTTGGGGAGGCTTCTCCGATTATAATGCTTTGCCTGATCATCCTCTTAAGAAAAATGAAATACTTGATATCTTTTATAATAGACTAACCGATGCTTCCAAGGACTACTTGGATAGTTGTGTTGGTTGTGTTTTCAGGGAAAGAACAGTCGACGAAGCTGAAATACTATTGAATAATATGTTGACTAATGAAAATAATTGGACTCTTCCCAAGCCCGTTCCTAAAGTAATTCCTGAACCAATTGAGCCAACTCCTGAGCCTATTCCTAAACCCACTCTGAAGAAGAGAGGTGTTTTATTTCTCGATCTGAAAGATATGCAAGAGGCAAAGAAATCAATGAAAGAAAAAGGTATTAAAGCTGAAGATGTTAAGAATTTACCCCTATTGAAGAAATACATGGTCTTAATTTACCGCCTGAAGAACCACATTGTCTTGATAACCCGACACAGGTAGTAAAGGTAAATTCTCACTATAGATATGATAAAGTTGAAATACCCTCTACTAAATTTCATAGCCCATGTTTAGATGAATTTGATGACTTTATGGCTAGACAAGAAAGTTTTAATGCTTATGTTGGTAGAGATTTAAAGAATAATGCTTTCGAGATAGGACGCGTAGGTGATAATCTGGCTAGAGTTAAAGATGAAGTTAACCGCGTTAACAAATATGCTTCTATGGTTGCTACTCAAGCTGAGCAAGTACTTAAAGCTCAAAATGATTTGCTTGATGAATTAAATAATAAAAATGATTTTGCTGTTAGAGTGGCTACTAGAACTGGTAGAATGACTCAGGAACCTTTGTATCCTGAATGCCACCCTAAGAGAATCGAGCAAGATTCTCAGAGAAATTTAGAGACACCTAGTTCTTCTAAAAAGAAGAAGAAGAAAAATGATAGAACTTTGCATGCTTCTAGTGAACCTACCATAGACACACCTGAGAATCCCAATGATATTTCTATTTCTGATGCTGAAACACAATCAGGTGATGAACATGAACCTAGTGATAATGTTAATGATAATGTTCATGTTGATGCTCAACCTAGCAAAGACAATGATGTAGAGATTGAACCTGCTGTTGATCTTGATAACCCACAATCAAAGAATCAACGTTATGATAAGAGAGATTTTGTTGCTAGGAAGCATGGTAAAGAAAGATAACCATGGGTTCTGAAACCCATGCCCTTTCCTCCTAAACCATCCAAGTCAAAGGATGATGAGGATTTTGAGCGCTCTGCTGAAATGATTAGACCTATTTTCTTACGTGTCGTTTAACTGATATGCTTAAAGTAAATCCTTATGCTAAGTATATGAAGGATATCATCACAATAAAAGAAAGATACCGGAAGCTGAAATTTCCACCATGCTTGCTAATTACACTTTTAAAGGTGGAATACCAAAGAAACTTGGAGATCTGGGTGTTCCAACTATACCATGCTCTATTAAAAGAAATTATGTTAGAATTGCTTTATGTGATCGTGGAGCCGGTGTTAGTGTTATGCCTCTCTCTTTATATCGTAGACTTGAATTGAATAAGTTGACACCTACTGAAATATCTTTGCAAATGGTTGATAAATCAACTGCTATACATGTCGGTATTTGTGAGGATGTGCTGTTGTGGTTGCAAATTTCACTATCTTAAAGTACTTTGTTATTCTTGATATTCACGAGGATTATAGTATGTCTATTATCCTTGGTAGACCTTTTCTTAATACTACAGGGGCTGTTATTGATTGCAACAAAGGCAATGTCACTTTTCATGTTAATGGTAATGAGCATACGGTACACTTTCCGAGGAAACAATCTCAAGTTCATAGCATCAATTCTATTGAAAAAGTTTCAGCTATCATTTTTGGAGGTTTTGAATTTCCTCTCCCTACGGTCAAGAAAAAGTATGATATTCCTATTGTTGGGGATTTTCATATCCCCGTTGAAGTAACTTAGTGTTATTCGAAATTTCTCCGGTTCCGTGTTATTCGGAATGAGTTCGTTAACAAGACTTGATCAACCTTGTTAGTGGGTTCATTTTGATGATCACGAGATGGATGAAACTAGAAGGCACAACCTTCATGTACCCTCTTTTTACTTTACATTATTTAGAATAAATAAAGCAAAAATAGTATTATCCGTCTGCATTTTACGAATTATCCGTGCATTAAAAATAGTCAGAAAATAAAAGTGCTCCAAATGCCCTGCAAATCTAGTATGATTTTTTCTGGAATATTTGAGGATTTTAGGCACTAAAAACACTTCAGGAGGGCCAAGCACCAGGCCACGAGAGAGGAGGGCGCGCCCCCTTGTCTCCTGGGCCCCTGGTGGCCCCCTCCACTTATGCCAGCACCCACACACTTCATCTTCTACCAAAAAAAATCACCATCAAGCTCAAGCACGAGTTCTAGCTCATTTTGCTGCGATTTTCGATCTCCTTGCTCAAAGCTCCATTCACAAAACTGCTTTGGGATATTGTTGCTTGGTATGTGACTCCTCCATTGGTCCAATTAGTTTTTGTTCTAGTGCTTTATTCATTGCAAATTTTTGCTGCATAGGTGACCATGTTCTTGAGCTTGCATGTTAAATTTTTGAGGTCCCAAGCAATTCCAATGCATGATATAGGCTCTAGGCACTTGTAGGAGTAGTTGCTATCAATCCTGTTTAGTTTTATTCACTTCTATTTTGAAGTTACTAAAATTTCAGAAATTTTCAGAAAAAGAAATATGCTTAGAAGAATGTACCAAGGAGGTTCCTCGGCAAAGAAAGGGCTAAGGATTGCTATACGTGAGCAAGATGTTGAATTGCCGAGGACGCGAATGTACGGGCTTGTGAGTGGCCATCGATGATTTTATGGTTGAAGCGAGGCTTCAAGGAGGAATTTGACGCATATGTGCGTAATGCCGAGCTGGAGGACTTCTTACAAGATAAGTGTCCTTGATACTATCAGTTGACTGATTCTTTTGTGCGGAGGTTTAGATATAACTGTATGCGTAATTCTCCTTGTGTCATGTTTGATATTTATGATACATCTTATACCATGGATTTAGAGGACTTCACAACTGGCTTGCAAACTCCCTTGATGGGGTAATATTAATGATCCTCCCAAATCTGAATTTAGAGATTTTCTTGCTAGTATTACTGTGGGAGAATCTAGGGACGTAGCACAAGCTACCATAGGGAGCATTCATTTTCCTGCTATACATTAGTTTGCTCTCTTTATTGGTAGATGCATTAACGGTAAGGACGAAGTATGTCACATGTGTGCTCCTGATCTTTGTGTCCTCAAGAGTGTTGTGTCAGGTTCTAAAGGTTATAACTTGGGGGCAATAGTTGCACGTAGGTTGCAGAATAATAGTAGAAAGGGAGATTTATTTGAAGGAATTTATGCAACCCGTGTGGCTAACTTTCTTAATATAGCCCCACGAGAGGGGGATATGATTTTACCTCCTGTTTATTTGGATAAAGAAGCTATGTTCCATCATCATTTTCTTGAGAGGAATGAACATTTCCTCCATTATCGACTAATCTATGACAGGCATTGCGTCGTCCACATTTACTCTTCCTGCTCCCTACCTTTTTGATTATTAGGCAAAAGGAAGATATGTTGTCACCAGGGAAGAAGCAACTGAATATGAGAGGGGAATGGAGGCATCTCACCAACACGCTGCTGCTCAGGAGGCCGTTGCCTCTGCATCTATGTACAACCCCAGTTTCACTTATGGATAGTAGCTAGGCGGTCCTTGGTACTAGACCAACTTAGGCCAAAAGCCTAAGCTTGGGGGAGTACGTACTTCTCACCGACTTTACATTCATGTTCACACACTAGTCGTCGGTGCTCATACTCTTTCATTGTATTATCCATGCTAGTTTAATTTTCTTTTTCTAGTTTTCTTCTTGTGTGTTTGATAAACCTTAAGAAAAACCAAAAAAATTAGTTAGTTTAATTTCCATGCTCGTAGTAGAAATTAAAATGAAAATCCAAAAAGATTTCTAGTTCTTCTTTTTACTTGTTGGGAGCTTTCCCATGTAAATAGTTTTATTTTCTTTTCTTTCTTTTGGGGGTCGAGAAGACCATATTGAAAATGCTTAGTGGCTCTCATATGCATGATTGTTTATTTAATTTAGAGCCCATATTACTTGTCTTCTCTCTTGAGTTGAATGCTTGCAGATTCCAGCTTAGTCCAATGCACGTGCACTCTTATTATTATACACATCGTTCGGTCGTGCGAGTGAAAGGCAATAATGACGATATATGATGGATGTATTGGGATGAGAAAAGCTGGTATGAACTCGACCTCTCTTGTTTTTGAAAATATGATGAGTTCATCGTTCCTGAGTCAGCTATTATGAAGTAAACATATTTGCAATGACATTTAGAGATTATAGTTGCTACGCCATGCACGATTAGCTATGAGTTATAATGATTTACCTTGCGTGCCAACATGCTATTAGAATGATTATGATGTGGTATGATGGGATGGTATCCTCCTTTGAATGAATTGAGTGACTCGACTTGGCACATGTTCACACATGTAGTTGAATCAAATCAACATAACCTTCATGATATTTATGTTCATGGTAGATTATATCCTACTCATGCTTGTACTCAGTGTGAATTAATTTTAATGCATGTTTACGACTGTTGTCGCTCTCTCAGTTGGTCGCTTTCCAGTCTTTTGCTAGCCTTCACCTATACTAAGCGAGAATACTGCTTGTGCAACCAAACTCCTAAAACCCCAAAGTTGTTCCATATGAGTCCACTATACCTTCCTATATGCGGTATTTACCTGCCGTTCCAAGTAAATTTGTATGTGCCAAACTCCAAACCTTCAAATGAAATTTTGTTTTGTATGCTCGAGCAGCTCATGTTTCAACTAGGGCTGCCTATATCTTCCATGCTAGGTGGTTTATTCTCAAGAGGAGTGGACTCCGATCCTCATTCATTTAGAAAGGGCGACAACGGGATGCCAGTCCCATGATCCAAAAGATCAAAGCAAATCAAAATAATTGAACAAAACTCCCCAGGGCTGTTGTATGTTGGAGGCACTCATTGTTTCAAGCAATCCATGGATTGATGCTTGTTGGTGGTTTGGGGAGTATAAACCTTTACCATTCTGTTTGGGAACTGCCTATAATGCATGTAGTATGGAAGATACAACCATCTCATAGTTGTTGCGTTGACAACGAAAGTATGCCGCTCAAAATGTTATTCAATCTCTATTTTAAAATCGAGCTCTGGCACCTCTACAAATCCCTGCTTCCCTCTGCGAAGGGCTTATCTATTTACTTTTATGTTGAGTCATCACCCTTCTTATTAAAAAGCACCCGCTGGAGAGCACATTGTCATTTGCATTCATTATTATTGGTTTATACTGGACATGACTTGACTGGATCTCTTTTACCATGAATTACAATGTTTAGTCAGTCCTTGATCTTTAAAGGTGCTCTACATTTATGTTTTGCGTTCTCAGAAAGGGCTAGCGAGATACCATTTTGTTATATCATGTTATGATTATTTTGAGAAAGTGTTGTCATCTGAGTTTTATTATTATGGATTGCTAGCTGATTATGTTATTGATATGAGTAATTGTGAGACCTATGTGTTATTGTGAGTATGGTTAGTTTATAATATTTGCTGAAACTTGAATGCTGGCTTTTCATGTTTACAACAACAAGAGCAAACAGAGTTTGTCAACTTTTTCTTTATCACTTTCAGTTTATCAACTGAATTGCTTGAGGACAAGCAAAGGTTTAAGCTTGGGGGAGTTGATACGTCTCCAACGTATCTACTTTTCCAAACACTTTTGCCCTTGTTTTGGACTCCAACTTGCATGATTTGAATGAAACTAACCCGGACTGACGTTGTTTTCAGCAAAACTACCATGATGTTGTTTTATGTGTAGAAAAGAGAAGTTCTCGGAATGTCCTGGAAATCAACGGAGGCACTTTTTGGAATTTATAAAAATTATTGGGCGAAAGAAATAAACCAGGGGGCCCAGGGCCTGTCCACGGGACAAAGGGGCGCCCCCCCTAGGGCGTGCCCCCTATCTCGTGGGCCCCCTAGACCTCCTTCGACCTCAACTCCAACTCCATATATTCCGTCTCGGGGAGAAAAAAAATCAGAGAGAAAGTTTCATCGCGTTTCATGACACGGAGCCGCCGCCAAGCCCTAATCTCTCTCGGGAGGGCTGATCTGGAGTCCGTTCGGGGCTCCGGAGAGGGGATTAAATCACTTGTCGTCATCATCAACCATCCTCCATCACCAATTTCATGATGCTCACCGCCGTGCGTGAGTAATCCCATCGTAGGCTTGCTGGACGATGATGGGTTGGATGAGATTTACCATGTAATCAAGTTAGTTTTGTTAGGGTTTGTTCCCTAGTATCCACTATGTTCTGAGATTGATGTTACTATGACTTTGCTATGCTTAATGCTTGTCACTAGGGCCCGAGTGCCATGATTTCAGATCTGAACCTATTATGTTTTCATCAATATATGTGTGTTCTTGATCCTATCTTGCTAGTCTATAGTCACCTATTATGTGTTACGATCCGACAACCCGAAGTGACAATAATCGGGATAATTCTCGGTGATGACCGTAGTTTGAGGAGTTCATGTATTCACTATGTGCTAATGCTTTGTTCGGTTCTCTATTAAAAGGAGGCCTTAATATCCCTTAGTTTCCGTAAGGACCCCGCTGCCACGGGAGGGTAGGACAAAAGATGTCATACAAGTTATTTTCCATAAGCACGTATGACTATTTATGGAATACATGCCTACATTACATTGATGAACTGGAGCTAGTTCTATATCACCCTATGTTATAACTATTGCATGAGGAATCGCATCCGGCATAATTATCCATCATTGATCCATTGCCTACGAGCTTTTCATATATTGTTCTCCGCTTATTTACTTTTCCGTTGCTATTGTTACAACTACTACAAAAACCCAAAAACATTTATCTTTACTATTGCTACTGTTACCTTTATTATCATACCACTTTTGCTACTAAACACTTTGCTGCAAATACTAAGTTATCCAGGTGTGGTTGAATTGACAACTCAACTGCTAATACTCAAGAATATTCTTTGGCTCCCCTTGTGTCGAATCAATAAATTTGGGTTGAATACTCTACCCTCGAAAGCTGTTGTGATCCCCTATACTTGTGGGTTATCAAACAACTGTTCTCATTTAAGATTCATTGCTATCATGCGTACTGCTTTGCTTTTGTATCACTCATACAAACTTATTTTTAAATTGAAGGATCCAATCGAAACTCCAATGGCACAACAGGTATGTTTAAGCATGTTTCTTTATCAGGTTTGCTCTTCTAAATAGCTTTGTTGGTTTCAATTTCAATTGTGTATACAGTTGACTTCTCATATCATGCACATTACTAGCATCACAACAGAGCCAATAGTGTTATTGTACATGTAGACCCGTGGTACCCATCTGAAATCTTGTTGTGCCGTGTAGTTTCCCATGCTTTGTATTCTTTTAGTGCTGCTTTGTCTTGAACTAATATGATTTGAACCGTGTCTCTATTTTGATTTGGCAAGACAATGAAGTGACCATAGGACATAGATATATATTCGTTTGATGCTTTTATTATGTACTCCCTCCATCCCAAAATTCCTGTCTTAGATTTGTCTAGATATGGATGTATCTAATACTAAAACGTGACTTGATACATCCAAGCGGGTGTTCGTCCAAGCGGGCGACTTGCTCGCGGTACATCTGGAGCGCGATCTCGAGCTCCAAGTTGGCTATTTCATCGAAGATCACCAGCTTGAGGATGCGACGGCCATTTTCCTCTACAGCGCCCAGGTGGACACCTAGGCCAAGGAGGCGGTCGAGCCTAGCGACCAGTGTGTTAGCATCGAGCGGGTCGTTGACAAGGTAAACGGCGCAACCCATGCGAACGGCGCAGCGGGCATCCGGTGCAATTACAGCGTGGCCGGCCTTTGGTGCAAGTATGGCGCAGACGGCCTCTACCTACTCGTGGAGAGGAATGGGGGTACTGCCGAGACGTGTACCTAGCTGCGATGCCCTGTCGACAGCAGGAAAGCACCGATGGATCCACTCTTGCTATGCGGCACGCGGGGCCTCTCGCTCTGCAGCGCTCCAATGGTCTCACTATGTGACGAGCCGCATCCTATCGGTGCGGACGCGCCTAGCTTGCTCTGCGGCACACCATCGATCATGTTGTGCGGTGAGTTGCAGCCTATCGGCGTTGACATGCCTATCTTGATTCGTGGCGCTGAAGCGCCATGCGCCAAGGGTCTGCTCAACCCTGGCGATGACGCACATCACGGCGTCATCTATCATGTTGCAAGGGAGCGCCTCGGCCTCGACGGGTCGTGGCGCCTTCTATTTTCCTCGTCGAGGAGGTTGATGGCAGATGCGGCGCTTTGGTAGTTGGCATGCTTGGAAAAAGGTGGATGTGCTACAGGCTGCGCTTGTTGCCTCAGTGAATCGCGCACCGCCTATGTTTATGCGCAATATCACTGGGTGGCGGAGGGAAACCAATGAGGAAATGGCGAGAAACGGTGGCGTGTTCATAAAACACCATCAATTAATGAAAACTTTGCATAGAAGGAACATCGAGCTAGCACAACGCGTGCGGGAACATTGCTCGCCCAAGGCTATGGTCCATATACTTGTGTGCCCAACAAAGCACACTATTCACAGTAAAGAATATTGTTCCATTTATCCTAGTAGAGCAGTGGCGGCAAGCGTCACAAGAAGTAGATGATGATCAGATGATCGTTTATCCTAGTTAATATTGCATGTAATAGTTTACTTTGGTGTGCGGAAATGTCATGTGTGTACTAGCCACCTATGTATTGGATGTTTGCCGCGTATCACACACATCTTGTTTACACGAAATGCTTCTGTTCTCTTGGCTCAACACAAACAGTTTATCGGAATGAACTATATGCCCTCCATTGCACACAACTTGATCTGGCTGAACCGTTTCTGTTGTGTTGCCTAATCGAAAACAGTTCATCCGAGTGAACCGTGTGCCATATATCGCACACACCTATCTGGCTGAATGTTTCTTTTGTGTTGCCTAATCACAAACAGTTCATCCGAGTAAACTGTATGTCGTATATTGCACACACCTTCATCTAGTTGCCCGTTTCTGTTGTTCCGCCTCATCACAAACAGTTTACCGAATGAACTGTATGGCGTATATCGCACACACCTTCATCTGGCTGCCCATTTCTGTTGTTCTGCCTCATCACAAATAGTCCATTGAACCAAATCGTATGCCCCGCATCGCACACACAACTAAAATATGAACCGTGTTTGATGTATCCATCATCGCAAACCTTTTTCATATTTTTTATGGTTTTTCTACATCACCGTTTGCGATTAATGCATCGCACACAGTTTCGTTGAAGGGTCTCTGATTGTAGTGTCACGTTAGCAGCATCCTGCAGTAGTGCGAACCCGATATCCGATATTTTGAAGCTTGGCCAACACCATCCTGATCTACCAAAATACCCCCCTGCCCACCCAGTATCACCGCAAACACATGAATCACAAACTAACTGGAGTGGAAACCCACAAACCCGCTGACATGTAGGAACAAAAGAGAACCAACAGTTTCAAAATGACACACTGAAAACACACCTCTATAACAACCCTTTCAAGCCTAACGAAGCCGGCACGACATACATTGATTTGAGCATTGTCGACCAATAACAAATCGACACAGTGCACCTGATCACCCACGCGTAGCTCTGAACAAACAAGCCCTTTCACGACCAACAGACACGACATGGGACACACCAAGTCGAGCATTACCGACCAAAGAGAAGCCGGCAAACCATGCCTCGAGCACCCACCCTCTAGTGCTTGCTAGCCTGGGATAAACCAGGACGAGGCCACCTGTCTAAAGAGCAAATCTTGGCCCCACCCCCACTGATAACCAGCCGGCAGCACCCGAAATGTGGTCCACCCAAACACACAAGAACACCGCAGAGCCAAGATGACCAAGCGCTCACACGGTGACTGGCCGCGCAACATACCTGGCTCGCGTGAACCAAACAACCCATCAACAAATGAACAACGCTCACATGCGGCCCGGGCACGCAGTCGCCACCCACGAACCAAACAGCCCGACAGGAAATGAACAATGCTGATATGTTGACTCGGCCTCGCCCGACGAGACAACGCACATAGGTGACAACCTAGCAATCCGACCCATAGGCGGTCGCGCCCATGGGCACCCGACCCGAATGGGTAGGGTATGGGTCGTCATATTCACCCGTGGGTAAGCCCGATGGATAACCCGATTAGACGTGGGTAGGGCATGGGCATAAGGTTCTGCCCATGGGCTGCCTGATGGGTCACCCGATTAATATTAATAATTATATAAATGTTTTATTTCATGTACATGTGTGCCAGGACATACACATACATCACGTGTGTAAGTAGTACTCCCTCCGTTCGAAAATAGATGACCCAACTTTGTATCCCCTCCGTCCAAAAATACTTATCATCAAAATGGATGAAAATGGATGTATCTACAACTGAAATACATCTAGATACATCCATTTCAATGACAAGTATTTCCGGACGAAGGGAGTACTAACTTTGTCCTCCATTCCAAAATAGATGACCCAACTTTGCACTAACTTTTGACGTTTAAAATTGAAGGCCCAGAATATTTAGCTAGCGGCCCATGCAACACACGCATCAACATTGCTGGTTCATTGCCCCTGCCAAACTTTTAGTACCACCTCGGCTAGCCATGGGAAAGGAGGCATCGACGTGTCTATAAAACGAAGTTGCTCGCTCCTTTTTTGCTTGTAGCTTCACAGCGCAGAAACCAGTGTGTGTCGGCCAGAATGATTTGTTTCCTACTCCCTCCGTTCCCAAATAATTGTCTTTCTAGCCATCTCAAATGGACTATAACATACGGATGTATGTAGACATGTTTTAAAGTATAGATTCACTCATTTTGCTCCGTATGTAGTCACTTGTTAAAATCTCTAGAAAGACAATTATTTAGGAACGAAGGGAGTAATATTTAATGTTTATATATCTTCTGCCCAATGGGTCGGCTGACCCGATGAGTTCGGGCATAGATCTGAGTTTATACCCATTGGCAGGGTCACTAGTGGCCGCTCTGTCTGTTAGACAGGCCCGACTGCCAGGTTGACATAGGTGGCCCGAGCGCTAGCGGTTTTTTCTTTTTTGGGAACTTCAGAGTGCTTTATTAGATGAAAGCATTCGCTGGGCAGTACGTTTAGCACACAAATGTGCAGGACCATTAGCGGCTCTTATTACATGAGAAATATGAAAAGACAAAAAGTTAGCAGAGAGCTCTCTAATTTCTGAGAATATCGGTGCTACTACCGAGAGATCGGTGTCTCTAGAGTTCCAGAGGTTAACTGCCTCAAGACAGCCGGATTCCAGTCGCACGTGCATGTAGACTCGAAGCTTAGCGAAGATGACGCCCTCACGCAAGGAGAGCACTTCAGCAATGAAAGGGTCCATGACCCCTGGATGGGATTTGCACCATGCGCCCAGGAATGCCGAGGAAGAGCGGGCCACTCCCCCACGCCGGCGACGCCGGCATCAAGATATATTGCAGCATCAGTGTTGATTTTTATACGATCATCTTCGGGAGGCCGCCACCCATGACCCGATAGAGGTAAGAAACTCTGCCGAGGGATATCCAACAACGCCAGGTCCTCACGGATGCGTCGGACCGACGCAACAGGATCAATGATCTCCTGGTCATGTGTTCTTCTATTATGAGACATCCAGATGGCCCACATGACGGTGATGATTATGGCATGGTCCTTGCCGGTGAATCGTAGATCACATAGAATGTCGCGTGCCCAAGTACTGGGGTGGAGTCAGGGCAGATTGATCTCAAAGAGCAGCCTTGCCTCCTCCCAAAACCGCCTTGCATGAGAGCAGTGGACAAGGGCGTGCATCAAGTCCTCGTCCATTGCAAGGCAAAGATTACATAAGCTTGTATCTCTAATATGGCGATGGTGGAGGGTGCATTCATCTGGAATGATTCCTCTCAGAACCCACCACTAGAAAACTCGTACTTTTGGGACAACTTTGAGCTTCCACAATAATCTCCACATTTGTTCTTCATTCGTTGATGGCCCCGATATCTGCCCTTCTCCTAGAGCTAGCTGCTCTTTCTGAGTCACTAAAGCTTGATATGCTGTTTTTACAGAATAGATGCCAGATCTCTCATGTGCCCAAGCAAGAAAGTCCGCCCCGCCGCCCTGACGAAGTGGAATATTAAGAATTGCTTATGCGTCCGGTGTGATGAACGTCACGCAAACCAAATCGCGCTTCCAGGTCCAGTTGTCCGAGTCGATGAGCTCGCTGACCATAGTCACCGGGGTGGATGGCGACCTGAACAAAGGCTGCATGGATACAGTCGATGGGATCCATCGGTCTTCCCAGGACGAGGTGGAAACCCCATCACCAATGCGCTTTATAAGACCAGCACTTAGGGTTGCTCGCCCGGCGATGATGGCATGCCATGTGGCGGAATCAGACTTGGGTGTTGGCGCTTGCATGAAGTCACAATCCGGGAAATACCTTCCCTTCGTCACTCTTGTACAGAAGAGTGTCTGGTTTTGTTAGGAACCGCCAGCCATGCTTCCCGAGAAGTGCTAGATTAAATTGTCGCGGGTCCTGAAACCCCATCCCATCCTTGATCTTGGGTGTAGCAAGCTTGTCCCAAGCTATCCAGTGTAGAGAGTATCAATCCACGGAACTCCCCCACCAATATTTTGCCATGCTTGAGGTAAGATTCTTTCACACTTTCTTGGTCAAAAGAAAACAAGACATATTGAAGGTCGATATAGCTTGCACAATTGATTTGATTAGGGTCTCTCTACCTACACAAGCAAAGAACCTTTCAGACCAGCCCTACATTTTCCCTTTCGCCCGATCACCAATATGCTCGAACATTCCACTCGTAACTCTTCCAACAGCCGTGGGGAGACCGAGGTAGTGTTCCGAAAAAGCTTCTGAATGCACATTCAAAAGCTGTTTGAGACTTCCTCTTAGAGTCGCTGGTGTGTTTGGGCTGAAATAGATGGAACTTTTTGCTCGATTCACACACTAGCCGGAAGCCTCGCCATATATTCTGACGATGTTATTCAAACGAGATGCACTCTCCATGCTCGCCTTGATGAAGATCAAGCTATCATCAGCGAAAAGTAGATGATTGACCCACGGGGCTCTGAAAATTACACGTATACCTCGGTCAATATAATTGCCATAATGCTTCAACAAAGAAGAAAAGCCCTCAGCACAGATCAGAAAAAGGTATGGGGATACGGGGCAGCCCTGACGTAATCCTCTTGAGGGAGTGAAGTAAGGCAGCAATTCTCCATTAACACGAACAGAGAAACGGACTGATGTGACGCACTTCATTATTAATATGACCAAATTGCCAGCAAATCCAAGTCTCAATAGCATAGCTTCAACGAAGTGCCACTCTACTCGGGCATAAGCTTTCATCATGTCCAATTTAATTGCACACGAGAAGTTTTTCCCTTTCTTTCGTCTCTTCATTGTATGGACACTTTCAAATGCCACAAGGACATTATCCTTGATCAACCGACCTGGAACGAAAGCACTTTGCTCCTCGCTGATAATCTCATCCATGCATGGCCTCAATCGATTGGTTATTACCTTGACAGCAATCTTGTACAGAACTGGGCACAAAGCAATGGGACGATACTGAGAGATATTCTGTGGATGATGTACCTTAGGAATAAGTGTGATAGCTGTTGGGGATATAACTACTAAGTATAAACCGCCCAGGAGGGGCCGGGTTATACTTAAAAGGAGTTGTTCATATTGAAGCCCACGAAGACAAGGAGTATGGCGCTTTACGGAGGAAATCTAACAAGAAGGCCCAAAAGCGGATTAGGGCCCGTAGGTGTAAACCACCATATGATGTATAACTTGTATGATAAGATAGGAAAGGGTAGAAACCGAGACGGACACGTTTATGAGCCGGCCAGGATTTTGTAGACCGCCGGGCGTCAACCTGTGTATATAAAGGGACGACCCGGCGGCGGTTTAGGGACAAGAAACAAGAGATCGAGAGCCAGGCAACGTATTCGTTCCCCGGTCATCGAAACCCTAGCAATACCACCTCAACTGGATTAGGCCTTTACCTTCACCGCAAGGGGCCGAACCAATATAAACTCTTGCGTCCTTTGTCCCGCTTTAACCCCTTTAAGCTAACTACGTTGCGATGGCTCCACGACTAAGTCCTCACACTAGGACATCTGTCGTGACAAACCCACGACAATAGCAGTGTCATTTAGTCCAGCAGGTAGCTCACCACCATTTAGAAAATCAAGCACCACTGGGACTACATCATGCTTCAATAGCTCCCAGTGACGCTGATAGAACCCGACTGTAAATCCATCCACCCCTGGCACTTTGGACGAGGACATCTGGAATAAGGCTGCATGTACCTCAGAGGCTTTGAATGGTTTATATAACATATCATTCATGGCCGACGTGACCCGGTTTGGTACATGCGCTAATAGTTCGTCACTGTTGCTATACCCTTGAGTTGTATAGAGAGCCTGATAAAAGGCAAGGATCTCTTCCTTGTCCTCATCTCGACAAGCAAAACAGAGCCATCGACCGCAGATTGGCGATCTTATTTATACGTTTGTGTTGCCTAGCTTGCGCCTGGAAATAGGTTGTGTTGCGGTCTCCTTCGCGTAGCCAAGGGACGCGAGACCTCTGTTTTAACCATATCTCCTCGAGTTTAAGCGCTTCTCGTAGCTTTGACATGCTAACTGTTTCTTCCTCAGAAGGCCCACACCCGACTGACTGACAGCGTAGCCTGTCAAGACGATTTTGAAGCTGCCGGACTGTCCTTGTTAGGCATCCAAATTCTCGGACCCCCCCCCCAAGGCACGAGCTTGCGTTGTAGAGCCTCGAGGGAGTCCATTACACCATGCAGACCTGGTTGCCTGGCTTGTGCTCTCCATGTTTTGGTAACCAGCTGATAGTAATCATTATGGGATTGCCAAATATTCTCATAACGAAAAGGTTTCGAAGTATGTGAATTGCTGTCGGGGTGTTGTTGTCGCAAGTCAGCTAGTACGAAGGAGTGATCCGACTCGACGGAGCAGACATGGCGCACTTTGACATACACAAATTTTTGTCTCAATTCCTCATTAGCAAATACTCGGTCTAGTCGAGCTTTATGTTGTAAATATGCCCTAGAGGCAATAATAAAATGGTTATTATTGTATTTCCTTGTTCATGATAATTTTCTATTGTTCATGCTATAATTGTATTAACTGGAATCCGTAATACATGTGTGAATACATAGACCACAACATGTCCCTAGTGAGCCTCTAGTTGACTAGCTCGTTGATCAATAGATGGTTATCGTTTCCTGACCATGGACATTAGATGTCATTGATAACGGGATCACATCATTAGGAGAAGGATGTGATGGACAAGACCCAATCCTAAGCATAGCACAAGATCTTGTAGTTCGTTTGCTAGAAGCTTTTCTAATGTCAAGTATCATTTCCTTAGACCATGAGATTGTGCAACTCCCGGATACCGTAGGAATGCTTTGGGTGTACCAAACGTCACAACGTAACTGGTTGGCTATAAAGGTGCACTACAGGTATCTCCGAAAGTGGTTGTTGGGTTGGCACGAATCAAGACTGGGATTTGTCACTCCGTATGACGGAGAGGTATCTCTGGGCCCACTCGGTAATGCATCATCATAATGAGCTCAATGTGACTAAGTAGTTAGTCACGGGATCATGCATTATGAAACGAGTAAAGTGACTTGCCGGTAACGAGATTGAACGAGGTATTGGGATACCGACGATCGAATCTCGGGCAAGTAACATGCCGATTGACAAAGGGAATTGTATACAGGATTGATTGAATCCCCGACATCGTGGTTCATCCGATGAGATCATCGTGGAACATGTGGGAGCCAACATGGGTATCCAGATCCAGCTGTTTGGTTATTGGCCAGAGAGCTGTCTCGGTCATGTCTGCATGATTCCCGAACCCGTAGGGTCTACACACTTAAGGTTCGGTGACGCAAGAGTTGTTATGGGAATTAGTGTGCAGTTACTGAATGTTGTTTGGAGTCCCGGATGAGATCCCAGACGTCACGAGGAGTTCCGGAATGGTCCGGAGGTAAAGATTTATATATGGGAAGTCCTATTCTGGCCACCGGAAAATGTTCGGGATTTTTTGGTATTGTACTGGGAAGGTTCTAGAAGGTTCTGCAGTGGGGCCCACCTGCATGGGGGGACCCACATGAATGTGGGTAGTGGGGGCAAGGCCCCACACCCCTGGTCAAGGCGCACCAAGATCCCCCCTTTGAAGGAATAAGATCATATACCGAAGGGATAAGATCAAGATCCCTAAAGAAGGGGGATAACAATCGGTGGGGAAGGGAAATGATGGGATTTCTTTCCCCCACCTTTGCCAATGCCCCAATGGACTTGGAGGGCAAGAAACCAGCCCCTCCACCCCTATATATATTGGGGAGGCGCATGGGAGACGCAGCCCTTCCGCTGGCGCAGCCCTCTCCCTCCCCAACACCTCCTCCGTAGTAGTAGTGCTTGGCGAAGCCCTGCCGGGGAACTGCAAGCTCCACCACCACTCCGTCGTGCTGCCGGAGCTATCCCTCAACTTCTCCTCTCCCCTTGCTGGTTCAAGAAGGAGAAGACGTCACCGGGCTGTACGTGTGTTGAACGCGGAGGCACCATTGTTCGGCGCTTAGATCGGAATCAACCGCGATCGGAATCGCTGCGAGTACTACTCCTTCATCCGCGTTCTTGTAACACTTCCGCATTGCGATCTTCAAGGTTATGAAGATGCACTCCCCTCTCTCTCATTTCTAGTCTCTCCATAGATTGATCTTGGTGATGCGTAGAATTTTTTATAATTTCTGCAACGATCCCCAACAGTGGCATCATGAGCTAGGTCTATGTGTAGTTTCTATGCACGAGTAGATCACAAGTTGTTGTGGGCGTAGATTTTGTCAATTTACTTGCCGTTACTAGTCTTATCTTGATTTGGCGGCATCATGGGGTGAAGCAGCCCGGACCGACCTTACATGTACGCTTACGTGAGACAGGTTCCACCGACTGACATGCACTAGTTGCATAAGGTGGCTAGCGGGTGTGTGTCTCTCCCACTTTAGTCGGATCGGATTCGATGAAAAGGGTCATTATGAAGGGTAAATAGAAAGTGGCATATCACGTTGTGGTTTTGGCGTAGGTAAGAAACGTTCTTGCTAGAAACCTATGGCAGCCACGTAAAAACTTGCAACAACAATTAGAGGACGTCTAACTTGTTCTTGCAGCATAAGCCATGTGATGTGATATGGCCAAAAGGATGTGATGAATGATATATGTGATGTATGAGATTTATCATGTTCTTGTAATAGGAATCACGACTTGCATGTCAATGAGTACGACAACCGACAGGAGCCATAGGAGTTGTCTTAATTTGTTATATGACCTGTGTGTCAATGAAAACGCCATGTAATTACTTTAATTTATTGCTAACCATTAGCCATAGTAGTAGAAGTAATAGTTGGCGAGACAACTTCATGAAGACACAATGATGGAGATCATGATGATGGAGATCATGGTGTCATGCCGGTGACGATGATGATCATGGTGCCCCGAAGATGGAGATCAAAAGGAGAAAAATGATATTGGCCATATCATGTCACTATTTGATTGCATGTGATGTTTATCATGTTTTTACATCTTATTTGCTTAGAACGACGGTAGCATAAATAAGATGATCCCTCAGAAAATTTCAAGAAAGTGTTCCCCCTAACTGTGCACCATTGCGAAAGTTCGTTGTTTGGAAGCACCACGTGATGACCGGGTGTGATAGATTCTAACGTTCGCATACAACGGGTGTAAGCCAGATTTACACATGCAAAACACTTAGGTTGACTTGACGAGCCTAGCATGTACAGACATGGCCTCGGAACACAAGAGACCGAAAGGTCGAACATGAGTCGTATAGTGGATACGATCAACATGAAGATGTTCACCGATGATGACTAGTCCGTCTCACGTGATGATCGGACACGACCTAGTTGACTCGGATCATGTATCACTTAGATGACTAGAGGGATGTCTATCTGAGTGGGAGTTCATTAAATAATTTGATTAGATGAACTTAATTATCATGAACATAGTGAAAAGGTCTTTGCAAATTATGTCGTAGCTCACGCTTTGGTTCTACTATTTTAGATATGTTCCTAGAGAAAATTTAGTTGAGAGTTGACAGTAGCAATTATGCGGACTGGGTCCGTAAACTGAGGATTGTCCTCATTGCTGCGCAGAAAGATTATGTCCTTAATGCACCACTCAGTGTGCTGAACCTCAAGCGTTGGTTCTGGATGTTGCGAACATCTGACATACATGTTTTGATGACTACATGATAGTTCAGTGCGTAATGCTAAATGGTTTAGAATTGAGGCATCAAAGACGTTTTTGAAACATTGCAGAACATATGAGATGTTCCAAGGACTGAAATTGGGATTTCAGGCTAGTGCCCACGTCAAGAGGTATGAGACCTCTGACAAGTTACTTAAGCCTGCAAACTAAGGAGAAAAGCTCAATCGTTGAGCATCTGCTCAGATTGTATGAGTACTACAATCGCTTGAATCGAGTGGGAGTTAATCTTCTAGATGATATAGTGATGGTGATGAACTATAACATATCAGAGATAGATATGATGATCCTTGAGCTATTCGCGACACCGCGAAAGTAGAAATCAAATAGGAGCATCAATTCTTGATGGTTAGTAAAACCACTAGTTTCAAGAAGGGCAAGGGCAAGAAAGGGATACTTCATGAAACGGCAAATCAGTTGCTGCTCTAGTGAAGAAACCCAAGGTTGAACCCAAACCGAGACTAAGTGCTTACGAAATAAGGGGAACAAATAACGAAGCGTAACTACCCTAGATACTTGGTAGATGAGAAGGTCGGCAAGGACTGTAAGTATATTGGATATACATTATAATGTGTACTTTACTAGTACTCGTAGTAGCACCAGGGTATTAAAATACCGGTTCGGTTGCGAAGTGTTAGTAACTCTTGAAATTAAAAGCTACGGAATAAACGGAGACTAGCTGAAGGTGAGATGACGATATGTGTTGGAAGTGTTTCCAAGGTTGATGTGATCAAGCATCGCATGCTCCCTCTACCATCGAGATTGGTGTTAATCCTAAATAATTGTTATTTGGTGTTTGCGTTGAGCATAGACATGATTGGATTATGTTTATCGCAATACGGTTATTCATTTAAGGAGAATAATGGTTACTTTGCTTATTTGAATAATACCTTCAATGGTCTTGCACCTAAAATGAATGGTTTATTGAATCTCGATCGTAGTGATACACATGTTCATGCCAAAAGATATATGATAGTAATGATAGTACCACATACTTGTGGCACTGCCATTTGAGTCATATTGGTATAAAACGCGTGAAGATGCTCCATGTTGATGGATCTTTGGACTCAGTCGTTTTTTGAAAAGTTTGAGACATGCGAACCATGCCTATTGGTTTATACGCATGAAGAAACTCCATGCAGATGGATCGTTTGGACTCGCTTGATTTTGAATCACTTGAGACATGCAAATCATACCACATGGGCAAGATGACTGAAAGGCTTCATTTTCAGTGAGATGAAACAAGAGAGCAACTTGTTGGAAGTAATACATTTGATGCGTGCAATCCAATGAGTGCTGAGGCACGTAGTGAATATCGGTATGCTCTTACTTCACAGATGATTTGAGTAGATTCTAAGTATATTTACTTGATGAAACACAAGTCTGAATTATTGAAAGGTTCAAGTAATTTTAGAGTGAAGTTGAAGATCGTCGTGACAAGAGGATAAAAAGTCTATGATATGATCATAGAGATGAATATCCGAGTTACGTGTTTGGTACACAATTAAGACATTGTGGAAATTGTTTCACAACTAATGCCGCATGGAACACCATATTGTGATGGTGTGTCCGAACATCATAGTCGCACCCTATTGGATGTGGTGCATACCATGATGTCTCTTACCGAATTACCACTACCGTTTATGGGTTAGGCATTAGAGACAACCGCATTCACTTTAAATAGGGCACCACGTAATTCCGTTGAGATGACACCGTATGAACTATGGTTTAGAGAAACCTAAGTTGTCATTTCTTAAAAGTTTGGGGCTGCGACGCTTATGTGAAAAAGGTTTAGCCTGGTAAGCTCGAACCCAAAGCGGATAAATGCATCTTCATAGGACACCCAAAACAGTTGGGTATACCTCCTATTTCGGATCCGGAACCAAAAGTGATTGTTTCTAGAAACGGGTCCTTTCTCGAGAAAAAGTTTCTCTCGAAATAATTGGGTGGGAGGATGGTGGAGACTTGATGAGGTTATTGAACTGTCACTTCAACCAGTGTGTAGCAGGGCACATGAAGTTGTTCCTGTAGTGCCTACACCAATTGAAGTGGAAGCTGATGATAGTGATCATGAAACTTCGGATCAAGTCACTACCAAACCTCGTAGGTCAACAAGGATGCGTACTATTTCAGAGTGGTACGTAATCTTGTCTTGGAGGTCATGTTGCTAGACAACAATGAACCTACGAGCTATGGAGAAGCGATTGTGGGCCCGAATTCTGACAAATGGCTCGAGGCCATAAAATTCGAGAGGATCCATGTGTGAAAACAAAGTATAGACTTTGGAAGAACTACTTGATGGTCGTAAGGCTATTAGGTACAGATGGATTTTAAAAGGAAGACAGACAATGATGGTAAGTATCACCATTAAGAAAGCGTGACTTGTCGTTAAGATGTTTTCCGACAAGTTCAAGGAGTTGACTACGGTGAGACTTTCTCACTCGTAGTGATGCTAAGAGTCTGTTGGAATTGTATTAGCAGTTACTGCATTATTTATGAAATCTTGTAGATAGGATGTCAAAACATTGTTTCCTCGAGAATTTTCTTGAGGAAAGATTGTATGTGATACAACCATAAGGTTTTTGTCAATCCTAAAATATGCTAACAAGTATGCAAAGCTCCAGCAATCCTTCTAAGGACTAGAGTAAGCATCTCGGAGTTGGAATATGCGCTTTGATGAAACGATCAAAGATTTGGGGTTTATACAAAGTTTATGAGAAACTTGTATTTCCAAAGAAGTGAGTGGGAGCACTATAGAATTTCTAATGAGTATATGTTGTTGACATATACTTGATCAGAAATGATGTAGAATTTCCGGAAAGCATATAGGGTTATTTGAAAAGTGTTTTTCAATGGAAAACCTGGATTAAGCTACTTGAACATTGAGCATCAAGATTTATAAGGATAGATCAAAAACGCTTAATAGTACTTTCAAATGAATACATACCATGACAAGATTTTGAAGGAGTTCAAATAGATCAGCAAAGAAGGAGTTTTTGGCTGTGTTATAAGGTGTGAGCATTGAGTAAGACTCAAGATCTGACCACGGCAGAAGAGAGAGAAAGGACGAAGGTCATCCCCTATGCTTTAGAAGTAGGCTCTACAGTATGCTATGCTATGTACCGCACCTGAAGTGTGCCTTGCCATGAGTCAATCAAGGGGTACAAGAGTGATCCGGGAATGGATCACATGACAGTGGTCAAACTTATCCTTAGTAACTAGTGGACTAAGGAATTTTCTCGATTATGGAGGTGGTAAAAGAGTTCGTCGTAAAGGGTTACATCGATGCAAACTTTGACACCAATCCGGATGACTCTGAGTAGTAAACCGGATTCATATAGTAGATAAGTTATTTGGAATAGCTTCAAGTAGCACATGGTAGCTGCATCTACAAGATGACATAGAGATTTGTAAAGCACACATGGATCTGGAAGGTTCAGACCCGTTGACTAATAACCTCTCTCACAAGCAAGATATGATCAAACCCCATCGGTGTTGGATTCATTACAATCACATAGTGATGTTAACTAGATTATTGACTCTAGTGCAAGTGGGAGACTGTTGGAAATATGCCCTAGAGGCAATAATAAAATGGTTATTATTGTATTTCCTTGTTCATGATAATTGTCTATTGTTCATGCTATAATTGTATTATTAACTGGAAACCATAGTACATGTGTGAATACATAGACCACAACATGTCCCTAGTGAGCCTCTAGTTGACTAGCTCGTTGATCAATAGATCGTTATCGTTTCCTGACCATGGACATTAGTTATTATTTATAACGGGATCACATCATTAGGAGAATGATGTGATGGACAAGACCCAATCCTAAGCATAGCACAAGATCGTGTAGTTCGTTTGCTAGAAGCTTTTCTAATGTCAAGTATCATTTCCTTATACTATGAGATTGTGCAACTCCCGGATACCGTAGGAATGCTTTGGGTGTACCAAACGTCACAACGTAACTGGGTGGCTATAAAGGTGCACTACAGGTATCTCCAAAAGTGTCTGTTGGGTTGGCACGAATCGAGACAGGGATTTGTCACTCCGTATGACGGAGAGGTATCTCTGGGCCCACTCGGTAATGCATCATCATAATGAGCTCAATGTGACTCAGTAGTTAGTCGCGGGATTATGCATTACGAAACGAGTAAAGTGACTTGCCGGTAACGATATTGAACGAGGTATTGGGATACCGACGATCGAATCTCGGGCAAATAACCTGCCGATTGACAAAGGGAATTGTATACAGGATTGATTGAATCCCCGACATCGTGGTTCATCCGATGAGATCATCCTGGAACATTTGGGAGCCAACATGGGTATCCAGATCCAGCTGTTGGTTATTGGCCAGAGAGCTGTCTCGGTCATGTCTGCATGATTCCCGAACCCGTAGGGTCTACACACTTAAGGTTCGGTGATGCTATAGTTGTTATGGGAATTAGTGTGCGGTTACTGAATGTTGTTCGGAGTCCCGGATGAGATCCCGGACGTCACGAGGAGTTCCGGAATGGTCTGGAGGTAAAGATTTATATATGGGAAGCCCTATTTTGGCCACCGAAAAATGTTCGGGATTTTTTGGTATTGTACCGGGAAGGTTCTAGAAGGTTCCGGAGTGGGGCCCACCTGCATGGGGGGACCCACATGAACGTGGGTAGTGGGGGCAAGGCCCCACACCCTTGGTCAAGGTGCACCAAGATCCCCCCCCCCTTTGAAGGAATAAGATCATATCCCGAAGGGATAAGATCAAGATCCCTAAAAAAGGGGGATAACAATCGGTGGGGAAGGCAAATGATGGGATTTCTTTCCCCCACCTTTGCCAACGCCCCAATGGACTTGGAGGGTAAGAAACCAGCCCCCTCCACCCCTATATATAGTGGGGAGGCGCATGGGAGCCGCAGCCCTTCCGCTGGCGCAGCCCTCTCCCTCCCCAACACCTCCGTAGTAGTAGTAGTGCTTGTCGAAGCCCTGCCGGAGAACTGCAAGCTCCACCACCACGCCGTCGTGCTGCCGGAGCTCTCCCTCAACTTCTACTCTCCCCTTGCTGGATCAAGAAGGAGGAGACATCCTCGGGCTGTACGTGTGTTGAACGCGGAGGCACCGTTGTTCGGCGCTTAGATCGGAATCAACCGCGATCTGAATGGCTGCGAGTACGACTCCTTCATCCACATTCTTGTAACGCTTCTGCATCACGATCTTCAAGGGTATGAAGATGCACTCCCCTCTCTCTCGTGGCTAGTCTCTCCATAGATTGATCTTGGTGATGCATATAATTTTTTTTAATTTCTGCAACGATCCCCAACACTTTAACATTGGCATCACCAGATTGCCGGTTATCCCATGTGTAGGGGACACTGGACCAACCTAAATCCTGCAGCGCACATTCATCAGTGACTTCACGAAATGCTCTCATTTGCCATTCCGGTCTCACCATCCGACTGAAGTGCTCGTCCCCATCAAGGGTTTCGTTAAAATCACCCATGCATAGCCAATCTGCATGCGGAAGATTATGTAGGGTACGGAGGAACCGCCAACTGTGGTGTCTGTTTTCAGCTCGTGGCGCTCCATAAAATCCAGTAAATCTCCAACTCACCGAAACATCCAATGAATCACGCACCAAAACATTAATGTGGGCTGAACCGTAATTCTTGAGTTCTACTGTGACATCTTTGGACCAGAAGAGACCCAGGCCTTGCTACCTCTTGAGCATGCGTTGGTTTTCCCTTGAAGAGGAAAGGGTGATGCAGCAAGTAGCGTAAGTATTTCCCTCAGTTTTTGAGAAACAAGGTATCAATCCAGTAGGAGACTACACGCAAATCCCTAATACCTGCATAAACAATTAAGAACCTTGCAACCAGCGCGATAAAGGGGTTGTCAATCCCTTCACGGCCACTTGCAAAAGTGAGATCTGATAAAGATAATAAGATAAATATTTTTGGTATTTTTGTTGTATAGATTGAAAAGTAAAGATTGCAAAATAAACGGCGACAGAAATAGCTAGTTGACGGGAGATTAATATGATGGAAAATAGACCCGGGGGCCATAGGTTTCACTAGTGGCTTCTCTCAAGATAGCATATTTTACGGTGGGTGAACAAATTACTATCGAGTAATTGATAGAAAAGCGCATAGTTATGAGAATATCTAGGCATGATCATGAACATAGGCATCACGTCTGTGTCAAGTAGACCGAAACGATTCTGCATCTACTACTATTACTCCACACATTGACCACTATCCAGCATGCATTTAGAGTATTAAGTTCATAAGAACAGAGTAACGCATTAGGCAAGATGACATGATGTAGAGGGATAAACTCAAGCAATATGGTATAAACCCCATCTTTTTATCCTCGATGGCAACAATACAATACATGCCTTGCTGCCCTAACATCCTTTGGGAAAGGACATCGCAAGATTGAACCCAAAGCTAAGCACTTCTCCCATTGCAAGAAAGATCAATCTAGTAGGCCAAACCAAACTGATAATTCGAAGAGACTTGCAAAGATATCAAATCATGCATATAAGAATTCAGAGAAGAATCAAATATTGTTCATAGATAATCTTGATCATAAACCAATAATTCATCGGATCTCGACAAACACACCGCAAAAAGTATTACATTGAATAGATCTCCAAGAGAATCGAGGAGAACTTTGTATTGAGATCCAAAGAGAGAGAAGAAGCCATCTAGCTAATAACTATGGACCCGAAGGTCTGTGGTAAACTACTCACACATCATCGGAGAGGCCGTGGTGTTGATGTAGAGGCCCTCCGTGATCGATTCCCCCTCCGGCGGAGCGCCGGAAAAGGCCCCAAGGTGGGATCTCACGGGTACAGAAGGTTGCGGCGGTGGAAAAAGTGTTTCGTGGCTCCCCTGGATGTTTTCTTGGTATAAGAGTATATATAGGAGAAAGAAGTAGGTCGGTGGAGCTGCGAGGGGCCCACGTGGATGGGGGCGCGCCCTCATGCCTCGTGGCATCCTCACTGCATCCTTGACGTCCACTCCAAGTCTCCTGGATTGCGTTTGTTACAAAAATGATCCTCGCGAAGGTTTCATTCCGTTTGGATTCCGTTTGATATTCCTTTTCTGCGAAACACTGAAATAGGCAAAAAAAAAGAGTAATTTGCACTGGGCCTTCGGTTAATAGGTTAGTCCCAAAAATAATATAAAAAGGTATATTAAAGCCCATTAAACATCCAAAACAGATAATATAATAGCATGGAACAATCAAAAATTATAGATACGTTGGAGACGTATTAGGCCTCCACTTAATCGACGCTATCAACAGCAAAGCAACCAACAAACCCTAAGGTCTGCTGAAGTCTCTTCACACATTTCCCTCTGATCTTTGTTTCCATAACAAAAGCCAGACCGGGTCCTTCTTGCTTCACAACATTGCGAAGCTTTCGAACTGCCTCGGGGTTCCCAAGCCCCCGGCAGTTCAAATTAAGCATATCATTGGGATGGGCAGGGTTGTCCAGCAGTGATAGAGGCGGGTGTCCCGATCTTTCGATGAGATGATAACTATCGATTTGGTGGAGTCGACTTTGACGATCCGACTACAAACGTGCACGACGTTGCGCCTTAGCAATCGCTAAACCAACTCCGAGAGGTTATTGACCACGCTGGAGCACGATCAACCTGACCACGAAGGTCTATTCCTGCAAGCAATCGAAGAACAAGCAAGAATATGATAAAGCAATCTGAATATTACGAATATATATGAAGTATTGATAATGGTGGGGATCCGTAAGCGGCCTTGGTGCAGTCGTTGGACACAAACGAAGTACACGAAGTAGCAAAGGATAACTATTAACTAAACAAATCACAAGGAAAAATATACTAAAAGGATCTACAAATAAATGAGCAACGGGTGGCGGCCAAGGAGGTGGGAGGACGTCCCAAGGCAGCCTAACACTAACCCTAGGTTGTACAAGGCCAATGGGCCCAAGTGGAGGTGACGTAACACCTTTGGACTTGTAGTTTGACTCGGACTCTGCTGCAGCATCAGATTGTTTCGTCCATAACTCAATGCTCCTGACGGATTTTAAGGTGATTCCAGTTGGGTTGGAAAGTGCACGAAATCTATTTTCCAACAAAAAAAAGAATCAACCAATTTGGAGTCCGTATGAAAAAGTTATTGATGTTTTGAGTCAGGTATGTCTGTGCAGTCCGAATCTGAGTCCGTAACGTGAGAGACTTGGACTCTATCTTCTCTTGGGCCAAAAGTGACGTGAGAGAACTTTTTGAACAGCAGGTAAACATCTCTTTCTCCCTTATCTTCATATGTGGATTGTACAAATGTCCCATACACCTACAATTAGACATGGCACAAAAGTTTGTGAAGTATTTTTGTCTGGATGACATAAATAAATTATTGCATAGTTTGCATTAGAAATCACCTCACAAATATACATGTATGCAATATTTTTGGTCGTATCCAAGGTAGTCATGTCCTCATCATCCTCCCCTTCTTGAAAACAAAGCCGTCCTCGGCGTTGCTTAGTCTTAAATATGGCTAACAAAAGAGACAAGGTGTACATGTTGTATATGTATATGTCATCCATTTTTACTTCCCTTGATTTTTGCACATATGGCACACGAATAGATGAGTAACTTCCATAGTTCATAAAATCTAAAGCCAAAACATTATCACAAGAAGTAGAAGGCATGAAAATATTACAACTCAGTTTGCACATATAAGTGAAGCTCTTATTCATTTCAAAAGATTGACAATGTTCATCATTAAACCATCCCAACATTGGTGAATAAACCTTACTTGCATCAAGTTTACATGCTACAACATGCTTAAATAAGCAAACATGCAATAAGTCATTCGACACAGAATCATCACCAAGATTAGAGGTCATATCAAAATGATTAAACATTGATTCTTTTGCATCAACTATTAATTCAATGGGTGCACTCAAAATTGTTGGTATTTCAGTTGTTTGATCACATGATGCATTCATGATAGTAACATAATTCTCTAAAATAGGTGGCGTGCTCAAATCAACAGGTAACTCAACACATGATGTATTTACGTTAATTAGGCATGCATCATTCCCATGTGAAGTTATATCATCAATACCTTTACTGTTACCTTGTCGCAAAGACGTAGCTGATGTAGGTATGGACAATGACAATATATCATACACTTGAGATGATGTCGCGCTCACAATCTGAGGTGGGGCTGCTCTAGTAGGTGCACCGGTGAAGGAACCAACCGGCGGTGGTGAGCATGAACTGGAATAGTAGTTGTTGTAGTCACCCAATGCATCCTCATGTATCTGTCTCTCAAAGATACAAGCGCGAACATACATACCAATAATGGAACGAGGAATATAGTGAAATCTTGCATGGATATCATGGTTCAAACCACCAAAAAATCTATTCATTGTATCATCCTCAGATTCTTCTATGTCACAATGATGCATATAAGATTTGAACTCTTTGTAGTAAGCATGAACAGTGTTCTTGCCTTGTTTTAATTGTTCCAATTTACTGAAGCAATTCTGACGATAGTAAGGAGGAAAAAATTGTTGTCTCATTACAGCTTTCAAAACTTTCCAAGTTGTGGGTTGGTTATCAATGTTTTTCTTACAATGTACACTCCACCAAACAGAAGCAAAAGCAGTAAATGCTCTAGTGGTAGCTCGTATTCTCTCAAGTTGAAAAATCATGGTGACTAAAAACTTCTTCTAATTCAAGCTCCCAAGCTAGATAAATAGCAGGATTAAATCTACCCTCAAATGATGATAAAGACATACCCTGACCATATGCTTGTGTATGTTGTCCCAACTCTCGTGATGATGAAGATGTGTCCGTCGTCCAAGAACTTCTATCTCCGGAACCTGTCATGATTAGTAGAAACAATAAACAAAATTCGATAATAATGTTCCTATGAACTACTAGGATGTGGTTGTAAAGTGCTCACAGTAAAGCAAATATTAGTATCTTACAAGTTCTTACCATGCGGCAGGTGGTGACACGCAACCAGCGGTGTCAAGTAACTACGAAGATTGTGTAAAGCGATTGCCGGGGAACGTCACGATACACGGTGTAGAAACATGTGGAGCTGGGTTGGATATATATGGTAGCAAAAAAATTAGCAATAATCAATACAAAGATGCAATGTTGAATAAACGCTCAACGACAGCATCTGTGTCTGGTCCTAGGCTAGACCGGACTAGAGACGCGAGCCTAGAACACTAATGAGGTCACGGCATAGCACAACTAGCATCAATGAAGGATAATAAGTAGCTCGACAGCAAGATATAAGTGAAGATCACAACGGAAGTAAAGATAATGATGAAAAACAAGCGCCAAGGTGATATACAACAACTCTCTCTCCAATTTTCCTCTTGAACAGTTTGAGCCAATTTTCTGATAACTTTTTCAAAGAATGCTACTAACTCAAGCTTTCCAATGCAAAAAGAATCACTCAATTCCGAGTTGATATGAGGAGTCAAAAATTCTAAAACTGGTTTGAAAAACTGGAATAAGCTGTGTTCACGAACTTCGGAGGGCAAAAGACCTATTTAGAAGCCGATTTTGAGGTGCCAAATATTGAATAAGCTTCGCAACTATTTAGATGCGGCTCGTCTCTAGCTTTAATTTGAGTACTCATGAGCCAAAAGCGGACTTCAGATGAGGAAGTTATGCCTGTTTTGATCGAATAAAGTGCATAAAGCGATTCCAATCCGAATTCAGCTACGAGATTGAGTCTAGATAGATCCGAACTTTGTTTTTTTTTCTTTTTTCTCACACTTTTTTCCTTTTTCTTTCTCTCTTTTTTTTCTCTGACTTTTTTTTTACTTTTTTTCTCTCTTTTTCTCTCTCTCACTCTTTCCAAACAAACTAGATAAGATGCAGATTGGATCAAGTGAAGATGTGAACGATCTCAACTATGATTATGACAATGAACGGTGGGTAGCACGTGGTGGAAATTGATGGATGGATGGTGGTCAACGGAAGGGATAACGATGCAGCGGCGGCGTGACTAATGTGAACAGAACTTGAAACTCTAAACGAACTAGACACTAAGACCAGCAACTCGACACGACGATGCAACCAATAATTCAATAATGCAAACAATGAAAAGAAAACTGCAAAGGCTCAGACTGGCTTGGACAAAGGATAAATAGATCTAACTTTTTTTGTGGCTTTTTGTAACGCCCGGATAATCATGCTACAGTAATCTCACGTTGATGGTGCCACGTCACCTCTGTCACTGTAGTTAACCACGGGTTAATTCAAAACTGTTTCGAAATTCAAATTCAAATTTATGATAGCAATAAAAGTTTTCAAAAATTAAAACTAAATTGTTCGGGGGTTGCCAAATATTGCATCGGTAATTATGGTGAAGTAAACACATTTTTATAGAATGCCTAAATACGTTTAAATGAATTAAAACAGAAAAGAAAATACAAAAGAAAAAAAACCAAACAGAAAACAAAAAAAGGAGAAAACCCTACCCCCCGGGCCAGCCAACCCAACCGGCCGGCCCATTCGGTCACCAGCCCAAGTGGGCAAAGGCCCAGCCGGCCACTCCCTCTCCTTATCCCCCCCGCAAACCCTAGCCCACTCACCGCACCCACACCCCACTCTCCCCACGACGCCCTCCCTCCTCTCTCCCGATCTGGATCGGGATCCAGAGGAGGCCGTCGCCGCCGAACGCCTTCCCGTCCTCCTCCTCGCCGGGTCTTCCCGACCGCCACGCCCACGCCTGCTGTTGCCCTACTCCCCGTGAGCGCCCCTTCCTTCCCCTTTCCCGCGGTCATCGCGCTCGCTCACCGTCGCCCGCGCTGCCGGGACCGTCCGTCCCGTGCTCACTCGCAGCCTCCCGCGTTCGTGCGCCCGAGCCATCCCGTCATGCCGCCTCGCCGTCTGCTGACGGCCACCCAGGGCGCACCTCACCTCGCCGCCTCTGCGTGGCCACGGCCCGTCGCGGTTCGCCAGCGTGAACCGCGTCACCCGCGCGGGCCATGACCTCTGCCATGGCGCCTCTGCTGCCAGCGGCTCCTCCAGCTCAGCCGCGCCCCAAGCTGCCGCGGCCGTGGCTCCCGTCGCCGGTGGCTCGCCCGCGTCGGCCATCCCGCCACCGTGCCCCCCACTTCCCGGCCTCCTGCTCGCCTACTTGCCTGGGCGTTGGCACCTCGCCGGGTCACGGCCCGCCTCACGCCAGGCCAGAGGCGTAGCCGGGCCGCCTGACGGGTGCCTCGCCTGCTGACCCGCCCGCCATTGGCCTAATGCCAGTGACAACGGGCCCCTGTTGCCCTGGCTTAAAAAAAAGAATTAAAAAATTATATTAAATAAATAAATAAATAATAATTAAAATATTAATTAGTTAATTAAGTAATTAATTAAGTTAATTAATCCTGATTAGATTAACCTAATCACTAATTAAATTAACTAATCTGTAATTAACCTAAACAGAGAATGACAGGTGGGTCCCACTGGACCCACACGTCAGGTTGACCAGATCAATGGTCAACATTGACTGCTGACATCACTCTGATGTCATGCTGACGTCATCATTTACTATTTTGGATAATGTTGGGATAAATAATTAATTAAATTCCAGAAATTAATAAAATCTTTAGAAAATCATATCTTTTAATCGTGAACTTTCGGATTAAAATATTTTCAACATGAAAGTTGCTCGTAACGACGAGGCGAATCCGGATACGCAATTGCTCGTCCGCCACACACCCCTAACCTATTGAACCCGCAACTCCCCGGCTCCTTCCGCCGAAAACCACGAAACCCGGGGATATTTTCCGGATGTTTCTTAACCGGTACCACCTCTTACCACGTTAGGGCACGCCTTAGCATCGTTACTTGTCATGTCATGCATCGATATGCATTTGTTTACATGGTATTCATTGTTTCTTCCCCTCTTCTCTCGGTAGACTACGAGACCGACACAGCTGCTGCCCAGTTCGACTATGGAGTTGACGACCCCGCTCTCTTGCCAGAGCACCCAGGCAAGCCCCCCCTTTGATCACCAGATATCGCCTACTCTTCTCTATACTGCTTGCATTAGAGTAGTGTAGCATATTCTTGCTTTCGATTAATCCTATCTTGCATAGCTTTGTCCTTGCTACTCTTGTTGTTACCTTTACTGCGGTCCTATATGCTTAGTATAGGATGCTAGTATTTTCATCTGTGGCCCTACATTCTTGTCCGTCTCATTGCTATACTATTGGGGCCGAGATCACTCGGGAGGTGATCTCGGGTATATACTATGTACTTATACATGATACATGTGGAGACTAAAGACGGGTCGGCTTGTGGAGCACCCTCGAGTGGATCTTTGAGGCGGAGCGACAGGGCAGGTTGAGACCGCCTAGGAGAGAGGTGGGCACTGCCCTGTTCGCGCTCATGGATACTTAACACGCTTAACGAGATCTTGGTATTTGATCTGAGTTGGCTATGAGCCTATACGCACTAACCATCTACGCGGGAGTAGTTATGGGTATCCCGGCGTCGTGGTATCAGCCGAAGCACTTCGTGACGTCAACGACTGAGCGGCGCGCGCCGAATTGGAATGGAACGCCACTAGGCTAGGTCTGCCTTCGGCCACAGACGCAACATGCGTGTGTGCTCGAGGCGATGGGCCCAGACCCTGCGGCGCTTAGGTTTAGACCGGCGTCTTGGCCTCTCTGTTGAGCCTAGGTGGGGCTGCGGCGTGTTGATCTTCCGCGGCCGGGCATGACCCAGAAAGTGTGTCCGACCAAATGGGATCAAGCGTCTTTGGGTAAGTTGGTGCACCCTGCAGGGAAGTTAATCTATTCGAATAGCCGTGATCTTCGGTAACAGGACGACTTGGAGTTGTACCTTGACCTTATGACAACTAGAACCGGATACTTAATAAAACACACCCTTCCAAGTGCCCGATACAACCGGTGGTCGCTCTCTCTCAGGGAAATGAGGAGGGGATCGCCGGGTAGGGATTATTGCTATGTGATGTTACTTGGAGGACTTCAACCTACCCTCTTCTACCTGTTGCAAGACGAAGGTGACCAGAAGCGTAGTCTTCGATAAGACTAGCTATCCCCCTCTTATTCTGGCATTCTGCAGTTCGGTCCACTGATATGGCCCTTTACACATATATCCATGCATATGTAGTGTAGCTCCTTGCTTGCGAGTACTTTGGATGAGTACTCATGGTTGCCTTGTTCCCCTTTTCCCCTATCTCTACTCGATTGCTGCAACTGCAGACGATGGAGCCAGGAGCCAGACGCCACCGTCGATGGCGACTACTACACGGGAGGCGCCTACTACTACAGCAGCCCGGGCCGACGACGCACTGTGAGTAGCTTAGGAGGATCGAGGCAGGAGGCATGCGCCTCTTCGATCTGTATCCCGCTTTGTGCTAGCCTTCTTAAGGCAAACTTGTTTTAACTTATGTACGTACTCAGATATTGTTGCTTCCACGACTTCGTCTATGATCGAGCACTTGTATTCGAGCCCTCGAGGCCCTGGCTTGTATTATGATGCTTGTATGACTTATTTATGTTTTAGAGTTGTGTTGTGATATCTTCCGTGAGTCTCGATCTTGATCGTACACATTTGCGTGTATGATTAGTGTACGATTGAATCGGGGGCGTCACAAGTTGGTATCAGAGCCGACTGCCTGTAGGAATCCCCCTTCCACACTCCTTGGCCGAAGTCGAGTCTAGACATTACAAAAACTTTTACTAACTTGGTTGTGTGACTTACGGGCCCACGTCGCCATCGGGTGGTACTAGGATCTTTACTCCTCGACCTTCACTCTGGGACTCTGAACTCTCTTCTACTCGGGTTAAACGAATTTACTGACTAACACTAGGATCCCGTGACCACATTCACCCCAAAGTTGGATAAAGCCATAGTTATTCTTTGGAATTGTATTTTGATCAATTTCCACACTGTCATTTGACTCCTTTGAAACATCTTTGTTTTCAGATGGAACCCACGAGGCATGTCGTGCGCCACACGACGGCCATTGGTGCCTCGGGATCACCTGCGGTGCTAGCAGAGATGATGACCTATCTGGGTTATCGCTGGCACCCTGATAACACCGTCTTTGAGGAGTACCAGGACTTTAACCAGAGGCGAAGACCGAGCCATCGTCCACCTCTACTCTCGGGAGTATGACTCCACTCTTGTCTGCACACCGCACATGGTGTTGGGGTGACTATCGATATGGCAGTCCACGATGCTGCTTATGCTGCTCTGACACGTCTTCGTGGAGAGTATCGGGAGTTGGACACCTCCCCCTTCAGGCACATTGCTATCGCATCTGATGTTGGTGAGGAGGGATATGGCAGTCCACGATGCTGCTTATGCTGCTCTGACACGTCTTCGTGGAGAGTATCGGGAGTTGGACACCTCCCCCTTCAGGCACATTGCTATCGCATCTGATGTTGGTGAGGAGGGATACTACATCGCTGCCTACTCCATCGCCACGAGAGAGCCCTTCTACCATCGAACTTTGTTACGCATGCCGATGGGCTGGATCGAGCTAACCGAGCTCTTCGCCACGAGTTGTACACCACCCGTCGGCACCTTTACCGTGCTCGACGCTGTTGCACCCCTTTGTCCGATCCAGAGCTGCTGCTGCTCGCGATCTACCCAGCCAGACCGTGATGCCCAGGGTGTCGGATGGCGGATGTGGGAGGCTACTCTCCGACTTGGCCCTCTTCTACCACCCGAAAGGCCGGGTTACGCACTGAGTATCCGCGGCCCTGTGTCACCGGCGTGGAGGACTATCCGCTGCCACACTACCAGCTTTTCAGGCTACAGCTACCTCCATGATCAGCGTGGGGACTGATGTAGGCTTGCTTGTTATTGTTAGATGCATTCGCATGAGCTGCGTGCCGCCTATGATGTCTTAGTCTATGTCTTGAACTCGTGGTACCGAACTCTATGCATGATCCCTTTTGTATGATATGCCGACTACTATGTAGTTCCTATCGTCGCTTTCATTATGCATGTTTTATCATGAATGATTCTTGTCCTTTGCATATTCTCAAATGCTGAACTACCCTGTTATATATTAGCAGGATGGTTAGACCAGCTGGTCGTGGTCGTGGTGGCAACTTCCCACCACTTTGAGTACATGGCTGGTATGATCCAACAACTTGAGATGAATCGCCAGTTCATGGAGAACATGATGGCTCAGTTCCTCGCCCCAATATGGACCAGCAGCCAAACACAGTAACTCTGCAGGATTTCATGCGCCTCAACCCAAGTGTGTACCGCAGCTCAACCCAGCCTCTGGATGCTGATGACTGGCTCCGTGACATCACCTATGAGATGGAGTCTGCTAATGTAGCCCCCGCCACTATGTCACCTTTGCTTCCTTCTTCTGAAGGGACCATGAGCTCAATGGTGGGACAGCCACGGAGTACTCACCAGCTGGAACAATCATCACTGGCCAGATTTCCAAGTTGCTTTCCGTGCCCGCTTCATCCCTCAAGGAGTCATGGACGGAAGAAGCGTGAGTTCCGCAACCTCACCCAAGGCAACAAGACTATTGAAGCTTATCGTGAGAGTTCCTGGACTTGTCTCGCTATCTTTGAAGAGGACATTGCAAGCGATGCACGCAGACGGGAGAAGTTCCGTGGCGGCCTTCAAGCTGACATCAAGCTCGCACTTCTAGTGCACGACTTTGCTGATTTCGCCACCTTGGTGAACAAAGCTATCAATGTCGAAACTGGTCTGCAGGAATACCAGAGCTCTAACAGGCGCAACCGTGACACGGGCTCATCTTCGGGCCCGTCCTCACAGAAGCGCAAGATATGGATTCCCAACAGCATGTACCAGCCGAATGCACCTGCCCCAATGCAGAGCTATGCTGCACCTCGTCTGCCTACTCCAACTAGGCAGCCAAAGCTTCCAGCTCCACCACCCCAAGCTCCTGTTCCCACCCCAATAATGGTTTGTGCTTGGTGTGGACAACCAGGGCACCGTGCTAGAGAATGCAACCAGAACCAGAATGGTGGCCCTTCCGCGGCCGTGGAAGCAACCAACCCCGCAACAACAATGCCAAGCCTTATGGTCGAGTTCATGCCAACCACGTTGATCCGAACGAAGCTCAAGACCAGCCCGCCATCGTGATGGGTACACTCCTCGTAAATTCAGTACCTGCATCTGTTTTATTCGATTCAGGAGCATCGCATTCATTCATGTCAGAATATTTTGCATACAAGCACGACGTTAAGTGTGAGGAGATGAACTCTTCGGTAGTGGTAAAAACCCCCTTGGGACAATGTCAAACCTCCATGGTTGGCGTCGACGTCCCCGTGGAAATCGAAGGGCTGGAATTCTATGCCTCACCCATTATCCTGAAGACGTCTAACATCGACCTCATTTTGGGGATGGATTGGTTGAAAGCGCATCTTTGCTTCAATCGTTTGCGCCACTAAGACCGTCCATCTGCTACACCCTTCTGATGAAATAATAAGCTACCATGCTCGTCTGGTTCAGAATGCTGAGGCAAGGCTCTATGCATTGAATGCATTGAACGCCGCACCCCTCGAGGGCATTGAAAACATTCATGTCATTCGCGACTTCCAGGACGTCTTTCCTGAAGAACTTCCAGGGATCCCCCCTGCTAGAGCTGTTGAATTCGTCATCGACTTGAAACCAGGCACCACTCCTATAGCCAAGCGACCCTACAAGATGCCGCCAAGATGAACTCCTTGAGCTCAAGGAGGAAATCGGCAAGTCTCTTCAGATGGTTTCATTACGCCCAAGTTGCTCTCCTTGGGGAGCACCTTCTCTCTTTGTCAAGAAGAAGGATGGGACAAACCGATTGGTCCAAGACTACCGTCCTATAAACCAAGCTACCATTCGAATAAGTATCCTCTTCCTCGGATCAATGATCCGTATGATCAACTCATTTGGTTCATCAGTGTCCTCTAAACTCGACTTGAGGTTGGGTTACCACCAGATCCGTGTTCGCGAAGAGGATATCCCAAAGACCGCATTCATGACTCGTTATGGTTCATGCGAGTACACCGTCATGTCTTTCGGCTTAACCAATGCTCCAGCCACCTTCTCTCGCCTGATGAACTATATATTCATGGATTACCTCGAAAAGTTCGTTGTGGTTTATCTGGATGATATCCTGATATTTTCCAAGAATGAAGAAGAACATCTTTGAACATCTTCGTCTTGTCTTTGGAAAAGCTACGAGAGCATCGACTATATGCCAAGTTCTCCAAGTGTGAATTACGGCTTCCAAGTGACCTATCTCGGGCATGTCATCTCTAAGGATGGTATTGCCGTCAACCTGAACGAGTTCAGGCTATTCTTGATTGGACTCCTCCGAAGAATGTCAAGCAAGTCAGAAGTTTTCTCGGTCTCGCCAGCTATTGCCATCGATTCGTCGAGAACTTCTCCAAGATTGCCAGGCCTCTGACTAACCTGCTGCATAAGGGCATCAAGTTCCAATGGACAGATAAATGTCAGGAAAGTTTCCAGGCACTCAAAGACAAGTTGACTTCTGCCCCAGTACTAGCTCCTCCTGATACTAAGAAGGACTTCGTCATTTACTGCGACGCTTCCCGTCAAGGATTAGGCTGTGTCCTAATGCAAGAGCGCAAAGTGGTTGCTTATGCCTCTCGGCAATTGCGCCTCACGAAGAGAACTACCCAATTCGCGACCTCGAACTTCTTGATGTCATTCATGCACTAAAGCGGTGGCGACATTACCTTCTCGGTAATCGTTGCGAGATCTTCACCGACCACCAAAGTCTGAAGTCTGTTTACTCAGCCAGGACCTGAACCTCCGTCGTGAGAGATGGATGGAGACTGCAGAACTTTGATTTGGGTATTTCCTATACCCCGAGCAAGGCTAATGTAATGGCTGATGCTTTAAGCCGCAAGTCTTCTGCAGCCACCTCCAGATTCACAAGGTTCAGCCCTCACTTGTTGAAGAGTTAGAAGCTGAACCTCCATATTGTTCCTCCGGTGCACTCGCTCCCCTCCTCCGAAGTTCCGCAAGATGAATCTCCGTGTTGTTTCCCGGGGTTCCCTCTATACCTGGCTGTCGAACCCGATCTCGTGAGCTCCATCAAGACAATGCAGGGATATGACTCTGAAGTCTACAAGATTAAGAGAGACCTCAAAGAAGGAAAGCCCTCATTCTTCACTATTGCCGATGATGGCGCCTTGTACTTCAAAGGCCGCCTAGTGGTGACGTGTAAGAAGGAAAACCTGAATATGACTCAGGAGGTTATGAAAGAAGCTCATGATACGCCTCTATGTATCCATCCTGGTAGTACCAAGATGTACCAAGACATTCGTCAGAGATTCTGGTGGTCTAATATGAAGCAAGACATTGCTCGTTATGTTCTTGAATGTGACGTTTGCCGTCGTATCAAAGCGAGAACATCAAAGGCCTCTTTGGGACTCTGCAACCTATCTCTATTCACGAATGGAAATGGGACCATGTTGAGATGGACTTCGTCACCGGATTTCCCAAGTCGCAGAAAGGTAATGATGATATTCTTGTCGTCATTGACCGCTTTCTAAAGTTGCACATTTTACGGCGGTCAAAGAAAGCGATCAACGCTAGTCAGCTTGCAACTCTCTATATGTCCGTAATTGTTTCACTTCACGGTATTCCACTGGTTATCGGTTCGGACCGTGGCAGCTTATTCACTTCAAGATTCTGGGCAAGTTTCAAGAAGCTATGGGGACTCACTTATCTTTCAAGATCTGCGTTTCATCCATGATCACAAGGGCAAGTTGAACGTGTCAACCAAGTTCTCGAAGACATGCTTCGAGCTTGTGTTATTTCCTTCGCAAGAAATGGGAGGAATCTCTCCGTATGCTGAGTTCTCTTATAATAATAGCTATCAAGCTAGTGCGAAGATGGACCCCTTGAAGTGTTATATGGACGAAAGTGCCGAACCCCTCTGAACCGGTCGAAGCGGGAACGCCCACTCTTCGGTCCGGATATTATCCAACATGCCGAAGAACAAGTACTGCATTATTCGCGAGAATCTCAAGACTGCTGGTCTCGTCAAAAAGAGTAATTATGACCGTCATCATAAAGACATGGTCTATCAACTTTGGCGAAAAGGCCTATCTTCGCTTTACACCAATGAAGGGTGCTCACCGCTTCGGGTCAAGGGCAAGCTTAGCTCCTCGCTATATTGGCCCATTCACTATTACGGAAAGGCGTGGAAAAGTGGCATATCAAGCTGGAGCTTCCGTCGAACCTTTCTCGTGTTCACGATGTGTTCCACGTGTCACAACTCCGACGCTGCTTCAAGGACCCAATCCGGCGGTGGACCATGAAGTGCTCGAATTGCAACAGGACCTCTCCTATAAAGAGCATCCGGTCCGCATTCTCGACCAAGCTGAACGCCGCACACGCCGGAAGGCGATCAAGTTCCTCAAGGTCCGATGGTCGAATCACTCAAGACGAAGCCACCGGGAACGCGAGGATCGTCTTCGTGATGAATACCCCGCACTGTTTCCTCCTACCTCCTAAATCTCGGGACGAGATTTCTTGTAGTGGAGGAGATTTGTAACGCCCGGATAATCATGCTACAGTAATGTCACGTTGATCGTGCCACGTCACCTCTATCACTGTAGTTAACCACGGGTTAATTCAAAACTGTTTCGAAATTCAAATTCAAATTTATGATAGCAATAAAAGTTTTCAAAAATTAAAACTAAATTGTTCGGGGTTGCCAAATATTGCATCGGTAATTATGGTGAAGTAAACACATTTTTATAAAATGCCTAAATACGTTTAAATGAATTAAAATAGAAAAGAAAATACAAAAGAAAAAAAACCAAACAGAAAACAAAAAAAGGAGAAAACCCTCCCCCCCGGGCCAGCCGACCCAACTGGCCGGCCCATTCGGCCACCGGCCCAACTGGGCAAAGGCCCAGCCGGCCACTCCCTCTCCTTATCCCCCCCGCAAACCCTAGCCCACTCACCGCACCCACACCCCACTCTCCCCCCGCCGCCCTCCCGCCTCTCTCGATCTGGATCGGGATCCAGGAGGCCGTCGCCAAACGCCTTCCCGTCCTCCTCCTCGCCGGTCTTCCCGACCGCCACACGCCATTGCCCGTTGCCCTACTCCCGCCGTGAGCGCCTTCTTCCTTCCCTTTCCCGCGGTCACCGCCACAGCGCTCCGGCGCCACCGTCGCCGCGCACCGCGCCGGACGGCCCGTCCCTGCTCACTCGCAGCCTCCCTGCGTTCGTCGCACCGAGCCATCCCGTCGCCTCGTCGTAAATGCTGCAGCCACCGGCGCACCTCACCTCGCCGCCTCTGCGTGGCCACGGCCCGTCGCGGTTCGCCCGTCGTGAACCGTGTCACCCGCCAGCGCCCATGACCTCTGCTGGCGCCTCCCCGGCTGCCCAGCGGCTCCTCCAGCTCCGACCGCGCCCCAAGCTGCTTTGCGGCCTCCCGTCGCCGGTGGCCTCGCCCGTCGGCCATCCCGACCACCGTGCCCCCACTTCCCGGCCTCCCGTTCGGCCCTCAGCCTGGCGTCGGCACCTCGCCGGGTCACGGCCTCGCTCCCACCTTTCGAGCGGGGCGCGGCGGCCGCCCGACAGTGCTGCCAGATTGACCCGCCCCGCCCCGCTGGCCTAATGCCACTGACAGCGGGCCCCTGTTGCCCTGGCTTAAAAAAAGAAAAGAATTAAAAAATTATATTAAATAAATAAATAAATAATAATTAAAATATTAATTAGTTAATTAAGTAATTAATTAAGTTAATTAATCCTGATTAGATTAACCTAATCACTAATTAAATTAACTAATCTGTAATTAACCTAAACAGAGAATGACAGTGGGTCCCACTTTGGACCCACACGTCAGTTGACCAGGTCAATGGTCGGCGTTGATCACGACATCACTCACGATGTCATCTTTGACGTCATCATTTACTATTACGGATAATGTTGGAATAAATAATTAATTAAATTTCAGAAATTAATAAAATCTTTAGAAAATCATATCTTTTAATCCGTAACTCGGATTAAAATATTTTCAACATGAAAGTTGCTCGAGCGACGAGACGAAATCCGGATACGCAATCCGCTCGTACGCCACACACCTAACCTATCGAACCCGCAACTTTCCCCGGCTCCTCTGGAAAACATGAAACCACAGGGATATTTTCCGGATGTTTCTTAACCGGTACCACCTCATACCACGTTAGGGCACGCCTAGCATCGTTACTTGTCATGTCATGCATCGATATGCATCTGTTTACATGGTATTCATTGTTTCTTCCCCTCTTCTCTACGGTAGACTACGAGGCCAAACCTGCTGCTGCTTGATTCGACTACGGAGTTGTGACCCTCTCTCTTCCAGAGCAACTAGGCAAGCCCCCTTTGATCACCAGATATCGCCTACTCTTCTCTATATCGCTTGCATTAGAGTAGTGTAGCATGTTACCGCTTTCGATTAATCCTATCTCGCTGCATAACTTTGTCCTTGCTACTACTGTTGTTACCTTTACTGCAGTCCTATATGCTTAGTATAGGATGCTAGTATTTTCATCTGTGGCCCTACATTCTTGTCAAATGCTGTCATTGCTATACTATTGGGCCGAGATCACTCGGGAGGTGATCTCGGGTATATACTATGTACTTATACATGATACATGTGGAGACTAAAGACGGGTCGGCTTGTGGAGCACCCTCGAGTGGATCTTTGAGGCGGAGCGACAGGGCAGGTTGAGACCGCCTAGGAGAGAGGTGGGCCTGGCCCTGCTCGGGCGTTCATGGATACTTAACACGCTTAACGAGATCTTGGTATTTGATCTCGAGTTGGCTACGAGCCTATACGCACTAACCATCTACGGGAGTAGTTATGGGTATCCCGGCATCGTGGTATCACCGGCACTTCGTGACGTCGAATCGAGCGCGGCCGAATTGGACTGGAACACCACTAGGCTAGGTCTGCTTCCGGCCACAGACGCGAACGCAGGTGTGCTTTCAGGCGATGGGCCTGCACCCTGCCGCTTTAGGTTTAGACCGGCGTCTTGGCCTCTGTTGAGCCTAGGTGGGGCTGCGACGTGTTGATCTTCCGCGGCCGGGCATGACCCGGGAAAGTGTGTCCGGCCAAATGGGATCAAGCGTGTTGGGTAAGTTGGTGCACCCCTGCAGGGAAGTTAATCTATTCGAATAACCGTGATCTTGATAGCAGACGACTTGGAGTTGTACCTTGACCTTATGACAACTAGAACCGGATACTTAATAAAACACACCCTTCCAAGTGCCCGATACAACCGGTGGTCGCTCTCTCTCGTGGCAATGAGGAGGGATCGCCGGTAGGATTATTGCTATGTGATGTTACTTGGAGGACTTCAACATACCCTCTTCTACCTGTTGCAAGGCGAAGGTGACGAAGCGTAGTCTTCGATAAGACTAGCTATCCCCCTCTTATTACGGCATTACGCAGCCACCCACCGATATGGCCCTTTACACATATATCCATGCATATGTAGTGTAGCTCCTTGCTTGCAGTACTTTGGATGAGTACTCACGGTTGCCTTGTTCCCCTTTTCCCTATCTCTACTCGATTGCTGCAACAGACGATGGAGCCCAGGAGCCATACGCCACCGTCGATGGCGACTACTACACCGGAGGCGCCTACTACTACGTGCAGCCCATCACGGCGACGGGGAGTAGCTTAGGAGGATCTCAGGCGGGAGGCATGCGCCTCTTCGATCTGTATCCCGGTTTGTGCTAGCCTTCTTAAGGCAAACTTGTTTAACTTATGTACGTACTCAGATATTGTTGCTTCCACCGACTTCGTCTATGATCGAGCACTTGTATTCGAGCCCTCGAGGCCCTCGGCTTGTATTATGATGCTTGTATGACTTATTTATGTTTTAGAGTTGTGTTGTGATATCTTCCCGTGAGTCCCTGATCTTGATCGTACACATTTGCGTGCATGATTAGTGTACGATTGAATCGGGGGCGTCACACTTTTTCTTGGACAATAGGTAAGAAAATAAATCTAATCTAGGGATAATTGGAAATTCTCACCGAGCAACCTGAAAACTGATACCACTTGATAGAGGCGGGGTGTCACGCCCAATATGCGACCCTATCCAAAAGGAACTCGAAGGTCCCACCAAGGATAGACCCGCATATTGAAACGCTTTTGCAAGGTGGATATCATTACATCAACATTACATAATAGACGGGGATACATACATAAGGCATACAATGCCACACGAATACAACATCATCTTACATAAGAGCACCATCCGACTACGGATGAAACACAAACAGAAACTCAAACGACATCCACCACGCCTAGCCCAGCTGCCGACTGGAACCTATCCCACGATCGAAGAAGCGAAGAAGAACTCCAAAACAAGTAACATCGCTCTCACGTCATGATCATCGCATAACCTGTACACGCAATCGGTGGTGTAGTAATCATGAGCCACGAGGACTCAGCAATCCCATTACCATGGGTATCAAGACTAACAAAGCTAAATGGGAAAGGAAGGGGTAAAGTGGTGAGGTTGCAGCAACGACTAAGCATATATGGTGGCTAACATACGCAAATGAGAGCGAGAAGAGAAACAAAGGAACGGTCGTCAACTAGTAATGATCAAGAAGTGATCACGAACTCCTACTTACGCCGAGACATAACCCGAAAACCGTGTTCTCCTCTCGATCAACCCGAAAAGAGACACTCACGATTACGCTTTACGGTTGGTGTATTTTAGAAGAGTTTGCTTCAAGTTTACTACAACCGGATATTAACAAATTCCCATACTGCTACATAACCGCGGCACGGCTCTCGAAAGTTTATACCCTGCAGGGTGTCCCAACTTAGACCATGATAAGCTCTCGCGATCAACAAAGGATATTCCTTCTCCCCGGGAAGACCCGATCAGTCTCGGAATCCCGGCTACAAGACATTTCGACAGTAATAAAACAAGACCTGCAAGACCGCCCGATGCGCCGACAATCCCGATAGGAGCTGCACATATCTCGTTCTCGTGGCAACACCGGATAAGCTAAGCGCATGTACCGACGTAACCCAAGTTGCCAAGGGATGGTCCCGCACGGTGCTCTAGTTTGGACCAACGCTTAGACAAGCACTGGCCCGGGGGGGTAAATAAAGATGACCCTCGGGAGCGCGACTCCCAAGGGAAAAAAGGCTAGGTGAGGCAAATGGTAAAACCAAGGTTGGCCCTTCTTTGGAGGAGTCTTATTCAAAGCGAACTGTCAAGGGGTCCCATAAATCACCCAACCGCGTTAGGGACGCAAAATCCGGGAACATAATACCGATATGACGGAAACTAGGGCGGCAAGAGTGGAACAAAACACCAGGCATAAGGCCGAGCCTTCCACCCTTTACCAAGTATATAGATGCATTAATAATATAAGAGATATTGTGATATCCCAACATAAACATAATCCAACATGGAGCAATCTTCATCTTCACCTGCAACTAGAAACGCTATAAGAGGGGCTGAGCAAAAGCAGTAACATAGCCAAACAACGGTTTGCTAGGAAGGGTGACAAAGGTTAAAGGTTCATGGCAATTTGGGAGGCTTGAAGAGCAATTGATAGGTAACGCAGCAAAGCGATAGAACGAAGCAACTAGCATAGCAATGATAGTAGTGAGATCCAGGGTAGGGGTCATCTTGCCTGAAATCCCGCTAGGAAGAAGAACGAGTCCATGAAGAAGATGAAGCCACGAAGATGAACCAAGCGTGATTTAACGAATCCTCACGATCGCAACGAAACGGGTACTATCGAGAAGAAGCACACAACATGGTAAACACACCACACATGAACAAGGCATGATGCACAACAAGCATGATGCATGACAAAGCTACCTGAAGCTACTCATGGCAAGAGATGATGCAAACAAGATCAGCACATCAAAGCAAGTTTAAATGAGGCCGGAAACAACATAGAACAATTCTGGTAAGTCCTCATATGCAAATTTCGAAATTGGTCCAGATCTGAATAAACCTTATGTTCAAGTTGTTAAATAGCAAGTTAAAGAGCACCACGAAGATCTACACGAGATTCTAGTCAAGTTACATATAAAGTTCATTAGATTTGGAGCTACGGCCTAGATATGAGCAAAACAAGATAAACATGGCATTGATGCAAAATGCATACAAAATCAAGCAAACACTCACAAAACAAGGATGCAACATGATAATATGAAACTACATGCAAAAACAAGCAAGTTTCATATAGAGCACACCCAAAAAGGAGCAACGGTTCAACACATACACTCTATACAAGACATAACAACAATCTGTCCAAAACAGCAACTAGGCAGATTGCAAGCATCAAAACACTATGCTACAGCATCTCAACGTGAAAACAAAAGGCATGGGCATGATGTACAGGTAAAGCATGACAAAACATGAACACTGAGCTATCTCCAAAAATCACTAGAACATGCTCAAAATGACATGGCAAGATTGCAAATATTAACAGTTTCAGGCTTAGCAGAAATAACATCAGGTTGCAATGTTTAGAGCTATCAAACAACATGCTACAGGAACTTATCATGGCAAAAAAAGGCATGGCATGAATCTGCTAATAGCATATAACAAAAGTCCCTTACTGACCATGAGCCAAAAGGGCACAAAAAATATGATGACACCCATGTAAACATGGCAAATTATATGACAGATTCATACATGGCAGGAACAACAATAAGTAGGCATGTTGGTGAGCTTGAACCACTCACCACAGAGCAATACATGGTATGTCAAGGCAATTCAGAGTAATAAGACATGTTTATGAAGCTAAGCATGGCAAGAGCAAGTTCATAGGGTGCATGGATCAGTAGCAAAGCTCATGGTAAAACTGAACTTAATGTTAACAGGCTGACAGCAACATTATTTAGCAATTTGAGAGAAAGATTACAACAAACTACAACAAGCTATAAATGCAACCAAGGGCATAAATGGATAGAGCATGACATGTATAACAAAACATCCTGAGTGAACATCTCCATATTATGCATAGAATGACTTGTAGAAGCCGGTTTACATAGCATTATAATATAACAGAATCAGCCTAGCAAAACAGCAACAGCAAGTACCCTACTTAACAAGCTCGACGCACTCACTACAAGACCCACAAAAATCCATGGATGGCACCACTGTGAAGATGGCATGACATAGTTCAAAACACATGTAGATCTCATACTCATAGGATGCACACATCAAACATGGCAAAAATGACAAATGAGCATGTTACAACAGTTCCAGCAGATTAACATCACCTAGCACTCTTGCAACGATGATTAGGGCATCAAGATCAACTCTAATGAACATGGCACAATGGAACCAAATGAAGAGCATAACCAGGTGAACATTTCGATATATTATATGCATGAATCCAAGCAGTATGCAGAGAGTTATGATGCGATGAACATGGTACCAGAATGCAAAAATCTTCGGGACTTGGTGGATTTTCGGGGTCAACCTTGCAGATTCCAGATCTAGATCCGGGGCGGCACGGGAAGCGAGGCAGGCGGCGGCTCTCGCCAGAGATGGGCGCGCGACGGCCGGAGAGGACCGGAGAAGGACGTCGGCGGGTCGGGGTCGCCGGATCCGGCCGGCCCCTCACCGGAGATGGCGCCGGGCGTGAGGGCGACGAGCGGAAAGTGAGGCCGGAGAGGCGCGGCGGGCGGCCGGAGGCGGGAGCTGGGCGGGCGTGGCGGAGGCGCTGGAGGTCCGGGCGATGGCCGGGCAGAGGCGGGCGGCAAAGCGGCGGGGAGGAGTGAAGGCGCGACGGCGGCGCTGCGGGAGGCGAGGCGCGCTGGCTCGGGCGCGTTCGGGCGGGCTTGGCCTGGCTCGGGCGGCCGGGCGGCGGAGTGGGGAGGCGCTGGACACGTGGCGCGAGGGGAGAGGCTGAGGGAGGCGGCGGCGACGTGTCCGGGCACGGACGCTGGCCGGCTGGAGGAAGAAGAAGGCTAGGGTTTCGGGAGTTCATCCGCGAAAATGGAGGGGGAGGCACTTATTTATAGGTAGAGGGAGCTAGGAGAGTCCAAATGAGGTGCGGTTTTCCGCCACGCGATCGTGATCGAACGACCGAGAGCATGGAGGGGAGTTTGCTGGGTTTTGGGCCACTTTGGAGGGGGTGGTCGGCCGCAAAGAGAAGGAGGCTTTTACGGTCCCGATCTTTCGATGAGATGATAACTATCGATTTGGTGGAGTCGACTTTGACGATCCGACTACAAACGTGCACGACGTTGCGCCTTAGCAATCGCTAAACCAACTCCGAGAGGTTATTGACCACGGAGCACGATCAACCTGACCACGAAGGTCTATTCTCGCAAACAATCGAAGAACAAGCAAGAATATGATAAAGCAATCTGAATATTACGAATATATATGAAGTATTGATAATGGTGGGGATCCGTAAGCGGCCTTGGTCTGGTCGTTGGACACAAACGAAGTACATGAAGTTGCAATGGCTAACTTTTAACTAAACAAATCCCAAGGAAAAAGGTACTAGATGGATCTACTTATATAGGAGCAACGGGTGGCGGCCAAGGAGGTGGGAGGACGTCCCAAGGCAGCCTAACACTAACCCTAGGTTGTACAAGGCCAATGGGCCCAAGTGGAGGTGACGTAACACCTTTGGACTTGTAGTTTGACTCGGATTCTGCTTGACATCAGATTGTTTCGTCCATAACTCAATGCTCCGGACGGATTTTAAGGTGATTCCAATTGGGTTGGAAAGTGCACGAAATCTATTTTCCAACAAAAAAAGAATCAACCAATTTGAAGTCCGTATGAAAAAGTTATTGATGTTTTGAGTCAGTTATGTCTGTGTAGTCCGAATCTGAGTCTAGAACGTGAGAGACTTGGACCCTATCTTCTCTTGGGCCAAAAGTGACGTGAGAGAACTTTTTGAACAGCAGGTAAACATCTCTTTCTCCCTTATCTTCATATGTGGATTGTACAAATATCCCATACACCTACAATTAGACATGGCACAAAAGTTTGTGAAGTATTTTTGTCCTGGATGACATAAATAAATTATTGCATAGTTTGCATTAGAAATCACCTCACGAATATACATGTATGCAATATTTTTGGTCGTATCCAAGGTAGTCATGTCCTCATCAAGCAGCCTCTGCCAAGGTTTCAGAATTGGTAGGCGTGGGTTTCTTCTTCTTTGGTTCTCTCATTGTACCGTCATCCTCAGAGCCTTCTCCATCCCTGGGAGCATCCGTAGCTACGTTCTCCCCCTCACCAACATCATTTGCTGCCTGATTTGTCAAGAGTGGAACTTCAATTCTACGGTAGACTTGGTTTTGGGGTCCTCCCTTACATTTTGGAGCTGTTTTATGTTTCATAGGGGAGTTCACCTCGACACCTGCTTCGGCTGCAGTGTTAGAATTCTTGGTGTCGTTCCTGCTTGATTTGGCCTGTTGAGGCTTCGACGATCCCTCAGACGAGGCAGCTCTCCTTTTCTCTTCTGGCGGTCGCAAGCCTTTACAAAATGGCAAATCGCCATTCTCATCTCTCGTACTAGCAGTCGGGTAGAGCAGATCGGAGTGGCCCAAACGACCACATTAGAAGCAAAAGTGAGGTATATTTTCATATTGAATATAATACGGATCTGTAGAACCTCTCCTTGCAGAATTGATCAGAATCCATCATCGCAGTGGTTTGGCAACGTCCAGAGTGACGCGAGCACGAAGGTAGCCTCCTGCGTGATCGAAGTGGATTGAACTTTCCCCCTTATCAATCTGCTTTGCTATCGCTTTGCACCATGATTCGTCACGCAGATTGAATGGGAGATTAACTACACAGGCCCAGACCTTCAACTTGTCGAACTGGAGCTCTGACGGGCACATGCAGTCGTCAAATTCAGAAAGTATGACCGCGTTCTTGCTGATGTGCCATGGGGATCCGTCCCATACACGATCTCTATCTCGTTGCGTCGCAAACTCCGCAACAAACGTGTTTTCTCCACTAAGCGGAAGACCTGACCCTTAGGGTTACCCCATGCAGGTCGGAGAGCGTTCGAGATGGTGTTGATGTGAAGAATATTGCGGTATGGGATCTTCCCTGCCACCATCCACCTCTCTGGCGCCCCTTCAACTCGATCATCTAGCACCAAGGGTGTCGCCTCTTCTTCCGTGATGTCAAGCTTTCCTAGTTGCTCCTCCAAGCGCGCCCTAGCAGACCTCGGCGACAGCGTCTCCGCCGCCGCCCTACTGCCGCTTCCAGAGGGTGTCGCCATCCTCCGGCGGAAGTCCGGTGCACCCCGCTGAATCGATCTGCGGGCACCGTCAAGGCCGCCAAACCCTAGTCGCTAGAGCGTTAGGGTTTCCGGAAAAACTGTTCCTTTTCGGAAAGTGGGAAGTAGTCTATAATACTATGGAGCGCGAGCGGTTGGCCGAGAGCGATCTAGCCAGCATCCTTTAAAGGATACGAGTAATATATATAGCCTGAGTTTTCTTAATTATGTACTCCTACTAGAGATCCGTGCATTTTAACCGAAGAAAAAAATATCACACGCTCTTAATTTAAAAAGCTCTAGCCAACATCCTTTAAAGGATACGAGTAATATGTATATCTTGAGTTTTCTTAATTATGTACTAGCAAAAAGGCCCGGGAGAAAAAATTCACACGCTCTTAATTTTAAAAAATGGTCTATAATCTGAGAATTTGTAGTTATGGCCAAAACAAAGATGGTCTTAACCTATTCTACATGTGTTCTAATTCAACACAGCTTGCATATAGATTTAATCTGTACAAAGAAACAAGCAAATGATCATGCATTTATTCATGCCATGTTCGGAATAGGATGTTGTTATGGACGAGTAAAGAAAAACAACAAAAACAAATGATGACATATTATCACACTACCGAGACATGTGTGCATCAATGGCAGTTTTCAATTTAACAATCATCCATTTAGGGTAACTCTTGAACACTTTTTTCACATGCATATTTAAATACATGAAGAGTTGTTAAAGAGTTACAAGATTTTTTAATCATAAAAAGAGATATTTTTTTGTCTGGAAAAGAACATTTTTCTATGGTCTCTATGGACGCAAGTACTTGCGCCCCTATTTCATCACTATTTCTTGCTACACATGTCATACGTATTGGTTCTTGTTTCATCACTATTTATATCTTATCAAACTTGTCTTTTACTTTATTTTTTGTCATGTATGCCTCCTTTTACTTTTTTTCATGCATGTCCTCTTTTTTCTTCTTACATATAGTAGAATAGCACAACATCTCATCTTTATCGGATCTCCTCAGCATTTTCTTTTTTATTTATTTTATAGCGGACACCCCATCTTTATGGGGTCCTTCTTTTATTTCTTGTCACGCATGTCCTTATTTATTGGGTGTCTCTAGCAAATTTATCTTCAATGTAATGTCCAAATCCTGATTTTGCTGAGGTGTTCATCCCCAATCTGAATCGGTATCGATATGAAAAAATACGAAAAATACATTGTTGATTAACATTGCAGCCTAGATAGTATTTTTTAAAATTTAACAGGTCAAATAACATTATATTTAGATTCTAGATATTTTTCTAATCAAATTCCATGTATTAACATGTTAAATTTCGAGTTACAGTTTAGAAGATATGAGTATTTTAAAAAACAGTTGATATGTACTACGGTTTAATGTCAGAAACAATAGATGATATTCTATAAAATGGCAAAATGGACTAAGAATACATATTTCTTTTATTAGTAGGTATAGATATAGATATAGATTGCCAATTTTGGTTTTTCTGTACCTTACTCTATTTTGAAAAGCTATAAAGGTGCAACATAGGAAGAAATTCATACAGGTAAATTATCTAGGGCACCTAGATGCCCAGGCACCTAGTTCGGACCCGAACCGCTAATGCATTTTCTGCTAATAAATATAAATAATCAGTAGTACTTTCCATATAATTTTCTTTCCATTTTCTATTTTCATGCATTAATGTTTCTTTCCATATAATTTTCTTTCCATATATATATACCTACTAATAAAGTCATTAGTGTTTCTGCCCGTCCATCATTAATCATTAATTTTGTAGAAAATCCTTTGGTGTTTCCTGAAATCAACCCACAGTCCAAGTGACCAAGTCAATCCGAATCGTTATGTGCGAGAGAAAAAGAAAAAAACCACCCGGACGACCCACGACCTTACCTCCCATCTCCTCCTCCGGCGTGCCACCACCCCCTGCTACGGCGCGGCGCACCGCCAGACCTGAGTCCTCCACGCCACGCCACCGGCCCCAACGCCTCCTCCGCGCGCCGCCATCGCCTACCCCATCGCCCTCGCACCCCTACCCGAAGTGCCACCACCCCTCGGCTTTCCACCACCAGCGACACTCGATGCCTGCGGCACACCTCCCCCAACTCCTCTCTTTCCTCATTTGTCGCAGCCGCTCTCCATTGGCCAGCCTACTTCCTTGAGTCAGACCCTCCCTTCCCCACACGAGTGCCTCCCGATCCTCCCCTTTCTGTGTGTGTGTGTGTGTGTGTGTGTGTGTTTGTGTGTGCTCAATCCGGATCCACCCCTTTCTTGGGTGCATCATAGAGGAGAGCTCGCTACTGTGGTGGACCTTGACGGTGGCGAGCTGGGAGCCGGCTAGGTCCTTGCCGACGAGGGCCGTCATGGCCTTCACCTCTGCCCTGTTGCCGGTGGACTGCGTTGCGACCATGACCACTGAGTTGACAAGAAAGGTACTACTGGTATTACATATTCCCTTCACAAAGAATGGCATCTGAGTTGAGCACTTGTACAACCACTACATTGTTTGTACATGTGAATCTCTTACGGTTGATAAGATGGGTCAGCCATGGATGCAAAAGGTAGAGAGCTTCAGACTCTTAGTTGCTGCTAGCTCTACTCTGCTCTGTCATCTGGTAATGCCAATGCAGTGGTTGTATTGTTTACGACTGCGGTTGTAAATAGATAGGTGAATGATTTCAAAACATGGATTAAACTCTGTGGCAAGTTATGTTCTCAACTTTTAATCTCACTGCCTTCTTACTTCGGGGAAAATCTTCCCAGCAAAAAGCATAACAGAGGCCTCTCATTCAATGACTGAAGATTAGTTATCTCATAACTGGCCGTCAGAGGGAGAAATTCAGCTCCATAACCTCCATGTAAATACCATCATCTCTATTCCCTCTTGCCTACTTATGTTACATATTTACATTTTTGTTTTGACATGTTCTAAAGAAGCTGCACTTTTTTGCACTTGCGAGTAAATTGTTAGAAATCTAAACTCATGGGCAACTGAATTTTTTGATTCAGTGCTTTGCCAGATCAATAGTAGAATATTTCTAAGTAGCTCATGTCATTAAATTTTTAATAATGATGGAGGTGAGATACACTCCAAGGTATGCAGACGGGTATTTTTGGTAGAATAGGTAGTGGTAAATCAACTCTCATGCATGCCCTTTTCCGTATCATATGTCCTACTGTCGGTTAGATAATAGTAGACATCGTCAACATTGGCACCATTGGGTTGCACGATCTGAGATCTAGATTGACCATCATCAATGTTCGATTGAACTGTGAGGAACAACCTTGAACCTCTAGGAGAGTACACAGACAATCAAATCTAGGGGGGGTAGTCTTGATATTCACATGCTCATTGCTTGTCATTTCTTAGATTACTAAACAATCACTTAAAAATCCGTTTGTCATGGCTCAGAGTATGAATCTGTTGCTCGTAATTATCTTTTAGTTTGATATGTCTTCACATTCCTACAATCCTATGAACCTACATGTTCGCATTAATACTTTGTAAACCTTGTATTGGCTACAACTGTTGTGTGCCTTCTTAACTTATCTGAGAAGGACTGGAAATTGTTATTCTACATTTCAAGCAACATGTCACTGTCAATTAGGAGTTGGAGTTCGGAGAAAGGGGCTAAATCATGACTCACCAGCTCTGCTTTACTCGTACCATAGAGTTCACATTCTGGTAGTTTTGGTGCTTCTGAAATTACTGATAAATTTGGAATTACCCTTCGAAGTGGTAGATAGTGGAGAGAACTGGTGTGTGGGCCAGTGTCAGCCCATCTGTCTCAGGAGGGTGATTCTGAGATGAACCAAGATACTGGTCCTGCCACTGCTTCAGTGCACATTGCAACAGATAACCTGACATCGAACACACCACAAAAGCATTACTCACGGGCGATTGGCATGACGATCGCGAATCGAATCACCTTGGTCCTTCTGAGCGAGTAGTCTAGCTTCTTGACTATGGTGCAACAGTAACAATCTGGGGAACGATCTTCTGTACAGAAGGAGGAGGTCAAAAAAAGGCATTGCTTATTGTATATTAGATTCTGCAGGCGCGGGGACATATTAAATTACTACATTATAATATGTCTATCTTGCTTTTTTCAGGTTAGAATAATCATTTTAAGCCATTTAGATAACCTTCCACTAGCAATGCCAATCATATAACCCTTGAGAATGTCACAAGAGTTCACCCTCGCCATGTCCAGTGCCATTGCTAGCAGGAGTAAGATGTGTGGCTTAATGGAGGCGGCAGCCGGTAGCAAAGCAAGGGTGTTGTGTTACAAATAAATTTGTGCAGGAATATATTTTTTTCCTTCAAGAATGACCCTTAATATTTTTGAGTACTTTCAAAGTTTCAATATTGTTTCGCTCAAATAAAAGTATGTGTTTCACTACATACAAAATTGTTTGAGTTGTAAATTATTTTAGGTTTCTAACCACATATTTATTTATTTGTACCTGTTGCAATCACACGGGCTTTTTGCTAGTAAGCCTAATGATTCCTATCGCCCAATGAGCCAAAAATTCGGCAGGTCGCCTCGTCACTTCGTGTGGGAAAATACGTGCTAGTGGCCCACGCACCGCTTGCTGCATCCTTATCTCCTCCCGCCGCATCTCTCAATCCAGTCTTCCTCCTTCCTGCGAACGGTTGCCACACCACGCCTTCACTGTCCAAGTTGACGTCCACGCGGCCGCGCCTCTCCCCTCTCTCTGTCCCACAGCCATTGACGCCCCCTACTGATAGCTGGGCCAGCGTGCAATGGTGGCTGCGAGGCTGCAACCGTGGTTGGCAGGAGTTGCAACCGCGGACCGGCAAAGCTGCCACCGTGGGCAGGCGGACGGGGGTGCTACGACCGCCACCTGCCTGCTGCTGGGGACGGCGATAAATGATGATGCAACCGGCAACCACCGGTACTGGATATGGTGACCACATGCTGGAACCAGCAGCATATTTTGCTGCTACTGTGGTGACCATGTGCTGGAATTAGCAGCGTTTTTGCTGCGACCGTGATGACTGCAAGCTGAAACCGTCGACGTTTTTGCTGCGACCGTTGTGACCGCGAGCTGGAACCATTGGCGTCTTTTCCTACAACCGTGGTGAGCGTTGGCTGGGAGGGGGCGAGGGGTGATGTTGCAACCGTGACGACCACGCGCTGGAACATGGCAACAAGAATGCTGGAACCGTGTGACAAAATGTTGGAACCAGAATCGACGACCTCTAGCTGCCAGTTTTATTTTTTTTTGCCGGAACCAGTAGCCAGTTTTGCTGGAACTATCATTGTTCAGAGTTGCAAGTATTTACCTTTTTGTTGCGGCCGACGCGACCCACCAGAGCTACAATGGCCAAAGTCCTTTAGTGCTACGGTCGGTGAGCAATTTTTGCTGCGTCCAGTGTTTACTGGAGCATGACAGGGACAAGCCATGGTGTACGCTCGGAGACCGTAGTGAACATGTGCCATGAGTTCGACGGCGCGTGCTATGACCGAGGCGACATGGGGGCAACGAGCTCGCCGCGACAAAGTGCTACAAACCAGATTCAATGCTTAAACAGCGGCACACGTCGGGGCCTAAAGTGCAGTGAGGAGCGCACGAGCCCGGAAGTGTGGCAGCGAGGAGCACGTGTGAGCCCATGCGGCAGTTCAACGAGGTTTGGGGGGGGGGGGGGGGGGGTTCCTCCCCTTTTTTTACCGCAAAGCAGTTCAAGATGAGGACGACGCCCAGGAATCGCACGGCCCGCATGATGCTTATGCACGTCTGGCAGGCGACCGGCCGAAATTTCAGCCGGTCGACCGGCGCCTAGCGTGTGCCAAAAAATAATTCGAAGGTAGAGAAGTTTAACTACATGCTTTACAGAAAGTCATATATTTTGGAACATAGATTGTTTTAAAATTATGCATCTAATATATATTGTAGTACAAACAAATGCTGTGTTTTGGAGACCCTGTCAATGTTCAGGACGTCAACATTTTGAGAACTGGACGGAGGTAATACAATATTGCTCGTGCTTGGAGGATGTTAGCTGCCCAACCTTTTTCATGGCAAAAATGCAGCATAGTTTACATTAGAGTTAAGAATCCATTTATATTTTACAAGTTGAATCGGCTATGGTCAGTATATGCTTTACACTGACAAATTCAATTTTCCCCTATACACCTTGTTTCATTCCTACGGAATAACAAACTGACTGAGAAGGATTCTTTTTAGCAGCGATGGTAAGGCCTTTAGGCTTCGGTTCGTTGGCTAAAGAATCATCAAATCATGAGCTGCTGATGTACGGCAGTGTCGTGGTCGAACGAAGCTACTATCAGAGTTGCTGCTGCAGGGAGCTGACGGTCAGGGATTCAGTCATGTTCTGAACAATAAGCTGAAAAGAAGACAAGATCAAAAGCTGAAGAAAATATTTTTCTCAGAAAGGAAAAACACAATCATTTCGCGGATATTGGGAAGAAATGCTCGTTCGTCATTTATTCATGGAATATTTTCTGAGATCATCAAGATACTTAATGGACAAAATAATCAAGATTTTTGCTATGCATGAGTATATTACTCACTTGGGCAGATGGCGGCTGCTGCTGGTGATCGTACATGGTGGCGCCGCATGCCGCCGATGCCCAGTTCTGGAAGCTGGCCTCGTCGCCGGGCCTCGGCATTTCATAGTGGCCGCCGACGAAGTCCATGGCCGAGGCCGCCGCGTTGTCGACGTGCAGCTCCATGTCCGGCCTGAAGAGCCTGTCGTTGAGGAGGCTGGCGTGGTCGAAGGCGGACTGGTACGGGAACTGCGCGCCGAGATGCAGTGACGTCAGGCAGTCGCCCTGGCTGAACTCCGGCTGCTGGTGCTGGTGCTGGTGCTGATGTACCGCCGCCGCCTGCTGGTGCTGCTGCTCGCCCCCGGCGGTGTCCGTCGACTGCTTGCTCATGCTGAAGTAGCCCGGGTAGCTCTGCAGCGACGTGCTCGTCGAGCACCCGATGTCCCTGCGTGGTGGAGTGCGTGAGTCGTGGACGATTATGTTTCTTCTTCACATAAATGCTACTCCTGACCAACCACCCCTGAGCTCAGTCCCGATACTCACCTCTGATGGAGCAAGCTGGGGTCTTCAGGTAACATCATGGGCGGCTGTCCATCGCTGCCGCCACCGCTGTGGAACCACGACGAAGGGTTCGGATCAACGGTTAGCCCTAGAGGTAGCTGCATCTCGTTCTGGAACTGAAATTAAATAGCAAGGGCCAACATCTCGATCAGATATCTGAACCTGAAACCAAAAGTTCTGAATTTGTGAAGGTGAAAACTATTACCTGAGCAGCAGCGCACTGTAGGCCCATCAGATGCTGCTTTGCAAAGTTCTCCTAAGCATATCCAACAGGGTACAACATGAGATCGAATTCTGAGTGACAATACAAAATTTAACAGAATTTATACTTCGGATATTGAACAGCTAGCCCGTTATGCTGAACAGTGTGCAGCACGCATTAAGATCGGCTGGAGTTAATAAGAAGGTTTAGGGATATCTCTACCTTATGAATGCCGATGCGATTAAGAGATTCTTTGAGAGATTGCTCCATCGCTCTTATATGGTCTATATTCTCAACCTTCTCGGGATCGCTCCAATAACTGAAGAAAAAAAAATGCCGAACTGTTATGCTCCTCAATTTTCATGGTTTCCCTTCAAGTTTGTGTAAAGAGCTACAATTAACTCTACCATAAATGCATTTTTTTTCAAAGGCCCCTTATGAAGTGAAGATCACGTGCCATGAAAACATTACTTTAGACGGCACTGAATGGAAAGATTTCAACAGATATGCCTCTTTTTTTAGGTAAAGAGCATATATGTCTCTACTTATTACATTGAATCAATCAATAAAGCAGCAAATTTGTCGAGCTGCTTAAGTGAATTGGTGCTAATTAACTACCTGAGACGCTTTTGAACATCTGCCATTTGACATTGCAATGCGCCAAGATGACTAGATAATTCCTGTGAAACAATTGAGCCAACGAGCATTAGATACCGAAAACCAGAAAGAAGAAATTCCATGAAGTGCTCATCGCCCTAGCTGTGATATATGTTGAAGATGTACCTCGACCGTCTGACCCCTGCAATAGATTGAAAAGAACTACACAGTGAGAAATTTCGTTGGAGTTATACATTTCTGCAATCATGCTGCTCTCTTGATATCCAAAATAAATACTAGCAAAATTACCCGGAGCCTAAGAAGTCCTGAATGTTGACATCATGGTCTAGCTTCTTGAATGTCTTCTTTAGTGCCTTTTGGGAACAAAAGCAGATTAGTCAGCTCATTCTCAAACTTAATCTGCTAAGGAAAATGCCTTGATAAATAACTCTATCTGTTGGCATAACATACTTCTAAGCTCTCCAGCTTCCTGTTAAACAGAAAGAATGAATTTCAGTTTATATGTTAGTATAATTGGTTCAGCAGGTAAACAGAAAATGTATGTAACCCAAATACCTTTTAGCCCTTTCCTGAGGAGTTTGTTGTGCATACTTTGCAATGACTTCGTCTATGGGGCTGCAAATTGAATAGTATATCAGGTAAACATGCAATTCTGATTTAACTAGGCCGTCCTAAATATCATTAGCACCCCATATCCGAAAACATGACAGATATATGGCTAAAGCATTGTTTTGTAATTCTACGATTTCACCCGAAAGAAAAAGCATAGAACTACTATTGCAAAAATGAAAGAAGCACAATGACATAAAAACTGTAAATTGAATGGTGCTTCAGTCGGAACATAGGACCATACGAGTAAATTTCAGAATTGGTCAAATGCATTGAAAAATCAATTCCCTTGTTTCAATTAATTAATCAGCCAAGAAATTGATCAATTCAATGGCAAAATTACAACAATTTCATAAAAAAGCTAAGCGTATTTGTTTTGGGAGAAAATTAAATGTCCATCTCTATAGTCATATTATGGGCTTGTTGACCTAAATCTGAATGAATTAACTCAGATGAACCAAAACCATTACCTTTTGTCGCCGACGCATATGGTAGGCCTTCCACTGGGGGAAAACATGAGAAGAATGAGATCGATATCACAGAGAATGGATAACTCTTTGGCCTTCTTGAGAATCCCTGACCGCCGCTTAGAATATGTCACCTGCCGCCCGCTGGTGTTCTCCAGCTTCTTGATCTTGAGCTTCACCCTCCCCATGTCGAAGAATTTCCGACCAAAATTATGTCTTAACGTCACACCTTTCACCAATTATGATACAATCCGATGGAATCTGGATGGGAAATATTTTTGTTATTCAGGATATCCGCGTCGCAGTGGAGCATGGGACGATCCAATCGCTCGGGCCCAGATATGAAAGGAATGCTTCCTTGTTGTGCGTGGTAAAATCGAATCGGTCTGAGAGATCGAACCAGGAAACAGGTGGGGATCTGGAATCTTTATGGCCAAACAGGAGGTGATCTCCACGAGCCAACGAGGAGAGATCGAGCCAAGAACCGGCGAAATCGGCAGTTCTTGGGTCGATCGGGCGGGAGAGAAGGGGGCGAGGAGAGAGATAGGGGTCAAGAAGGAGAGAGAGAAAGAGGGGGGGGGGGGGGAGTGGTGGGGCTGTGCGCGGAGGGAGAGAAGGGCAGAGAGAGAAAAGCGCGGGAGGGGGTAGGGGGAGGTCAGGGTCCAAACTAACCGGGCGAGAAGGGCTCGGACAGTTGGAAATGTTTTTCGTTTCTCCTAGCCTCGTTTTCTACGTGTTTTTTTTTATTTTCTCCCTCACACCTTCATGTATCTATACAAAAAATATATATACATTTGAGTAGTTCCATTTTTTACTAGTGAAGATGAAATGTTCCATTTCTTTTGTGCCGAGCTTAGCTCGGACTGAGCAGAAAATCAAAGAGGCTTCAATGTGACTCGAGTAGAGGCAGAATTCTTACGCAATGATTTTGTGATACTATGGAGCCAGCCAACAATATATGAGCAATAACAGTATCATGTAAATCTTTCCAATATTTTTTTATACAACCAAATGGTGGGTTTAATTGTCTTGTTGATAACGGAAGACAAGGTTCATCATCCATGTCGCAATCTTGTTACAAGGGTCAAGCGTTACCGCTCTACTGCCATGGTTCAAAAGAAAACAAGTGTTTCTTTCATATGTGTTGATAACAATTGCATATTCCTTATGGGCCTCTTTGATTATTATTATTATTTAAAGAGCTCTACCCCTTTCCTGCTAATGAACATGCGTTGCACGAGGAAGTTAGATATGTGTTGCATCTATTCAGAGTGGTGAGGGAATGCCTTTCGCTTCCCCCTAACTCGTTTCCTACATGCTTTTGTTTATTTTTCTCCTCACGCTCTAGTGTTGTTCACACCTCCATGTATCTATATCAAAAATATATAGACAACTAAGTAGTTCCTTTTTTTTACTGTTGGGGATAAAATGTTCCATTTTGTTCTCGAGTCGTGCTCAGCTTAGATCGGATTGAGCAGAAAACCAAGGAGGCTTCAGTGTGGAGTGAGGCAAAATTTGTACCCAATAATTTTGATACTATGGAGCCAACAATATAGGAGCAACAATAATATCAAGTGAATCTTTCCATAATTTTTTTCATACAACCAAATGGTTGGGTTTCACTCACTTGCTCATAATGAAAGACAACATCCATGTCGCAATCCTGTTGCGAGGGTCAAGTGTTAAACAATTAGGCTAGATATGTGTTGCATCTCTCCATGAAGTAGTGTGCGGTGCTTTGGAAGCAGCATGGCAAATTCAAGGCGATTATAGATGGCAACAAGAATACAAAATTCTTCCATGCCATGGCTTCACAAAGGTATCCGAAAAACTAGATCCACACCATCGACACCGGTGGCATTGAGCTTGTGGTGACCCATGACACTAAAGTTGCCGCTGGGCCCGGCCTACCAAACATGTTGGACCTTTGTCATCCATCATATTTACACGGGGGGCCCTCGAGTTGGAGGAAATCAAAGAGGTCGCCGATGCAATGGATCAGAACATTGTGCTTGGTCCAGATGGGCTAGGCCCAGGCTCCTATCAGGCTGCCTGGACCATGGTGGAGGCAGCGCTCACGCGCATGTTCATCGCTTTCCACTCTCTCGATGCCGACTCAGAGCTTAAACCATGCACATGTCATGCTATTCCCGAAGGTCGCTATCATCCCCATGCCCGGCACCTCCCGAACGGTCATACTCCAAAATAGCCCCATGAAGGCGATGTGGAAAGGTCCATACCACTCGTCTTCAGCAAAAAATTGAGACCCTCATCGATGCCGATTAGTTAAACTTTATAGCCGGCAGAAGCGTCTTCGAAAAAATCATCGCTACCAAGATATAAACATGCTTCTCTAGGAAAGTTTACTTGGTGGTGTTCAACCTAGACTTCGCCAAGACCCTAGACTTTATCGATCGACTGGGTGCGCTTCACCCTATCATCGAGGCCAAAAGGTGAAGGAAATATGCCCTAGAGGCGATAATAAAGTTGTTATTAATATTTCCTTATATCATGATAAATGTTTATTATTCATGCTAGAATTGTATTAACCGAAAACATAGTACATGTGTGAATACCTAGACAAACAAAGTGTCCCTAGTATGCCTCTACTTGACTAGCTCGTTAATCAAAGATGGTTAAGTTTCCTGACCATAGACATGTGTTGTCATTTGATCAACGGGATCACATCATTAGAGAATGATGTGATGGACAAGACCCATCCGTTAGCTTAGAATTATGATCGTTTAATTTTATTGCTATTGCTTTCTTCATGACTTATACATATTCCTCTGACTATGAGATTATGCAACTCCCGAATACCGGAGGAACACCTTGTGTGCTATCAAACGTCACAACGTAACTGGGTGATTATAAAGATGCTCTACAGGTGTCTACGATGGTGTTTGTTGAGTTGGCATAGATCGAGATTAGGATTTGTCACTCCGTGTATCGGAGAGGTATCTCTGGGCCCTCTCGGTAATGCACATCACTATAAGCCTTGCAAGCAATGTGACTAAAGAGTTAGTTACGGGATGATGCATTACGGAACGAGTAAAGAGACTTGCCGATAACGAGATTGAACTAGGTATGATGATGTCGACGATTGAATCTGGGGCAAGTAACATACCGATGACAAAGGGAATAATGTACGTTGTTATGCGGTTTGACCGATAAAGATCTTCGTAGAATATATAGGAACCAATATGATCATCCAGGTTCCGCTATTGGTTATTGACCGGAGATGTGTCTCGGTCATGTCTACATTATTCTCGAACCCGTAGGGTCCGCACGTTCAACGTTCGATTACGATTTGCTTTATGAGTTATATGTTTTGGTGACCGAAGTTTGTTCGGAGTCCCGGATGAGATCACAGACATGATGAGGAGTCTCGGAATGGTCAAGAGGTAAATATTCATGTATTGGAAGGTTGTATTCGGACATTGGAATGGTTCCGAGTGATTCGGATATTTTATCGGAGTAATGGGTTACCGGAACCCCCCGCCTCGATGAAGTGTTGGGCCAACATGGGCCTAAAGGGGGAGAGAGGGAAGCCCACGGGGGGTGGCCGCGCACCCCCTCCTTGGGAGTTCGAATAGGACAAGGAGGAGGGGGCGGCGCCCCCTTCCCTTTCCCTCTCCCTCTCCTTCCTATTCCCTCCGGTTGAAGAAAGGAAAGGGGGGGGGGCGAATCCTACTTGGACTAGGAGTCCAAGTAGGACTCCCCCCATGGCGCGCCCCTCCTGGCCGCCGGCCTCTCCCCCCTCCTTTATATACATGGGCAGGGGGCACCCCAAAGGTACACCAAGATTTGTCTTAGCCGTGTTTGGTGCCCCCTCCACAGTTTACTCCTCCGGTCATAGCATCGTAGTTCTTAGGCAAAGCCCTGCACGGATCACATCACCAACACCATCGCCACGCTGTCGTGCTGACGGAACTCTCACCCGACCCTCTACTAGATCAAGAGCTCGAGGGACGTCATCGAGCTAAATGTGTGCTGAACACGGAGGTGCCGTACGTTCGGTACTTGGATCGGTTGGATCGTGAAGACATTCGACTATATCAACTGCGTTAACATAACGCTTCCGCTTTCGGTCTACGAGGGTACGTGGACACACTCTTCCCTCTCGTTGGTATGCATCTCCTAGATAGATCTTGCGTGATCGTATGATTTTTTTTTGAATTACATGCTACGTTCCCCAACAAAGGGTTCCCCACCATTTGGTGTGATCTGATGGACTCGATCTTCGCCTAATCAGAGTCCATCGTGCTCCTCAATGGTGTACCAGGGTGGTGGATCAAGTGCAAGCTGGGTCTTCAAGAGGGTGACCCACTATCTCTACAACTTTTCCTCCTCATGGTTAATTTCTTACAAATAGCCATCAAGGCGTGACTCCGTCCTTGAGCATCTCATCATCGTCAGGGCCCCTGCCCGGTGCTCGCAGACAACATGCTAATTATTATGTGTGTTATGTTTCCTGTGGCGCGCCGACTAAAAGAGTTGATGGACACATTCTAACTAATCACTAGGCTCGCCATCAACTTCCATAAAGAACACCTTGTACTCATACACGTTCCACCAATGGAGCTCGATGAGATCGGTGACGCCCTTGTGATACGGGGCAAACTATTGGGTGGCCCGATCTTCACAATTTGGAGGTATCTTTGAGGGGAAGCACGATGAATATGAAGAATAAAGGGGAAACTCAAGAGGAAAACACTCAAGGACAAGATTCACCACCAATATTACTCAAGCCACGAGTCAAAGTAAGATACACCCCCAAGAGCTAACAAGCAACAAAGGAAAGTAAATAACATACCCCAAATACCTAAGGGAAGAGAAACCCATGTGAGGATAGTTCTTCCCCAAATCCAAAGGATGAGGAGATCTTGTCAAGTAGAATTTTCTCGCATAATAGGTCTAGATCTTCAAGGGGGGTGGGTAGATTGAGCAAAGCTCTCTCAAGATATTAGTCTAAACTTTGCTAACCCTAGATTTGGGAAGAGGTACGGTATACATAGATTCTGGATGAAGGGGTATGGGGGGCACGGGCTAAGCTCGAATTTTGTGCGTGTAGGCAGGTCGTTTAGTCTTATTTGGGTTAGAGTATTCGAGTGGTTGGAACATCTAGGAATATCACGGACATGTCTGTCATGTTGCAAATGTCTGACATGTTGCAAATGTCTTGTAGATAAGTTGGACATGTCACCGACATTGGTCGGTTGGTCTGACGTGTCGGAGGTTCTAAGAAATGTCCAAGGTATGTCCGACACTTTCCAGAGAGTTGCAACATAGGGTTGGATGCACTTCAGGCAAGTCCGACCGACAAGTGAGAGGGCTCCAAAAGGGTTGCAAGAGGGCCAGACATGCCTTGTACTATCCGAGGTGTGTCCAATTTTTTTTCCTCCTTTGTTTGCTCTTCTCTTAGCTCTCCGATGGTGCTCCATGCTCCTTTAGGTCCTTCAACCTCCTTGGTTTCCATGCTTTTAAGCTCACATAGTATTCCCACTTCTGGTAGTAGCCATGTAGAATTTAGAAAATAGGGAGTTCGAGAGGTGATGTAAGTGGGTGCTTCACTTCACCCCCCGATGGTGTCCTGGATTAGGGGTCACTCAAAACGTCCTCTCCTAGTCAGGTGGGCCAAGCCATGCGCCCCCATGTCGGTTCATCAGCAGGCCACGCCGAGGCAGCCCATGGTGCATAGAAGGAATGCTCCCGAGGACTTGATGAATACTCTAATATTTAGAGGTCCTCTACAACACATTTACCTTCTACGTAGCCGACCTATTTGTAATCCTAGACCCCCCACTACCTATATAAACCAGGGCGTAGGACTCATGGAAAACATACAAAGATCTCGTGGTAGATCAACCTGTACTTTTTACTCCATCCCAAATCAATACAACACAAGTAGGACATAAGGTTTTATCTCCTAGAATAGCTCAAACCTAGGTAAAATCCCGTTTCTCTGTTGCCATCGCGTCAAGGGTACTAATTCGGGACCCCCTACCTGGGATCTACCAAAATCAACTCCGTCACCCCCATCCCTAGGGAAAATCCACCCTCGGAACAAGATCCTTATCACTGTGAAAAGGAGAAAGGTCAGCAATGTAGAAGGTGTCACTCAGCAAGTACTTGTTGATACGTCCCAAATGTATCTACTTTTCCAAACACTTTTGCTCTTGTTTTGGACTCTAGTTTGCATGATTTGAATTAAACTAAACAGACCGATGCTATTTTCAGTAGAACTACCAAGGTGTTGTTTTTGTGCAGAAAAATAGAAGTTCTCGGATTGGGCTGAATATTTACAGAGATTTTTTCCAGAATATATATAAAAAAATTGGCAAAGAGAACTACTGGGAGGGGCCACCCAGGAGCCACGAGCTCAGGGGCGCGGCCACCCCACAGGGCACGCCCTGTGAGCTCGTGGGCCCCTTGGGCCTCTAGCAACCCTAACTCCAACTCCATAAGTACCGTCTCACGGAGAAAAATATCAGAGAGAATGAATCATTGCATTTTATGATAAGGAGCTGCCGCCACCTCCGGTTCTTCATTGAGAGGGCTGATTTGGAGTCCGTTCGGGGCTTCAGAGGGTGGAATTTATCGATGTCGTCATCATCAACCCTTCTCCATCAACAATTCCATGATGCTCACTACTGGGAGTGAGTAATTCCTTCTTGGATTGCTGGATGGTGATGGAGTTGGATGACATTTGTCATGTAATCGAGTCAATCTGTTAGGGCTTAATCCCTAGTATCCACTATGTTCTGAGATTGATGTTGGTATGACTTTGCTAGGCTTAATTCTTGTCACTAGGACCCGAGTGCCATGATTTCAGATCTAAACCCTCTATGTTTTCATGAATATATTTGAGTTCTTGATCCTATCTGCTAGTTATATGCACTTGTTATTGTTCTGCTCCATAGACCCCAAAGTGACAATAGTTGGGATACTCTTCGGGGATGACTGTAATTCGAGGAGTTCCTGTATTCACCATGTGTTAATGCTTTGTTCCAGTTATCTATTAAAAGGAGGCCTTAATACCCCTTATATTTCCTTCGAGCATCTCCAACAGGCACGCAATCTTAGCGGTCTTGAAAAACACCTTTTTTGCGCACAAGAAATTTAAACGGGCGCTCAAATAGAGCAAGAAAAACACGCGCGCGATATAATGGGTTCCGAGCACGGAGGAAAATGACATCATGTGCCGCTTATTTCGTGCACCCGCTCCCGCGCGCTGGACATTCAAGCGCACGTGACCAACTGCCGCCAATCTCTCCAGCCGCCCCACCTTCGCCCCGCCCCGCGCCGCCACCGGGGAAATTCGACCGACGGAAGGCCGTGCCAACATCCCCCTGTTGGGGAACGTAGCATGCAATTTCAAAAAATTCCTATGATCACGCAAGATCTATCTAGGAGATGCATAGCAATGGGAGGGGGAGAGTGTGTCCACGTACCCTCGTAGACCGAAAGAGGAAGCGTTAGGTTAACGCGGTTGATGTAGTCGAACGTCTTCATGATCCAACCGATCTAGTACCGAACGTACATCACCTCCGAGTTCAGCACACGTTCAGCTTGATGATGTCCCTCGAACTCTTGATCTAGCAGAGGGTCGAGGGAGAGTTTTGCCAGCATGACGGCATGGTGACAGTGATGTGATCCGCACAGGGCTTTGCCTAAGCACTACGACGCTATGACCGGAGGAGTAAACTATGGAGGGGGGCACCGCACACAGCTAAGATATCAACTGTTGTTCTTTGGGGTGCCCCCCTACCCATGTATATAAAGGAGGAGGGGAGGAGGCGGCCGGCCTAGAGGGGGCGCGCGATGGGGGGAGTCCTACTAGGACTCCACTCCTAGTAGGATTTGGCCCCCCTATTTTCCTTCTTACGGAGGGGGAAAGGGGGGAAGGAGAGGGAAGAGGAGAAGGAAAGGGGGGCGCGCCCCCTCCCCTAGTCCAATTCGGACTCCCCACGGGAGGGGGGCGTGGCCACCCCTTGTGGGCTGCCTCCCCTCTCCCCTATGGCCCATGTAGGCCCAACAATTCCCCGGGGGGTTCCGTAACCCCTCGGTACTCCAAAATATACTCGAACCATTCCGAAACCATTCCGGTGTCCGAATATCATCGTCCAATATATCAATATTTACCTCTCGACCATTTTGAGACTCCTCGTCATGCCTGTGATCTCATCCGGGACTCCGAACAAACTTCGGTCACCAAAACACATAACTCATAATACAAATCTTCATCGAACGTTAAGCGTGCGGACCCTACGGGTTCGAGAACTATGTAGACATGACCGAGACACATCTCCGGTCAATGACCAACAGCGGAACCTGGATGCTCATATTGGTTCCTACATATTCTACGAAGATCTTTATCGGTCAAACCGTACTAACAACTTACATTATTCCCTTTGTCATCGGTATGTTACTTGCCCGAGATTCGATCATCAGTATCATAATACCTAGTTTAATCTCGTTACCGGCAAGTCTCTTTGCTCGTTCTGTAATGCATCATCCCGTAACTACCTCATTAGTCACATTGCTTGCAAGGCTTATAGTGATGTGCATTACCGAGAGGGCACAGAGATACCTCTCCGATACTCGGAGTGACAAATCCTAATCTTGATCTATGCCAACCCAACAAACACCTTCGGAGACACCTGTAGAGCATCTTTATAATCACCCAGTTATGTTGTGACGTTTGATAGCACACAAGGTGTTCCTCCAGTATTCGGGAGTTGCATAGTCTAATAGTCAGAGGAATATGTATAAGTCATGAAGAAAGCAATAGCAATAAAACTTAACGATCATTATGCTAAGCTAACGGATGGGTCTTGTCCATCACATCATTCTCTAATGATGTGATCCCGTTCATCAAATGACAACACATATCTATGGTTTGGAAACTTAACCATCTTTGATTAACGAGCTAGTAAAGTAGAGGCATACTAGGGACACTCTGTTTTGTCTATGTATTCACACATGTACTAAGTTTTCGGTTAATACAATTCTAGCATGAATAATAAACATTTATCATGATATAAGGAAATATAAATAAAAACTTTATTATTGCCTCTAGGGCATATTTCCTTCAGTCTCCCACTTCACTAGAGTCAATAATCTAGGTTACATAGTAATGATTCTAACACCCATGGAGTCTTGGTGCTGATCATGTTTTGCTCGTGGAAGAGGCTTAGTCAACGGGTCTGCAACATTCAGATCCATATGTATTTTGCAAATCTCTATGTCTCCCTCCTTGACTTGATCGCGGATGGAGTTGAATCGTCTCTTAATGTGTTTGGTTCTCTTGTGAAATCTAGATTCCTTCAATAAGGCAATTGCTCCAGTATTGTCACAAAAGATTTTCATTGGACCCGATGAACTAGGTATTACACGTAGATCGGATATGAACTCCTTCATCTAGAGTCCTTCATTTGCAGCTTCCGAAGCAGCCATGTACTCCGCTTCACACGTAGATCCCGCCAGGACGCTCTTCCTGGAACTGCGCCAACTTACAGCTCCACCATTCAGTATAAATACGTATTCGGTTTGCGACTTAGAGTCATCCGGATCAGTGTCAAAGCTTGCATCGACGTAACCATTTTCGACAAGCTCTTTGTCACCTCCATAAATGAGAAACATATCCTTAGTCCTTTTCAGGTATTTCAGGATGTTCTTGACCGATGTCCAGTGATCCACTCCTGGATTACTTGGGTACCTCCCTGCTAAACTTATAGCAGGGCACACATCAGGTATGGTACACAACATTGCATACATGATAGAACCTATGGCCGAGGCATAGGGAATAACTTTCATCTTGTCTCTATCTTCTGCAGTGGTCGGGCATTGAGTCTGACTCAACTTCACACCTTGTAACACAGGCAAGAACCCTTTCTTTGACGGATCCATTTTGAACTTCTTCAAATCTTTATCAGGGTATGTGCTTTGTGAAAGTCCAATTAAGCGTATTCATCTATCTCTATAGATCATAATGCCCAATATATAAGCAGCTTCACCGAGGTCTTTCATTGAAAAATTCTTATTCAAGTATCCTTTTATGCTATCCATAATTTCTGTATTATTTCCAATCAACAATATGTCATACACATATAATATTAGAAATGCTACAGAGCTCCCACTTACTTTCTTGTAAATACAGGCTTCTCCAAAATTCTGTATAAAACCATATGTTTTGAGCACACTATCAAAGCGTATATTCCAACTCTGAGAGGCTTGCACCAGTCCATAAGTGGATCGCTGGAGCTTGCACACTTTGTTAGCACCTTTAGGATCGAATAAACCTTCTGGTTGCATCATATACAACTCTTCTCTAATAAATCCATTAAGGAATGCAGTTTTGACATCCATTTGCCAAATTTCGTAATCATAAAATGCAGCAATTGCTAACATGATTCAGACAGACTTAAGCATCGCTACGCTGAGAAGGTCTCATCGTATTCAACTCCTTGAACTTGTCGAAAACCTTTCGCAACAAGTCGAGCTTTGTAGTCAGTAACATTACCGTTAACGTCAGTCTTGTTCTTGAAGATCCATTTATTCTCTATGGCTTGCCAATCATCGGGCAAGTCAACAAAGTCCACACTTTGTTCCCATACATGGAGTCCATCTCAGATTTCATGGCCTCAAGCCATTTCACGGAATCTAGGCTCATCATCGCTTCCTCATAGTTCGTAGGCTCATCATGGTCTAGTAACATGACTTCCACAACAGGATTACCGTACCACTCTGGTGCGGAACATACTCGGGTTGACCTACGAGGTTCGGTAGTAACTTGATCTGAAGTTTCATGATCATCATCATTAACTTCCTCACTAATTGGTGTAGGCATCACTGGAACTGATTTCTGTGATGAACCACTTTCCAATTCGGGAGAAGGTACAACTACCTCATCAAGTTCTACTTTCCTCCCACTTTCGAGAGAAACTCCTTCTCTTTAAAGGATCCATTCTTAGCAACGAATATCTTGCCTTCGGATCTGTGATAGAAGGTGTACCCAACAGTTTCCTTTGGGTATCTTATGAAGACGCATTTCTCCGATTTGGGTTCGAGCTTATCAGGTTGAAGCTTTTTCACATAAGCATCGCAACCCCAAACTTTAAGAAATGACAGCTTAGGTTTCTTGCCAAACCACAGTCCATATGGTGTCGTCTCAACGGATTTAGATGGTGCCCTATTTAACGTGAATGCATCCATCTCTAAAGCATAACCCCAAAACGATAGTGGTAAATCGGTAAGAGACATCAAAGATCGCACCATATCTAAGAAAGCATGGTTACGGCATTCGAACACACCATTACACTGTGGTGTTCCAAATGGCGTGAGTTGGGAAACTATTCCACATTGTTGCAAATGAAGATCAAACTCCTAACTCAAATTCGCCTCCGCGATCAGATCGTAGAAACTTTATTTTCTTGTTATGATGATTTTCCACTTCACTATGAAATTCTTTGAACTTTTCAAATGTTTCAAACTTATGTTTCATTAAGTAGATATAACCATATCTGCTCAAATCATCTGTGAAGGTCAGAAAATAACGATACGCGCCGTGAGCCGCAACACTCATCGGACTGCATACATCATTATGTATTATTTCCATAAGTCAGTGGCTCGCTCCATTGTTCCGGAGATTGGAGTCTTAGCCATCTTGTCCATCAGGCATGGTTTGCAAGCATCGAGTGATTCATAATCAAGTAATTCCAAAATCCCATCTGCATGGAGTTTCTTCATGCACTTTACACCAATATGGCCCTAAACGACAGTGCCACAAATAAGTTGCATTATCATTATTAATTTTGCATCTTTTGGCTTCAATATTATGAATATGTGTATCACCACGACCGAGGTTCAAAAAAATATACCACTCATTAAGAGTGCATGACCATAAAAGATATTACTCATATAAATAGAACAAACACTATTCTCTGATTTTAATGAATAACCATCTCGCATCAAACAAGATCCAGATATAAAGTTCATGCTCAACGCTGGCACCAAATAACAATTATTCAGGTCTAAAACTAACCCCGAAGGTAGATATAGAGGTAGCGTGCCGACGGCGATCACATCGACCTTGGAACCATTTCCTACACGCATCATCACCTCGTCCTTAGCCAATCTTCGTTTAATCTGTAGCCCCTGTTTTGAGTTGCAAATAAGAGCAATAGAACCAGTATCAAATACCCAGACGCTACTACGAGCATTAGTAAGGTACACATCAATAACATGTATATCAAATATACCTTTCACTTTGCCATCCTTCTTATCTGCCAGATACTTGGTGCAGTTCTGCTTCCAGTGACCAGTCCCTTTGCAGTAGAAGCACTTGGTTTCAGGATTAGGTCCAGACTTGGGCTTCTTCCATTGAGCAGCAATTTGCTTGCTATTCTTCTTGAAGTTCCCCTTCTTCCCTTTGCCCTTTTTCTTGAAATTAGTGGTCTTGTTAACCATCAACACTTGATGCTCCTTCTTGATTTCTACCTCCACAGCCTTAAGCATTGCGAGGAGCTCGGGAATTGTCTTTTCCATCCCTTGCATATTATAGTTCATCACGAAGTTATAGTAACTTGGTGATAGTGACTAGAGAACTTTGTCAATCACTATCTTATCAGGAAGATTAACTCCCACATGATTCAAGCAATTCTAGTACCCAGACATTGTGAGCACATGCTCATTAGCTGAGCTATTCTCCTCTCGACACGGGCATGAGTCAGAAATACCAATTTCAGTTCTTGTAACATCTCATATGCTCCATGGCGTTCAAAACATTTTTTTAGTCCCGGTTCTAAGTTGTAAAGCATGGTGCACTAAACTATCAAGTAGTCATCATATCGAGCTTGCAAAACGTTCATAACGTCTGCATCTGCTCCTGCAACAGGTTCGTCACCTAGTGGTGGATCAAGGACATAATTCTTCTGTGTAGCAATGAGGGTAATCCTCAGATAACAGACCCAGTCCGCATCATTGCTACTATCATCTTTCAACTTAGTTTCCTCTAGGGACATATAAAAAATAAAACAGGGGAGCTATGCGTGAGCTATTGATCTACAACATAGATATGCAAATACTATCAGGACTAAGTTCATGATAAATTAAGTTAAATTAATCATATTACTTAAGAAATCACACTTAGATACACATCCCTTGAGTCATCTAAATGATCACGTGATCCATATCAACTAAACCATGTCTGATCATCACGTGAGATGGAGTAGTTTTCAATGGTGAACATCTCTATGTTGATCATATCTACTATATGATTCACGTTCGACCTTTCAGTCTCTAGTGTTCTGAGGCCATGTCTGTACATGCTAGGCTCGTAAAGTTTAACCCGAGTATTCCGCACGTGCAAAACTGTCTTGCACCCGTTGTATGTGAATGTAGAGCTTATCACACCTGATCATCACGTGGTGTCTCGGCACAACGAACTGTCGCAACGGTGCATACTCAGGGAGAACACTTATACCTTGAAATTTTTAGTGAGGGATCATCTTATAATGCTACTGCCGTACTAAGCAAAATAAGATGCATAAAAGATAAACATCACATGCAATCAAAATATGTTACATGATATGGCCATCATCATCTTGTGCCTTTGATCTCCATCTCCAAAGAACCGTCATGATCTCCATCATCACCGGATTGATACCTTGATCTCCATCGTAGCATCGTTGTCGTCTCGCCAACTATTGCTTCTACAACTATCGCTACCGCATAGTGATAAAGTAAAGCAATCACATGGCGATTGCATTTCATACAATAAAGCGACAACCATAAGGCTCCTACCAGTTGCCGATAACTTCTACAAAACATGATCATCTCATACAATAACTTATATCTCATCATGTCTTGACCATATCACATCACAACATGCCCTGCAAAAACAAGTTAGACGTCCTCTACTTCGTTGTTGCAAGTTTTACGTGGCTGCTACGGGCTTCTAGCAAGAACCGTTCTTACCTACGCATCAAAACCACAATGTTTTTTCGTCAAGTGTGTTGTTTTAACCTTCAACAAGGACGGCCATTGTTGGGGATATAACTATTTGTGTAAGCCGCCCATGAGGGGACGGGTTACGCAAAGAGGGATTCGTCAGAAGAACCCCAAGACCAAGCATGAAGATGGCGGTTCAATAAAGGGTCTAAAGCCCACAGGCGACTTAAGGCCCGTAGTGGTAAACCGCCATGATGGCATGACTTGTATCGTAAGGTAGAATTAACTAGTCACCGAGCGGACATCTTTGTTTATGAGCCGCCGGGACTCAGAGGCCGCAGGCGCCAACCCGTGTATATAAGGGGACGACCTACCGCATCTTAGGGCAAGAAACAACTCATCGAGAGCCGGGCATAGCGTATCTCGCTCCCTGGTCATCGAAACATCAAGCAATACCAACCCAACTAGACGTAGGCCTTACCTTCACCGTAAGGGGCCGAACTAGTATAAACCTCTCGTGTCCTTTGTCCCGATTAACCCCTTTCAGCTTCCTAGTTGCGATGGCTCCACGACGAAGTCCTTGCAAGAGGACATTTGCCGTGACAAAACCACAACAGTTGGCGCCCACCATGGGGCCAGCGCACGGTGGATTTGAGTTCTTGAAGGGCAGCTTCGAAGGGCTCAAGGGATACGCAGTGGGCCGGATGACCAAGAGTCGTCGCGGCAAGATCTACATCGACAATGAAGGCTGGGGCCCCGACGCCGACTCAATTGAGTACGGGTACCGGGTCCCCTTCGGCGGAATCCACGTTTTCATCGACCGGATTGGTGAGCCGGGCCCTGAGCCGGAGAACTGCACCGACCTCGTCTAGACGGCTCAGCACGCGAGACCCGCCCGAGTTCAACCCGGCATGAAGCGTGCCTTCGTGGGCTGCATCCACGGAGAGGAACTTTGTAAAGGATTTGAAGATGGTGGTGAGACGACCGTCCTCTCTGAAGGTGATTCGTTCGCCGGGTCAACAGATTCGCTGTATCAAGTCCAAGAGGGCATGCTTGGGGCCTGTTCTGATGGCTCTAGTATTCCGGACTCCTATGAGCCGCCAAGTTGGGCAGGAATCTTCATGGCTGGTACTCAACCCGGTCAAAACTCAACGGCTGCAACAGCAATAACGTCCGGGTCAGGAGCGGCCGGGGCAGGAGGCCCTGTGCGCCCGCCGACTGGATCTCATGGATAAGCTGGCGGCCCTGTTAACCGCCACGGTTATTCCTGCAAATCAAGATGAGCATAATGCGGAGGTGGCAAAGGTGCATGAGGAGATAGCTCGGGCCAAGGAGGCCTTGGCAGCTGAGGACACCAGGTTAGCCACGGAACAGACGGCTTTGGATGCATGGGCGCAGCAACTCCAATCAGAGGCTTTCCAGCTTAATATGAGCCCGAACGCATCTAATGAGGTGATGATAAGGAGGCACCAGAAAACTCAATCCCGTTTGCCTCCAGTTTACGACCCTCGGAACCTTTTCGCTACACCCGGTGCCGGTCCTAGCAACCCGCCGAAGCAAATCAGTTCATGACAACCGGAGCGGGAGGACCGGCTCAGCCTCGAGAGATGGCACCTCCTCATGGGAGTATGGCCCCGCCCCGCTATGTACCAATACCACCGGGTCACTTTTCCAACCCCATGGAGAACTTAATCGCAGCATTGGCGCGTTTGGCGGCTCTCCCGGTGGGACGGTGATGATCCGATAGCAGTGGAGACCGAAGGATCGAGACCTCGTCCAGCACAGCCTTGGCTCAAGAAGAGACTTATTCCTACAAATGGGACAAGATTCATTCAACTCCTCCACCTTGGTAAGCTCCGGCTCGTCCAAACCGGAGTTCGAGTTACAAAGCAGTACATGGAGTCGAAGCTTTGTCAAGCAACGCCAGGTCAGAATTCCGCCCGGGCGGATACAACCCGGTGCAGGACCGAATGCGTCAGGAGGACGAGCGGGCGGCTCAGCTAGCGGCTCAAGGCGCGGCTCGTCAAGATCTCCCAGAGTATCCGACGACTTCCGTTGGAGCAGGAGTGGCTACTAGAACCGGAGGTGTTCCCTGTTTGGTGCTGGCTCTACGGGATGTACGTCTACCCAAGGACTTCAAGGGACCTCGAAAGGTGCCGAATTACACGGCCGACTTACAGCCCGGAGCATGGATCGAAAGTTATGAGATGGCCATGGAGCTATTGGAGGTCAGCGACGCATCAATGGCTAAGTACTTCACCATGATGTTGGACGGAACGGCCCGGTCTTGGTTAAAGGGTTTGCCGCCCAATTCCATCAGCTCATGGGCAGAGCTAAAGACCCGGTTTATCCAGAACTTCAAGGACACTTGCAAGCAATCTATGTCAATTGTGGACTTGACCAATTGTAAGCAGGAGGAGGGTGAATCCACAACTCATTGGGTGCGCCGGGTCAAGGAGATAATACATTCGTCTGATAAGATGGATGTCGGCTCTGCAGTCCTCATGTTGGAGAAGAACTGCCGCTTTGAGCCGCTAAGGTAGAAATTGGGGCGCCTTAAGCGTGATTGCAATGATATGGGTACGCTGATGGCAGCTTTAGTCAAATACGCCAACTCTGATAGTACCAAGGATCCCGCGTCTGATGAGGAAAAGACAGGGAAGGGAAATAAGAACGACAATGGAAAGGGTCAGCAGCATAACCCGATGAATCAAGGAGGCAACAAGCATAAGGCGTAGGGTAACCCGGAGTTTGTGGCCAATGCCAATGCGAAGCGCAACAATCAATGATGTAAGGGAAAACCGCCCCCTCGATCTGGCGGGTCAGGCCCATCTCTGGAGCAGCTACTCAATGTGCCTTGCCCGAGACACGACACCCGAGAACGACCCGCCACTCACTTATGGAAAGACTGCGCGATCATGAAAGCTTTCAAGAATTCCAACATGTTTGATGGCAATCATGGGTCGGGTGGCGGCTCAGGAGCCGGCGGCTTTCATGGCCAGGGCGGCGGTTCAAGTTCCGGCTTTCAAGGAAATCAAGGCGGCTATAATCAACAGCAATCTGGTCAAGGGGGACAGCAATAGCAACAGTCAGGTTATCAAAGCCACCCGAAGCAGCTGAATGGTGGGCAGTATCATGTGTTCACCACTAATTTGTGCAAACGTGACCAGAAGGTTCATAAGAGGGCCGTGAATTATGTTGAGCCGGCGGTACCCCGTTATTTGAGGTGGTCAGAACAGCCCATTATATGGAGCAGGGAAGATCACCCCCTCCAAGTTGATAATCCTGGTCAGTTGGCCTTGGTGGTAGCACCTCAGGTTGGCGGATATAAATTCACTAAGGTACTCATGGACGGAGGTAGCAGCATCAATATCCTCTATTATTAGACCTTTCACCGCATGGGGTTGACTGATAAGGACTTGAGGATGTCCAACACTGTCTTTCATGGAGTGGTGCCTGGTAAGTCGGCGTACCCAGTTGGTAAAATTGAACTGGAAGTGGCCTTTGGAGATGAGTATGATTCTAGAGCTGAGAAATTAACTTTTGAGGTGGTCAAAATCAAGATTCCATATCATGCTCTGTTTAGTCGGCCGGCTTATGCCAAGTTCATGGCACGGCCGTGTTATGTGTATCTGCAGCTTAAGATGCCGGGTCACAAGGGCACCATCACTGTGCATGGAAGTCGAAAGGTGGCCTTGGAATGTGAGGAGGGTGACGCGGCTTATGCTGAGTCTGTTTGTGCAGCAGAGGAGTTGAAGTTTTATCAAGACAATGTTGACCCGGCGGATATGACCTCTCTAAAGAAGCCAACCACCGAGCATGACCCGGCGATGAAGTTTAAGTCGGCTGATGAAACCAAGCTTGTTGATTTCACTCCAGGCGATTCGTCTAAGCAGTTCAGTATCAGTGCCAATTTGGATCCTAAATAGGAAAGCACGCTCATCGAGTTCATCCGTGAGAACCGGGACATCTTTGCATGGAAACCTTCTGACATGCCAGGTGTGCCGAGAGAACTCGCTGAGCACACTCTCAATATTGATCCGAAGTATAAGCCGGTCAGGCAGTTTCTTCGGCGGTTCAACGAAGAGAGACGGAAAGCCATTGGAAAGGAAGTCGCCCGGCTCTTAGCGGCTGGGTTTATTGTGGAAGTTTTTCACCCGGAGTGGTTGGCTAACCCGGTGCTTGTGCTCAAGAAGAACGGCACCTGGCGGATGTGTGTGGATTACATGGACTTAAATAAGGCTTGTCCGGCTGATCCCTTTGCTCTCCCCCGTATTGATCAAATCATTGATGCTACGACGGGTTGCGAGCGTTTGAGATTTTTGGATGCTTACTCCGGTTATCATCAGATCAAAATGGCAGTTAAGGACCAGGAGAAGACAGCTTTCATTACTCCGTTTGGAGCCTTCTGCTACGTATCTATGCCATTTGGGCTCAAGAGTGCTCAGGCGACTTATCAGCGATGTGTACAGAACTGTCTCCACGATCAAATTGGGCGCAATGTTCACGCTTATGTGGATGACATCGTGGTGAAGTCCAGAGAAAAGGAAACCTTGATATCAGATTTGAAAGAGACCTTTGGTAATCTCTGGGTTTATAAGATGATGCTTAACCCGACAAAGTGTGTATTTGGTGTACCTGCAGGCAAGCTCTTGGGTTTCCTGGTCTCAAACAGAGGCATTGAAGCTAATCTGGAGAAGATCAAGGCAATCACCTCTTTGGCTAAACCGGCGTGCATCAATGATGTTCAACGACTGGCGGGTCATGTTGCAGCTTTAAGCCGGTTCATAAGTCGGTTAGGTGAGAAGGCCCTTGATACGTCTCCAACGTATCTATAATTTTTGATTGCTCCATGCTACTTTATCTACTGTTTTGGACTATATTGGGCTTTATTTTCCACTTTTATATTACTTTTGGGACTAACCTATTAACCAGAGGCCCAGCCCAGAATTGTTGTTTTTTTTGCCTATTTTAGTGTTTCGAAGAAACGGAATATCAAACAGAGTCCAAACGGAATGAAACCTTCGGGAACGTGATCTTCTCACCGAACATGATCCAGGAGACTTGGACCCTACTCCAATAAGTGCCATAGGCGGTCACGAGGGTGGAGGGCGCCCCCCTGGGCGCGCCCCCCTACCTCGTGGGCCCCCTGACGCTCCACCGACGTACTCCTTCCTCCTATATATACCTACGTATCCCCAAACGATCAGAAAGGGAGCCAAAAACTTAATTCCACCGCCGCAACTTCCTGTATCCACGAGATCCCATCTTGGGGCTTGTTCTGGAGCTCGCCGGAGAGGGCATCCACCACGGAGGGCTTCTACATCAACACCATAGCCCCTCCGATGAAGTGTGAGTAGTTTACTTCAGGCCTTCGGGTCCATAGCTAGTAGCTAGATGGCTTCTTCTCTCTTTTTGGATCTCAATACAATGTTCTCCCCCTCTCTCGTGGAGGTCTATTTGATGTAATCTTCTTTTTGTGGTGTGTTTGTTGAGACCGATGAATTGTGGCTTTATGATCCAGCTTATCTATGGATAATATTTGAATCTTCTCTGAATTCTTTTATGTGTGATTGAGTTATCTTTGCAAGTCTCTTGAATTATCCGCTTTGGTTTGGCCAACTAGATTGGTAGTTCTTGCAATGGGAGAAGTGCTTAGCTTTGGGTTCAATCTTGCGGTATCCTTACCTAGTGATGTAAAGGGTTGCAAGGCACGTATTGTATTGTTGCCATCGAGGATAACAAGATGGGGTATTTATCATATTGCATGAATTTATTCCTCTACATCATGTCATCTTGCTTAAGGCGTTACTGCTTTTTAACTTAATACTCTAGATGCATGCTGGGTGGCGGTCGATGAGTGGAGTAATAGTAGTAGATGCAGAATCGTTTCGATCTACTTGTCACGGACGTGATGCCTATATACATGATCATACCTAGATAACCTCATAACTATGCTCAATTATGTCAATTGCTCAACAGTAATTTGTTCACCCACCGTAGAATATCTATGCTCTTGAGAGAAGCCACTAGTGAAACCTATGGCCCCCGGGTCTATTCTCATCATATCAATCTCTATCACTTTATTTACTTGCTTTGTTTTTACTTTGCTTTTACTTTTTGCTTTGCATCTTTATACCAAAAGTACCAAAAATATTATCTCTATCAGCTCTCACTCTCGTAAGTGACCGTGAAGGGATTGACAACCCCTAATCGTGTTGGTTGCGAGTAGCTATCGTTTTGTGCAGGTAGGAGGGACTTGCGCGTGGCCTCCTCTTGGATTGATACCTTGGTTCTCAAAAACCGAGGGAAATACTTACGCCATCTTGTGCTGCATCATCCTCTCCTCTTCGGGAAAACCAACGCAAGCTCAAGACGTAGCAAGAAGGATTTGGCGCCGTTGAAGGGAGGTCTATAAAAGTCAACATACCAAGTACCCATCACAATCCCTATCTCTCGCATTACATTATTTGCCATTTGCCTCTCGTTTTCCTCTCCCCCACTTCACCCTTGCTGTTTTATTTGCCCTCTCTATCCCAATCTCCTCCTCTTTTTCCCTTTGCCTTTTGTTTTCTCGTGTGTTAGTTTGCTTGTTTGTCGTGATGGCCCTACCTAAATCTGGTGATCTTCACCTTAAAAGGCTAGAGGAGATCGAAAACAATGTCAGGAAGTTTATGGTTTTGCAGTTTGAGCATAATAATTTCTTTAGAAACGAGCTTAAGGAACAAAAGAGTTTTATGAGTTATATGAATAAAGAACTCGATGATATGTCCAAAGAATTTGATGGTATAAGAGCCCAAATTGCTCGTCTTGAAAAAGATGACCGCTGAAATTTCGGATATGCAAGCTACCTTAGTCAATAAGATGGCCGCTAAACCGAATTCCTATGAAAATCAAGATGAAGATCTAAAAGTTATTGATGTATCCCCTATTAAATCTTTGTTTTGCAATATGAATCTTGATGAAACTGAATATGATCTTCCTTTACTTAGAAGGCGTTCTAAGAATTCGGAGTTTTTAGATCTTGATGATGAAATTGATAAAAGTGGGATTGAAAGAAATAAAAATCTAGATGTTGCTAAACCCACTATATTGGATCTCAAGGAATTTAATTATGAAAATTGCTCTTTAACTGATTGTATTTCCTTGTTGCAATCCGTGCTAAATTCTCCTCATGCTTATAGTCAAAATAAGGCTTTTACCGAACACATTGTTGATGCCTTGATGCAATCTTATGAAGAAAAGCTTGAGTTGAAATTTTCTATCCCTAGGAAACTCCATGATGAGTGGGAACCTACTATCAAAATTAAAATTAAAAATTATGAGTTTCATGCTTTGTGTGATTTGGGTGCTAGTGTCTCTACTATTCCCAAAACTTTGTGTGATTTGCTAGATTTTCGTGATTTTGATGATTGCTCTCTAAACTTGCATCTTATGGATTCCACTATTAAAAAGCCTATGGGAATAATTAATGATGTTCTTATTGTTGCAAATAGGAATTATGTGCCCGTAGATTTTATCGTTCTTGATATAGATTGCAATCCTTCATGTCCTATTATTCTTGGTAGACCTTTCCTTAGAACGATTGGTGCAATTATTTATATGAAGGAAGGAAATATTAGATTCCAATTCCCTTTAAAGAAGGGCATGGAACACTTTCCTAGAAAGAAAATAAAATTACCATATGAATCTATCATGAGAGCCGCTTATGGATTGCCTACCAAAGATGGCAATACCTAGATCTATCCTTGCTTTTATGCCTAGCTAGGGGCGTTAAACGATAGCGCTTGTTGGGAGGCAACCCAATTTTATTTTTAGTTTTTGTTTTTGATTATGTTTAGGAATAAATAATCCATCTAGCCTCTGTTTAGATGTGTTTTTATCTTTTAATTAGTGTTTGTGCCAAGTTAAACCTATTAGATCTTCTTGGGAGATAGTCATTTGATCTTGCTGTAATTTCCAGAATCTTTGCGCTCAGTGCCCGATTTTTTAAAAATCACGAGAACGTGATAAAATAGTGATTCCAATTGCTGCTGATCAATAAAAAAAATTCCAGGTCTTTTAATTTTCTTAGAATTTTTTGGATTTCAGAAGTTTGCGTTAGTTACAGATTACTACAGACTGTTCTGTTTTTGACAGATTCTGTTTTGCGTGTGTTGTTTGCTTATTTTGATGAATCTATGGTTAGTAAAATAGTTTATAGTCCATAGAGAAGTTGTAATACAGTAGGTTTAACACCAATATAAATAAAGAATGAGTTCATTACAGTACCTTAAAGTAGTCTTTTTGTTTTCTTTCTCTAACAGAGCTCACGAGATTTCTATTGAGTTTTGTGTTGTGAAGTTTTCAAGTTTTGGGTTAATTCTTTTGATGGATTATGGAACAAGGAGTGGCAAGAGCCTAAGCTTGGGGATGACCATGGCACCCCCAAGATAATCCAAGGACACCAAAAGTCAAAGCTTGGGGATGCCGGAAGGCATCCCCTCTTTCGTCTACTTCCATCGGTAATTTACTTGGAGCTATATTTTTATTCACCAACATGATATGTGTTTTGCTTGGAGCGTCTTGTATTATTTGAGTCTTTGCTTGTTAGTTTACCACAATCATCCTTGCTGTACACACCTTTTGTGAGAGACATACATGATTTGGAATTTGTTAGAATACTCTATGTGCTTCACTTATATCTTTTGAGCTTGATAGTTTTGCTCGTAGTGCTTCACTTATATCTTTTGAGCTTGATAGTTTTGCTCGTAGTGCTTCACTTATATCTTTTGAGCTTGATAGTTTTGCTCTAGTACTTCACTTAGATCTTTTAGAGCATGGTGGTGGATTTGTTTTAAATAAACTTGATCTCTCATGCTTCACTTAGATCATTTTGAGAGTCGTTAATAGCATGGTAATTTGCTTAATGTTAATATACTTGGTGTTCGAGATATGTGAAACTTTATTTTGAGTGAATTGAATACTAAGATAAATTTAATGCTTAATAATTGTTTTGAGATATGGAGGTAATAATATCAAAGTCGTGCTAGTTGATAATTGTGAATTTGAGAAATACTTGTGTTGAAGTTTGCAAGTCCCGTAGCATGCACATATGGGTAACGTTGTGTAACAAATTTGAAACATGAAGTGTACCTGGCTTGTGCATCCTTATGAGTGGCGGTCGGGGACGAGCGATGGTATTTTCCTACCAATCTATCCCCCTAGGAGCATTGTGCGTAGTACTTGATTTTTGATGGCTTCTAAATTTTTGCAATAAGTGTATGAGTTCTTTTGACTAATGTTGAGCCCATGGATTATACGCACTTTATCTTTCCGCACTTGCTAGCCTCTTCGGTATCGTGCGTTGCCCTTTCTCACCTTGAGAGTTGGTGCAAACTTCGCCGGTGCATCCAAACCCCGTGATATGATGCGCTTTCACACATAAACCTCCTTATATCTTCCTCAAAACAGCCACCATACCTACCTATCATGGCGTTTCCATAGCCATTCTGAGATATATTGCCATGCAACTTCCATCATCATTATTATGACATACATTCCTTTTGTCATATTGCCAGTGCATGATCATGTAGTCGACATCGTATTTGTGGCAAAGCCACCATGCATTATTTTCCATACATGTCACTCTTGATTCATTGCACCATCCCGGCACACCGCCGGAGGCATTCATATAGAATCATATTTTGTTCTAAGTTTCGAGTTGTAATTGTTGAGTTGTAATAGAAATAAAAGTGATGATCATCATTATTAGAGCATTGTCCCAAGTGAGGAAAGGATGATGGAGACTATGATCCCCCCATAAGTCGGGATGAGACTCCGGACGAAAAAAAAGAGGCCATAAAAAAGAGAAAAGGCCCAAATAAAAAAATATAATAATAAAAAATGAGAGAAAAAGAGAGAAGGGACAATGCTACTATCCTTTTACCACACTTGTTCTTCAAAGTAGCACCTTGTTCTTCATGTAGTGAGTCTCATATATTGTGCTTCAAAGTAGCACCTTGTTCTTCATGTAGTGAGTCTCATATATTGTCCTTCAAAGTAGCACTAAGATCTTCATAATAGAGAGTCTCTCATTTTGTCACTTTCATATACTAATGGGAATTTTCATTATAGAACTTGGCTTGTATATTCCAATGATGGGCTTCCTCAAAGTTCCCTAGGTCTTCGTGAGCAAGCAAGTTGGATGCACACCCACTTAGTTTCTTTTGTAGAGCTTTCATATACTTATAGCTCTAGTGCATACGTTGCATGGCAATCCCTACTCCTCATGTTGACATCAATTGATGGGCATCTCCATAGCCCGTTGATTATCCTCGTCGATATGAGACTTTCTTTTTTTTGTCTTCTCCACACAATCCCATCATCATATTTCTATTCCACCCATAGTGCTATACCCATGGCTCGCGCTCATGTATTGCGTAAAGGTTGAAAGAGTTTGAGATTATTTGAGTATGAAACAATTGCTTGGCTTGTCATCGGCAGTATAGAAGTTGGGAACATCTTTGTGTGACGAAAATGAAGCATAGCCTAACCATATGATTTTGTAGGGATGAACTTTCTTTGGCCATGTTATTTTAAGATGACATAATTGCTTAGTTAGTATCCTTGAAGTGTTATTATTTTTATATCAATATGAACTTTTGTCTTAAATCTTTCGGACCTGAATATTCATATCACAAGTAAGAAGATTTATATTGAAATTATGCCGAAGTATCACTCCGCATCAAAAATTCTCTTTTATCATTTACCTACTCGAGGACGAGCAGGAATTAAGCTTGGGGATGCCTGATACGTCTCCAACGTATCTATAATTTTTTATTGCTCCATGCTACTTTATCTACTGTTTTGGACTATATTGGGCTTTATTTTCCACTTTTATATTACTTTTGGGACTAACCTATTAACCGCAGGCCTAGCCCAGAATTGCTGTTTTTTTTGCCTATTTCAGTGTTCAAAGAAACGGAATATCAAACGGAGTCCAAACGGAATGAAACCTTCGGGAACGTGATCTTCTCACCGAACGTGATCCAGGAGACTTGGACCCTACTCCAAAAAGTGCCAGAGGTGGTCACGAGGGTGGAGGGCGTGCCCCCCCGGGCGCGCCCCCCTACCTCGTGGGCCCCCTGATGCTCCACCGACGTACTCCTTCCTCCTATATATACCTACGTATCCCCAAACGATCAGAAAGGGAGCCAAAAACCTAATTCCACCGCCGCAACTTCCTGTATCCACGAGATCCCATCTTGGGGCTGCTCGAGTTCACGGAGGGGGCATCCACCACGGAGGGCTTCTACATCAACACTATAGCCCCTCCGATGAAGTGTGAGTAGTTTACTTCAGACCTTCGGGTCCATAGCTAGTAGCTAGATGGCTTCTTCTCTCTTTTTGGATCTCAATACAATGTTCTCCCCCTCTCTCGTGGAGATCTATTCGATGTAATCTTCTTTTTGCGGTGTGTTTGTTGACCGATGAATTGTGGGTTTATGATCCATCTTATCTATGGATAATATTTGAATCTTCTCTGAATTCTTTTATGTATGATTGAGTTATCTTTGCAAGTCTCTTCGAATTATCCGTTTGGTTTGGCCAACTGGATTGGTAGTTCTTGCAATGGGAGAAGTGCTTAGCTTTGGGTTCAATCTTGCGTTGTCCTTACCTAGTGACAGAAAGGGTTGCAAGGCACGTATTGTATTGTTGCCATCAAGGATAACAAGATGGGGTATTTATCATATTGCATGAATTTATTCCTCTACATCATGTCATCTTGCTTAAGGCGTTACTTTGTTTTTAACTTAATACTCTAGATGCATCTTTGGATAGCGGTCGATGAGTGGAGTAATAGTAGTAGATGCAGAATCGTTTCGATCTACTTTTCACGGACGTGATGCCTATATACATGATCATACCTAGATAACCTCATAACTATGCTCAATTCTGTCAATTGGTCAACATTAATTTGTTCACCCACCGTAGAATATCTATGCTCTTGAGAGAGGCCACTAGTGAAACCTATGGACCCCGGGTCTATTCTCATCATATCAATCTCTATCACTTTATTTACGTGCTTTGTTTTTACTTTGCTTTTACTTTTTTACTTTGCATCTTTATACCAAAAATACCAAAAATATTATCTCTATCAGATCTCACTCTCGTAAGTGACTGTGAAGGGATTGACAACCCCTAATCGCGTTGGTTGCGAGTAGCTATCGTTTTGTGCAGGTACGAGGGACTTGCGCGTGGCCTCCTACTGGATTGATACCTTGGTTCTCAAAAGCTGAGGGAAATACTTACGCTACTGTGATGCATCATCCTCTCCTCTTCGAGGAAAACCAACGCAAGCTCAAGACGTAGCAGCCCTACCGCTGTATCAGATGATGAAGAAAACAGACACTTTTGTCTGGAGTGATGCTGCTAATACTGCCTTTGAAGATTTAAAGAGACAGTTATATGAGCCGCCAGTCCTTGCGGCCCCTATTGATAAGTGTTGCTGTTATATGTGGCTGCTAACTCACGAGCTGTCAGTGTTGCCATTTTGGTGGAGTGCAAGGAGGCTGGCAAGGAGCATCCGGTTCAACGACCGGTTTACTACATCAGTGAGGTGCTCATTGAGTCTAAGCAAAGGTATCCACATTGGCAGAAACTTGTTTACGGAGTGTTTATGGCAAGCCGGAAGTCAAGCAAGATTTTCAAGGTCATCCTATAACTGTGGTAAGTTCTGCCCCCTTGGGAGACATCATCTAGAACAGGGAAGCCACGGGACGAGTCGCCAAGTGGGCCATTGAGCTTGGGCCTCATGGTTTGAAGTACATTCCACGCACCACTATTAAATCTCAAGCCTTGGTGGATTTTATCAATGATTGGACGGAGTTGCAAGCACCTGAGGAGAAGCCAGATGACACATATTGGACTATTCACTTTGATGGGTCCAGGCAGTTGGAAGGCTCGGGGGCTGGAGTTGTTTTAACTTCCCCCCGAGGTGACAAATTTTGTTATGTGCTCCGGCTTATGTTCCTTATACTAAAAATGCAGCTGAGTACGAGGCTTTGGTCCATGGTCTCAGGATGGCCAAGGAGATGAGTTTGAGCCGGGTAAGGTGTTTGGGTGAATCAGATCTTGTGGCTCAATAGGTGTCAGGCAAGTGGGATTCTAAGGATCCCCTTATGGCGGCTTACCGTCGTGAAGTTGATGTTGTGGCTGGACATTTCAAAGGTTATCAAGTGGAGCACATTGATCGAAGGAAGAATGAGGCGACTGATGCTTTAAGTCGGCTGGGATCTCAACAGAAGCCGGTGCCGCCTAACACCTTTCTCGATGTTTTGCATAATCCTTCTGTCAAGATACCTACAGAGGAAGAACTAGCAGTGCCAGACCCGGAGGCACAGCTGGTGACAGCCCTGCACATCATCCCGGATTGGACAGTGCCATATTTGGCCTATATTACCAGGGGAGAGTTGCCTGAGGATGAGACTTTGGCGAGACAAATCATCAGGCGATCCAAATCTATGATGATTGTTCATGGCGAGTTACACCACCACGGTGTTACTGGAGCGTTTCAGCGTTGTGTGTCGCCTGCAGAGGGTCAGGAGATACTTCGTGAGATCCATGAAGGAGAATGTGGTCATCATGCCGGCTCAAAATCTCTTGTGGCCAAAGCTTTCCGTCATGGTTTCTATTGGCTGACGGCTCATGCCGACGCTGGAGGATCTGGTTAGCAAGTGTGACGGATGTCAAAATTCTCACGACGAGCTCATGTGCCGGCTCAAGAGTTGAGGATGATTCCAATTACTTGGCCGTTCATGATGCAGGGGCTTGACATGGTTGGACCTTTCAAGAGGTCTAAGGATAAAAAGACACACCTCTGGTGGCGGTGGATAAGTTTACAAAGTGGGTTGAGGCAAGAGCCGGTCAAGAAGTGTGATGCAGCCACGGCGGTTCGGTTCATGAAAAAGGTGATCTTTCGCTTTGGTTTTCCACACAAAGATCATAATCGATAATGGCACTAATCTCTCCAAAGGTGCCATGGAAGAGTTCTGTCAACGAGAACATATCCGGCTTGATGTTTTGGCTGTTGCTCATCCTCAAACCAATGGTCAAGCAGAGAGCTAATCAGGAGATCCTGAAGGGCATTAAACCCCGGCTCTTAGTCCCCTTGCAGCGAACTCCGGGTTGTTGGGTGGAGGAGCTATCCTCTGTACTGTGGAGCATCAACACAACGCCTAACAGATCTACAGGTTATACACCTTTCTTCATGGTGTACGGTGCAGAGGCAGTCCTGCCAAGTGACATCCGGCACGACTCACCCCGTGTGGCGGCTTACGTTGAGGCTGATAATGAAAAAGCTCGTCATGATGCACTTGACTTGTTGGATGAGGAGCGAGACTTGGCAATAGCCCGCTCGGTGATTTACCAGCAAGACCGCTACCGCTATCACAGCCGCCGGTTAGAAGCAGAGCCTTTCAGAAGGCAACTTAGTGCTCTGCTCATCCAGATCGGTCGATATGCACAAGCTATCCCTCCTTGGGAAGGACCCTTTGTGGTCAGCAACAATCTGAACGACGGTTCATAGTACCTCATCGATGTTCGAGAGCACAAAGACTCACGTAAGTCGGAGGAAGAGACCCGCTGGCCGTGGAACATAGCTCATCTTCGGCCTTATTATACTTGAGCCACCGGCTTTCAAGATGTATATATTTTAAAACTGTATATATTATATAAAGCAATAAAAGGTGATGTCCGTCCTTTTCACCCTCAAAGGTTTATATGTCTTTTAAACAGTGGTGAAAACAACCAACAGGGAGCGGTCATATCTCGAATCCGGCTTTCCCTTTGGTCCGCTTATGATCATATCTGAATCTAGCCATGATCACTTGGGGCTTCCTGTTCAAACATAGGTCGATTCGAACCAAAGAGAACATAGCTGTCGATACCCACTTGATCGGCATACTGCCAAACCCACTTGGGGGCTTCTTGATCATATTTGAATCATAGCTTAACCTCTTTGGGTCTGACGTGGATCGTATTCAAATCAGCGTCATTAAACAACTCTTATGGTCACTTGGGGGCTTCCTGTTCAAACTTAGGTCGCATTCGAACCAAAGAGAACATAGCTGTCAATACCCATTTGATCGGCATCGCCAAAGCCACTGGGGGCTATATGATCGCATCCGAATCTTAACTTAAACCCTTTGGAACGGTTCACTGATCGTATTCGAATCAGAGGCCTTTTAAATTCAGTTTATTATTCATTATACTTTGTAAAGTGTAAATGTTATTAAGGGCCAGGTGAACATTATATGTGCCAATTTTCAGGAGTTAAACTCACTCTCATGATTTGGTTCACATAAGCCGACGAGAATACCAAAAAGATCGGAGGTATGCTATTGTGATTATAATCATAAGCTGGCCTTTATATGATGTTTTGGTTCGTACTCCGGGTTATCAATACTTTATGTGACCCTGGATGCGAGAAGTCATCAAGGGGATTCTGTTTTGTTTTATATGCAGGATAAAGCAAGAAAGTTTTTAACATCAAGGAAAGATCAACATAAGCTGGAAGTATAAAACGATGGCGGCTTACGAAAGTATTAAGCGCCACAAGCATGCGCGAAGGCTTGACAAAAATTGAGAGGTTTTTCTACCCTATTACAAGACTCCCCGAGTCTGAATAATGAAGCATTGTTTTCGCAAAGTCATAAACGCCTGGCGGTTCACTCCTTTGGTGGGCTTGAAGATTCCGAGTTATCCTTCTCCGCCTCTCCGTCTGCTGCCCTGTCCTGGAAGGTTGACGAGGTCCAGCCAATGCCGCTTAAGGCTTCAAACTCAGCTTCATCATCTATTAAACCGGCTGGGTCAACTTCAGGGGCAAAGGTGTGCTTACGAGTTGGAGGGATCAGGCTGATGTCATCATAGTGAGGGGTTGGAATTCTCTGGTTCTCGCTATCATAGCCCGGCTGATACTTGGTAAGATCAATATCATTCCCAATGATGGTGGCCACAGGACGTACGACTCTCACACAGGCGGTAAAGTCTGTTAAATCCGAATGCTGAGCCGTCTTCCTTCAAGCTGGGATATCCAAGAGAAACGTCTGCTGTGTCTAACTCGAAGCAACGCTTGGTCTGCTTAAGGCAGCTATAGCCCTGCTCGGCAGATGCCCGTCTTAGCTCTTGGATCCGCTGGGGTAGCATGGCAAGCCGCTTTAGAACATCTTGCGGGAGATGGGGAACATCATTTGATAAAGCCACAACGGCCAAAGCACGTTGTGACCCGGTGTAAACCGCCTTCAGCTTGATCAACATGTTATGCTTGAGGTTTGTGCTCCTGGGGCCTGCGTTTATAAACATAAGGTGATCCGGAGATGACAATTAAAATAGTCATCAAAGGAAGGATTGCGATATTCAAGGTTATATATAGTAACTTACCGAAGATTGCTGAGACCATTTGAGATATCTGGCGCTTTAAGCCGGACATTTACCGTTACATCTGCAAGTGACGTTCCTGCTGTCTCGGCCCGGGTCACCAGTGAGGCCTTCTCATCAGCCTAGATTTTCTTCTCCGCATCAAAATTCTTCTTCAACTTCTCTTGTTCAGAGACGCTGAATGCAAATTTGGAGTTGGCCTTTTGAAGTTCAAGTTCTTGAGCTGCCAGGCGGTTCCTCAGGTCAGCAATCTCTGACTCAAATTGACTTGTGGTGGCCTGCGTTGATGCCGGGTTATAGTCAAAATTATGGTAAGATATCATTAAGTCCCAAGCACTTTGCAAGCAAAGGTACTTGACACTTGGGGGCTAATGTATGTCAAGAAATTTAAGGTACAATGCCGGTTCATGAGAAATTAAGTCCCAAGCACTTTGCAAGCAAAGATACTTGACACTTGGGGGCTAATGTGTATTGCAAATTCAAGGTATCATGTTACAACCTGGTTAAATATTTTCATATAAACCGGACAAGGCAGTGCTAAGCAGGTTTCTAAGTCTACAGCATATCCATTCATAAGCAATAGACTTGGGGGTTGATACAGTAAGTATGATTAAGGAAAGTAGTATAAGTTGTACCTCGGATTTTTGCTGTATTTGCTTCACCATATTAATTTCCAGGTCACGGCTGCTATGTACTTGGTTGATATAGCCAGAGACTATATCTCCAATACTTAAATGAGTATAGTCAGCAATATCCAGCTTGGCCTTTCGGCGTTCCAGAAGCTCCTCCTTGGCAGAACACTTGGCCAGGATAGTGGGTTGCCCCGGCTCAACAAATTGAGTCTTCAGAATCTCAACTTCCGGATCAATTGTCTTGGCCGGGCTAGGAGTTTCCGGGTTATCAGAGCTGTTGAGAGTATCTTCGGCGGGAGGATCAGAGGCTGGTACTGGAATGTCAGAGGCTGGTTCAGGCGGCGACTGATGGGTAGAACTGTCAGGAGCGGCTGTTCCAAGCTCCAGTTCAGTCACGACCAGGTCTTGGGACGGTTTATTCTTTTTTGCCCTCTTACTGGGCTTCACCTGCACGCTGTGGACAAAGCAGAAGGGTGAGTACAAAAATATGAGTAAGGTAAAGCATAAGGAAAACAAAATTATATTACCCAGGGGCAGTCTTGAAAGCCGGCATGTTAGATTGCATAGACTCGCCGGAGGAAGGAGAGGTATCCTGATAATTGGAGTCAGATGAATTGAGAGGTTGACGAATTAAACCCGCCAAAGGGTAAACAGAACGTAAATCGGAGATAACCTCAGCCTGACACTTCCTGGTTACGTTAGGTAAGCCGGAGGAGAGCTCTATATCCTTGCTGGTCTGGGTTTGCCTCCGGCTTTCAAATTGCTGTTGCTTCAAAAGAAATTGAGGATCTTGGTAAGCCAAAGGATGTGAAAATCTTACTTTCCGGGTTACTCTTCGAATTTTCTGACGCGGCAGGGGCTCGTAGTCGGAGGATATTATAGTTACCTCTTCCTCGACGGCTTGGCTGTTCCCTGTATCCTCCTGAAAAGATTATGGGTCAGCAAGGTGATGATAAAGAGTCATGGGAGTTAAAAGTTACCTCTTCGTCGTCGTCAGAAGTGTCATCCAGTTTAAGTAAATCGGAAGCACTTGGCTTCCTTTTCCTTGAAGTTCCAGTCTTGGCGATTTTCCTTTCGGCTCTTTTTGCCGCTCTGGCTTGTTTGGCCGCCTCATGGTTGAACTTGACCTTCCAGAAGTTATCATCAGCCTGTGAATAATGATAAGGGGTTATGAATAAAAGTAAGGTATAACACAAAGAAGGAGTAATTATTGAGGGTGATGACTTCATCGCAGGGGTCGGGTTCTTCTTGCAGAAAGGAAGTAAGCCAAAGGCGTTACTGGTCACCGTGCCCTCTTTCAACAACGTCTGGGTCGTAGCATCCACCACATCATCTGGTAAGTCGTCGGGACTATGACCCAGTGGGTCATTCTTCTCGCCTGAGTAAGTGCACATTAAGCCGGGGCGGCGGCTTAACGGAATCACTCGCCAAGCGACCCAGACTCGGACAAGGTCAATACCATCTAAGCCATTTCCCAAAAGAGCTTTGATCTTACTAATGGTGGGAGCAAGTGGCAGACGTTCAACTACATTTAGTTTATCCGGCAGCGGGTGATTGGATGCAAGGCGCAAGGCGCGGAAGCCAAGCAGAGGATTTTCGTCAGCCAGAGAAGTATACTCGCAGTAGAACCATGTCTGATTCCAATCCTTTGGATGACTCGGTAGTTCAGCATAAGGAAAAAGGCAATCTCTCCGCCGTTGAATCGAGATGCCACCAAGTTCCAGACTGGGCCCGTTGGCGCGTTCGTTCTGCCGGTTTAAGTAAAACAATTCCCTGAATAAAAGTATCTTGGGTTCTTCTCCAAGGTACACCTCGCAGAAAACTTGGAAGTTGCAAATATTTGACACGGAATTGGGCCCAAAATCCTGAGGTCTGAGATCAAAGAAATGCAAAACATCCCTGAAGAATTTTGAACCGGGTGGAGCGAAGCCCCGGTTCATGTGATCAGTAAACACGATCACCTCTCCCTCTTTGGGTTGAGGCCTCTCCTCTGACGGGTTAAGAGCACGATAAGACATGACTTCTCTCTTGGGCAGGTGGCCGGATTTCACAAAATCAGACAAAGTGCTTTCAGAATAAAGGATTTGAACCCGATTCTGCAGTCACAGGAGCTTTGGGAGCCTTGGGTGCCATTGTATAAATTGAAGCCTATGACAAAATAAGAAGTTCGGTTCAAATTTAACCCGGAGGAAAGCATTTTAAGTTTATTCAAAATGGCGGCTTAAGAAGGGCCTAATGACATATGGGTAACTAATGCAGTAATATTTAAACTGTTATGGTATCAAAGGCACTTAAATTTTCTTAAGTCGCTGAACAAGCAAGGCTGACAACAGGTGTTGTCTTAAACCGGCCGTATGGGCTACCATGGTTAAACAGATTCAACAGATGCAGTTTTTGGCTAAGCGTGGAACAAACAGGTTTCACAATTTTCAGAAATTATTTTGGATCAAACGGTTGCTCTGAAAATAAAAATTTCTAGACCTAAAAACCAGTGCAGAGAAGTTCATCTACTCGAAGGAGGCCTTTAAACAAGGAAAAGGAGATCTGTTTCTATTCAAGATGGGTGCGGAACAGCTACCGCAGTAATTCTAACTGTCTAAAGATCAAAAAAGGAGCACTGGAGGGGAAAATTATCAAGGGTTTGCAACAGGCGGTGATGAACACCGACGAACTCGGGAGGCCATAATGCAGATCTGAAAGTAGGGAAAGAAAAGAACTTACAGATGCAGAGTTGTTGCAGGGGTCCATCGCGCTTCTCTGGTCAAATCAGGTTGATGCAGCGGCCTGAGTTGGAGAAGACGAGGAGATCTGCGGCGGCGGTGGCGGCAGAGCTCGAGCGGCAGAGAAACAGTGCGAGGAGGAAGATGACCGAAGAAGGAGAATGGGAAAGACCTAGGTCGCACTCATTTATAAGGGAAAGCCGACTGAGACGGCGCGAGAAACGAGGAGGCCAACATCATAATCCAGCGGCCCCGATGCCTCGGTTTTCGGAATGGTCAGTAAAGGCAAAAGATATGTTGGAGGATACGACGGAATAAAATATGAATTTAATTAAGGATGACATCACGGCGGGTTAACCCGGATCCAGAGGATGACATCACGGCGGGTTAAAACCTTTGAACAGACAGAAGACTGAAGGTTTATTTTAAGGTATTTTAAGATTGACATGAACAGGTTCAAATCAATCTGGGGCCTAATGTTGGGGATATAACTATTTGTGTAAGCCGCCCATGAGGGGCCGGGTTACGCAAAGAGGGATTCGTCGAAGAACCCCAAGACCAAGCGTGAAGATGGCGGTTCAATAAAGGGTCTAAAGCCCACAGTGACTTAAGGCCGTAGTGGTAAACCGCCATGATGGCATGACTTGTATCGTAAGGTAGAATTAACTAGTCACCGAGCGGACACTGTTTATGAGCCGGCCGGGACTCAGAGGCCATAGGGCGCCAACCCGTATATAAGGGGACGACTACCTGGCGGCTTAGGGCAAGAAACAACTCATCGAGAGCCGGGCATAGCGTATCTCGCTCCCTGGTCATCGAAACATCAAGCAATACCAACCCAACTAGACGTAGGCCTTACCTTCACCGTAAGGGGCCGAACTAGTATAAACCTCTCGTGTCCTTTTTCCCGATTAACCCCTTTAAGCTTCCTAGTTGCGATGGCTCCACGACTAATTCCTTGCAAGAGGACATCTGCCGTGACAAAACCACGACAACCATAGTCAAATTCGATTCAATTAAAGTTGGAGAAACAGACACCACCAGCCACCTTTATGCAAAACAAGTTGCATGTCTGTCAGTGAACCGGTCTCATGAACGTGGTCATGTAAGGTTGGTCCGGGCCGCTTCATCCAACAATACCGCTGATCCAAATAAGTCGTTGGTGGTAAGCAGTATGACTATTATCGCCCACAACTCTTTGTGTTCTACTCATGCATATCATCTACGCATAGACCTCGCTCGGATGCCATTGTTGGGGAACGTAGCATGCAATTTCATAAAATTTCCTACGATCACGCAATATCTATCTGGGAGATGCATATCAACGAGAGGGGGAGAGTGTGTCCACACACCCTCGTAGACCGAAAGCGGAAGTGTTAGGTTAACGCGGTTGATGTAGTCGAACGTCTTCATGATCCAAGCGATGTAGTACCGAACGTACGACAACTCCGGGCTCAGCACACGTTCAGCTCGATGACATACCTCAAACTCTTGATCCAGCAGAGGGTTAAGGGAGAGTTTCGTCAGCACGACGGCGTGGTGACAGTGATGGTGATGTGATCTGCACAGGGCTTCGCCTAAGCAGTACGACGCTGTGACCGGAGGAGTAAACCGTGGAGGGGGGCACCGCACACGGCTAAGAGATCAATTGTTGTTCTTTGGGGTGCCCCCTACCCCCGTATATAAAGGAGGAGGAGAGGAGGCGGCCGGCCTGGAGGGGGCGCGCCAAGGGGGGAGTCCTACTAGGACTCCACTCCTAGTAGGATTCGCCCCCCCTCTTTTCCTTCTTACGGAGGGGAAAAGGGGGAAGGAGAGGGAAGAGGAGAAGGAAAGGGGGCGCACCCCCTCCACTAGTCCAATTCAGACTCCCCATGGGAGGGGGGCGCGGCCACCCCTTGTGGGCTGCCTCCCCTGTCCCCTATGGTCCATGTAGGCCCAACAATTCCCCGGGGGGTTCCGGTAACCCCTCGATACTCCGAAATATACCTGAACCATTCTGAAACCATTCCAGTGTCCGAATATCATCGTCCAATATATCAATCTTTACCTCTCGACCATTTCGAGACTCCTCGTCAAGTCCGTTATCTCATCCGGGAGTCTGAAAAAACTTCGGTCACCAAAACACATGACTCGTAATACAAATAGTCATCGGACGTTAAGCATGCGGACCCTACGGGTTCGAGAACTACGTAGACATGACCGAGACACATCTCCGGTTAATAACCAACAGCAGAACCTGGATGCTCATATTGGTTCCTACAAATTCTACGAAGATCTTTATCGGTCAAACCGTAATAACAACATACATTATTCCCTTTGTCATCGGTATGTTACTTGCCCGAGATTCGGTCGTCGGTATCATCATACCTAGTTCAATCTCGTTACCAGCAAGTCTCTTTACACATTCCGTAATGCATCATCCCGTAAATAACTCATTAGTCACATTGCTTG